>OX419347.1:16094174-16339174 GCA_948470475.1 Galaxea fascicularis
GAAATCCTCTATTAATCTTATTTTATTTGAAGCATGTTAAATGGGGATGCTCCATTACTAGCTCATTGGCAAGTACATGTAGTTAACATAAATCATATTGAATTGTAACTGTACATTAGTACTGTTATTTAATTTCACAATCAATGTACCTTGGCTTGTTTGGCTGCTCTTTTGACCAAAGGGACATACTCGCATCCTTCAGGCACAGCCACCTTTCGCAAAAAAGAAAATATAAACCTGTTGACATGAAACTTCAAACCATAGCATTAAACTGAAGATGAATGCAGGATCAAAATTAAGGCAGTCAGCCACAGCATACAAAGACTCACCTCGTGAGTACAGGCCTCAAGGGTTTCAACATTCATTACATTTACGCGAGGTATTGACTCCAGGAGACTATATAGGAACAGGAAAGGGAAATGTTGTAATATGATTACTGTCTGAGGCTAAAGACAAACCAAACAGATTCCACTTGGCAGTGCATACACTGTATATGTACTCTTAAAATGCATGGACACAGTCAAAATATGGTACAAACAAAGAAGTGTGCTACAAGCTTCAGGCAAGTGGTGCAACTTATGTTTTTACCACATTTTGATGCAATGTAATATTGATAATAATAATAACTTTATTTAAGTGTCATATCATTTTAGCTGAACACTAATTGGGGAGACTGTATATCATATAATTAATCAATCAATCGGATATTTGTTTACACTATAAACCCTAAATTAAATCAAATGTTGGTTTTTGAGGAGAGGGGAAAACCGGAGTACGTATAACGAAAATCATACGCGAAAAAACAAAATTAAAACTAAGTTTACAACCTTTCTAAGTCGTCCAGTTTTGCTTTCTTGGTTCCTGATTCATCCAGAGCAAGATCAATAACATCAGGTTTAAATTCTCTTTTCTCGCCAAGTTTTGCAGTATCTGTAGACGTAGATGGACCATCGATGTCCTTCTTGACTTTCTGTCTCTTTTGATTGCTGTCTGAGGCTGAATTATCCTCAAAAACGGAAAAGATATCTTCCTCTCCAAATGCGTCCGCCATGTTTCACGTGCGATGGGGTAAATCCGCTGACAACGACAGACTTCGGTCCAGACGCGAACAGTATGCTGGGTATTGTAACAAGCTCCCCCCGGGCCCACCCACAACAAGTCTGTGTTTTTTAAGTTTTCTACGTACGAAGAGAAGATCAGTAAGAATGATCTGAAATCTCAGTGCTTCCATTTGTCAAACGAAGTTCGAATTGTATATTTGTTGATGCACAAGTTGGTAGATTTTTAATCCTCATTTCCGCTGGGAGCTATCTTGTTTTCGCTTTTCCTGGTTGACCTTTCGTTAGAGTTTTATCCTTTTTTTGCTTGTGTGTACTAACTTGCTGAAAATAAAATGAAATGAAATCTGGACGGACTGATAAGAACAGTGATTGCCCGGTATTGTACAAGAAACGGAGCTTTTAAACCGAGTATCGTAAAGTGAAAACCTTACTTTCGGGTTTCAGCCATTTGATCTTTGAACAAATTGAAATTGTTACTTTTGCAGCGTCAATCAAGAGAATGCCAGGAAATGGATGTATGCAAAAACAAAGCTTAAGTAATTTTCATTCAAACCTTTTGTTTAGTGATTTTGCTGCGATTACCCGGCGACAATGTAGCAGCATCGGTATATGGGTTTAAAACTGATTACAAAGCTTATATCAAAACACCATGGCCCTGTCATTCCAGCTGAAGAACACTTGAGCAGGCTACCCCAAAGTTTTGTCTTTGCAGCTTCCGGGGGAAAAACTGGCTAATCTGGTTCCGAAAGTTTTACTGGAAAATAGGGTGGATGAGAGGATACTGCACTTGGTCCGGGACCCTAGGAGGAATGTTAACTGGTGAAGTAATATAAACTGAATTAGGACCAGATTATCCGAATCGTTGGCTTGGTAGGGCTACAAGGGAACTGAGCCATAGAGTTGAAGGCGATGTGTGTTTTAAAACATTTACATGTTTATACACAATCAGGAGCCCATATTTATGGGCTCCTGACATAATACATTTTTATTTGCAATAAATTAGAACTAACTTACTATACAGCTAAATTCTCTCGTTCAAACACAATTTTGTCTATGAGTTCAAGCAGCGGTCGGCAAAGCCTCTCAATGATGAGTGTCCTTTGAGGAGGGGACTCACTTTGCCATTTGTCAATATTAGCCTCAGAATTTCTCAGTAAGGAGTATGGTCTCTTAGACTCTTTAATATTTCGCGTTGTGTTAGTAGGATTTGTCATTTTCGTGATCCATTCTAAAGTTTTCTCAGACATTTCCACTCGCGCGAATTTGAATATTTCTTTCGCCGTTTCGAACGGCCGCGCGGCAATGTCCCTATAGAAGATAAGTTTGTACTTTTCCCTGAGAGATCCATTCAGTGCTTGACCAAACTCGATGTTTTCAACGATTAGATTACAATAATCTCGAACTTTTCCCTCGAAGAATGGATCGTCATACTCCGGAAACCATTTAAGTTTTATTCTTGAATTGATACTTGCTCTTGGATCGCGAACAATGTGCAACAAGCGAACATCAACATCGTGTACCGAGCCCATAAGCAGGAGAAACAGACTTGACAGTCTTTTACCAGGGAGGCGATCACTTAGCTCCTTCACAACCGTACTATCATACTTTTGCTCACATTTTTGTATAAAATCTTTAAACAGAAAATCCGCCGGAAGACACTTCCGTCGTTTCTTCCTGTACATCACGCACGCCTTGTTTTCGCGTGGGTCCACGTGATAACGCCTCTCCAGTAAATACCAAAAAGGCGGGAAATATATTTTTTCCCATAAGGTGCTGGGTGTAAACTTGCAGGTGATGAATGCTTGTAGAACTTGTAGCTTTTGAGCGTCTGTCAGGTTGTGATACCTCAGGGGCTCATAAACTTCGAATGTCTGTAATTGCAAAGCAAAGAAATTAGATTATTATGAAAAGTGCAGGCAACTGGCTCCCATTCCTCCGTAGGGAGAGAAGAGAGAGCATCTTGGGAAGGGGATTTCTTGTCCATCAAGAGAGATGGTACGTATTGATTCACTCTTCAGCACAAGACTTCACTTGTGTTGCAATGGAAGTTGCTCATTACCATTGCTTTATGGTATCAGCAGTAATCAGCAACTGTGAATCGACAAATGCAACGAATGACGTCAGGAGCTCCTGATGACGTACAGAGCTTTTTGAATTCGAGCAAAGTCAACCAATAGCTGATATAAATATGTTAAACAATTCACACCAAAGAGCAGCAATTTAATTTGTTACCTATACTATGAAAATATTTCTTGCTCGATTGCCAACCCTCTCCCCCACCCCCCTCCCACTCTTCGTAGAGCTTATGGGCTCCTGTACGTGGAGTGCAGAGTCATCACATCATTTTATCATTATCTTTATTTATTTAAACACGGTAAGACAAAAAAACAAAAGAAACATCAGGCATTATAAATTATGTAAATCTATAATTATTACTGTCGCTATGAATAACAATAAAAATAATAGTAATAAAAACCCGCTCCCAAGGACTATAAACCAGGCCGAATACTGCCTGTTGTTATTGGGGCCCTTGGAGCCACATCAGTCAACTTTAAAAAGTACATGAAGCAAATCGGCGTGAACGTGAGGTTGGAAGTGATCCAGAAAACAGCATTGCTGGGGACAGCAAAGATACTAAGGAAAGTACTGTCCCTGTAAGAAGATGGAAGAAAGAGACCTGGCACCCATGGTGACTTGTTGTAACCCGCTCCCAATGACTAGAAACCAGGCTGAATATCCTGCCTGAGTGTTTTAGGAATGGACATAATAATAATAATAATAATTCTAATGTCCCTAACAATTAGAGCAGACTATAAATAACTTATTAAAAAAATTGAGGCCTTTTTTTCATGAATGCCATGCCTGAATTAGTTAGGACATGTCAAAAATTGTTTATAGAAGTTGCTTGCTTAGCGTTAGAGGGCAGACTGTTCCAGAGAACTGCACCACTATAACAAATGCTATTTTTATAATAGTTAGCTATAGTACGCGGCAAAGGAATAGCGAGCTTATTCTCCGCGATCTCGCAAATTGTATGAGGTACTGACTTCGTTTCGTGATACGGATGGAAAGCCAAAACCAGTTCGGAAATCCAAGCAATTGGCTTTTGTCCGCTAAGAGACGTTAATAAGCGACGTTAATTTTAGCTGCAGAAAATAAGATAATTTGCCTGTCTGGGTAGACACGAATATGAATGACACAGGAAACGACTGTCTAGGTATTTTATTTAAAAGCTGTCATTGGGTGACCCTGACGAAAGATGGATACTTTGTGTGAGCGATATTTTTTCGGTCAAAAATTTACCGTTTTCCAACTTATATTTAGAAACCTTGCTTAAGTGTAAATTACTTTTAAATCATTAATAAGATAAAATAAATAGCGCCACAATGATTTCTAATTTATCGAAGGGAAAACCCGAGGACTTGCCAATGAACGTCGATTGGGCTAATTGCAATCCTTGGCCTAAAAAAATCAATAATTGGTTTCCATGCACTTTAACAGACGTTTAAAGAAGATTTAGCTGTATCAATGGGATCTCATGATCATAGTATAAAAAAGGAAGGTCTTTGGGATTTTCGAAGTGCGTGTTGCTAAAAATATTTACCACGCTCTTTTTAAAATGCATGAAAAGTCCCAATGACAGTGCATCTTTAATCCTTCTAGTTACGATGAAAAATGATATTCTCTCCATTCGTTCCGATGTACTTATTAAAGTGTTGATTGAGAGAATTTGTTCAGATCAAGACGTTTCGTCTTAACTGAGTGGTCATTTCTCCATTCTTAAAATCTATGTTCACCTGCGTGTTTCATTGAGCAGAGATACTGCAAGGGAAAATTAACTTAAATGGTTAATAAGGAAGTAATGTTTCCAACAAATATTCTTTTAAAGGCTTTTTCTTGCATACTCGGAATTTCTTTCCGCACCGGATTAAATTCCATTCAATCTTCAAGGGATAATCTTAGAATAGGTTACGCTTAAGGCTCCATTATGTTTTCAAAACACTTTATTTTAAAACACGTCGGCGGACAGTTGAATACACTGAATATATCTGAAGCGATTTGGTTGAACATGAACGAAATAGGCTACACGACACAAAACTGGTTTAAAAGTAGTTTAAAGAAGCAGCTTGCTATAAGTGAGTTTGTTGGGTACAATGCAAAAGCATTTTCTTCCACTGCATCTGATCTGTTCCAAAGCGGATTTCGTGAACGGGGCCGGATATTTGTCGCGTATGATTGTTTACTGGATTATTTACAGGTTGACACTACAAGAAAGTAATATGTACACTCTTGTATGGAAGGCGACTTGAGTTTAATAAACGCCATTCCATGAACCTGACCGCTTAGCTTGATATCCACGCGTATGATTCCAGTTTGGGGGACCTCAGTTCCAAAGCCGACAGTCGCTAAGACAGACGTGCTTGTATGAGAATCCATAATTCTGTAAACGGGTTTTACAGCGAATTGATTCAAATGAATGGATGGGATTCCGTGTGGTATAGGGTCGGTTATGGCCTATCTCGATTCGGTAGCGGGGTGGGAAAATATAAGACACATTTTAATAGGACATAACATCATCAAGGCTAGAACTAAAGCAGTAAGATAAAGGCAACACTGAAGCGGAAACTCACTTCGTTCGGAGTCAAACGGCAGACAGACTGAAAGTAGTTAGTTTAAGTTGATTGAGTAAGGAAGTTAGTTGCTTGAGCACAGCGTTTTGTTGTTGTGATCTGCATATAAAAGGGTCACAAAGACTACTGTAATCACTGAGAAAAAATATGAAAGATGGTCGAAATTTTCACTGCTTTGAATTGAGAACTGATTCATTGGACAACACTCAGCGATTCTTCTCTAGCTGGATTTTTCGCTCGAAGCTATGGTTAATTGGAGACAGAGATTTCAACTTACCCGCTTGCCATTCGCAATCATCTTTGACACAAAACTAGTCCCCGATCGCCCTCGTCCGATTATGAGAAAACCTTTTCTTTGCGATCCAAAACTTGGGGGCGAAACGTCTTTAGTGATCGTGTACTTTGATAGTACAGCTTTTGTGGTCGAAAGATGACCATCGTGATAAAACAAAAGTAAAATTAAAAGTGCTACAGTGGCGATTGCAAGGAAATGTCGGTAATCCCACTTATTTGGCTTCTTCATGACCCAAACTCCAACTCAAAATATCTAACTGTGCTTGAGACAGGCTAAAACGTTCGACCTTTGCTCTGAAAAAGATTTAACCTGATTTATGTCAATAACGCATTTCTTGTGCTTGGAGAGAAAAAAAAGTGTTGACAAACAAATAGTCGAAATCATTTTAAAAGCCTAATTTGCAGGAAATTGCAAGCACATGAACAAGATAAACACATAGCTTATGCCACGTAAATATTCTCGTGCTCCTATAAGCGAACATGTCAATCAAAAGGAACGTTATTCGATGATCCTTTTCTCGGTTACGTGAATGGAAAGTCATAAGCGGCTGAAATTCGAGATTTGCTACAGTCTCCCAATAAGTCTAAGAAAGCTGACATGTTAAATTAAATCACTAGATGGAATTTTTTTATGAGCCGATGTAACCTAGATACCAAACTACGCTGAGATAAAAGATGTGAGCAAGCAAATTTAATTTTGGGCTCTTGAAGCTTGAATTCCCCAATAAATTCACATGGAGCAAGGGTGTTCCAGTTCTCCAAGCATACATAATTAAACAATTTTTTTGGGGAAAATCAAATCTTCGAGCAATAACCGAAACAGCCTTGGCTATAAAAATAGTTCTAGGAATATTTTTTTGTTATGCGAATCTGGTCCCCTGGTTTTGTCCAATATTTGGAAACTATATCCCGTTAAATTGACTTTTCTCCTGAGGGTAAACGAAAGCGTAATCGAATAAAATATGAACTAAACATCACTCAGGTTGATCTATTTTCGTTCTCTTTGTTCGTATGTTAAAAAAGGCACCTGCGTAAACGTTGTTCCCTGTAAATTGATTTTGAAACAATTTTTATGAGTTCATACAACGAGTGGGTTTTTGTCGCGAAGGTGAAAACCCGTAACGGTTACTGGCTGTCATGTGAAGATGTGAGACATCACTGCAGTTGTGAAGGCTACTTTGGTGGAGAAAACCAAAGACGAAGTTGTACTTATACTTTGACGTTGTCATGGTGATAAATTTCACCTTTATTTTCAAGCTTCAGCGCGTCTAATGTACGCAAAAAAAAAAACTAAAATAAAAAAACTAAAATGAATGTACTGTGCCTTAAAATTACTTAACTCGTGCAGCCGTTATTTGTGCTTGGGGTGAAATCTCAGAGGGATGTTGCAAAGAGCTCCAGCGTGTACAAAACCGTACAGCTCGAATTATTCTTCGAAGAAAAATTTCAAAGAATGCGACTTTTCACTTGCTAAATTGGTTAAGTTTAGCCTGTATGTACAGGGGCACAAAACGAATCTGTTCCTCACTTTATCTGTTCCCCCGAGGTATTGTGCTGGCTGGCAAAATCAGTTATTTCGCGGAGTTGGTGATGAAATTCTTTCAGCTAATGGTTTCGGTTGGTAATTACTGAAATGTAGTAGCAGTGTGAGTGTTGCGGGCTGGCGAAATGTGGATTGTTGCGAGAAGTTGATGTCTCCTTCTCCCGCATAACCCCCCCCCCCCCCCCCAACTGAAGTCTTTATTTGAGGGCTTTTGCCACGCCCATTCTGGCTTACGACGTATGAAATTGTCTTTTTTGTTGTTGTGCAGGGTGCTCAATTTGCACCTGGCTGGGAAACCAACCAATTTTATCTAGCTGGCTGGGAAATATCTTGTGTGTCTTGCTGGCAAAAAGGAACAGATATTTTTTTCCCAGCAATATTAAAAAAGACCTGAAAATGCCTGAATAACATTTAGTTTTCTTAACTGGGGTATAATAATACATTTTTCAACAAATTGGTCGTTTTGTGCCCCTGTATGTAATTTATTTCAATAATTTGGTACCGAAGCATTTAACTGAGTATTTCATAAGAAACAAGGCTTTCCATGATTATGGAACTAGAAGAAGTAACGACCTGCACCCACCAAAGCCTAAGAACCATATAGGAAAGCAAACTTTTAAGTATACAGGACTATTCATTTTAATTCTTTACTCGCTCATATGAAAACTGCCCCGTCTTTTACTAATTTTAAAAGTTTGCTGATTAAGCATTATTATTCGTAATTTTTACTTCTTAGAAATGTATGGATTTTGTTCATTGTACTTGTAGATTTTAGCCTTTTATTTTAAATTTTTTAAACTGTATTTAATTAAATTGTACTTATAAGGAGCTTAGGATTTTTTTTAGAAGGTTTTAGGGTGTAAATAATTTCAGACCATTCTCTCGCCGCGCGAACAGCAAGTTAAAAGTAAAATGGTCAATCATTCAATAGATTAAGTCAAGAAATTGAGATATAGTAGAAGAATAATAAATAAACAAAATCTTAAATTCTCAGAGCTGCGCGATATCCCGTACTCGACTTATTCGGCAAAATGTACCACTCAAAATTATAGATTTTAGGATGGAGGTGCCATGATGGTGTCTCTCTCAAGGGCAACGATATGGCAGCCGGAAACGAGAGAGTGAACTCAAAGGTTTTCTTCTCTCCTTTTGAGCTTGGAAACATTCGCCTAAACCTTTCTCTTGCGATGTTGGCTTTTCAGACCTCTGAACTGTTGAATCATTGTTTTCGTGAAAAAATCCAAAATTCAAATTAAACTGCTCTATTTTCAAAACAAAGCACGCTACCGAACTGAAAACGCATGAGCGCAGATACATTTTCTGAAATGTCTTTTTACGTGATGAAGATAAAAATGGAAAAGTCTCTTTACTTAAAAAAAAAAAAACGTCACGTGAAAACCAGCAAGAATTGCTAAGCGTTTGCTCTGGTCATAATTAGAACTTTATAAACGGTCACGGCAGCTTTATTGAAATTTCTGACAATGACTACATGCATTATAAGAACAAAATCATCACCGGTAGCATGCATCTTTATAGAGACAATCCTCGTTTCCGATCTTCCCTACCCTATTATGAGAACACTCGTTCGTTGTGGCGGTGCAGCTTTGGGTGTTGTGTCTTCCGCGACGGAGTTTTTCAACGGTAAAATTTTTGAAGTTGAATCATGAGTATTGAAATGATAAAACGGCGAAAATAAAACTGCTGTTAACGTAATGATCGTGGCGAAGGAACAGAACAAAAGTGGGCGTTCAATCTTGATCACTACTCGATCGCCGAGATCATTGTTTACCGAATTCTTAATCCTTTATAAGTGCTAGGCTTCACTTGAAAGACACCAGTTTTTTCAGTTTTTAAATAAGCAAATTAATTACAATAATTACGGTCTGCTCCGGCTTCTGGATGTTTAACTAACAAACAGTTGTTTCAACATAGGTTTGGAGAGCTTCTGTCACCATGGTTTCCGAAAAAAAAAAAAAAAGACTCCGTAACCGGCACAGGTAACCCAGACTCTCTCAGTCCACTTCACCCTCCATACCAAGGAAATACAATACCATTACGTGTTTTTGATCTGAACCGTGTAAATAGCCAACATACATTAAAATAAAAACACATTCTAAAACGGAAATGTCATATGCTATAATCTAAGAATAGACACAAGAATGGAACGGCGAAAGCTTGGAATTAAAAGTCTTAGTAGCTCGAGGCCTCAATCGAACTATTTACCTGTATTTAGACACAAGAGTATTTTCAGCCTAAAATCGGCGGAAAAAATAATAATATTCAGCCTGGGCCGGAAAAACAATATTCTTATAAATAAAATAAAGAGTGTACCACAGAAAATGCCTGTTCTACATTTTTCTAAAAATTCAGGTTCAATAGGAGGGCATCTGAAGTATGACCATAGTTCACATAATTATGTAATTATTTTACATAATTATTATAATTCACATAATAATGTTGACCCAACCAGCAGTAGTTACGTCACAGGTAACCGTCCTGGGCCAGGCTCTCTATTTGCCACAATAGATCAGTAGAGGTTTTATATGGGCAAATAGAGGGTACATATGGGGCAAAGTTCAAGTCTGGAAATTTGTAAGAAATAGGAAATACAAATCTATGTCACTTACCGTATGGCTAGTTGTGGTTGTCCTTGACACTCACAAGGAGTTTCGGAAAATAAAGTCCACTTCACCCTCGATACTAAGAAAAATTTCTATTTACAACTTGTGCCACAAAAAATTATATTCACGCTTTACCAAATCTCAGCTTCGGGTTTATTCTTAAAATATTCTCAAAATTTCGCAAATTTCAGCCTCGATATTCTTTTAAAATTGATTCTTATAAATAATGGCGTGTATAAGAATATCGTTTTTCTCTCGTGGGAACTGACCAGGAAGTCGACAAACATACATGCATGCGTACATAGTGCACTTTCTTTTAATGCTGGCCACAAACAACAGTTTGCTGGTTCCCAAGTGGAAGAAACGTTACGGGTGACATTCAAGAACCAAATAAAATAAACACTCTACAAACGCGAAATAAGACGCAATCATCAATTTATCAAAGTAAATCAGTGATCTACCTCACATCTTTGCTATTGTTCTGTTTGTATTGTTAAGGAGCACTACTCTCTCTTCATTTTCATACCCAGATTCTCGCGTCTTTGCTTACCCGGGGATTCAGAACAGATTGGGCAAGAGTTCAGTTGAAGTAAGGTTGTCCCTCCCAAATGAACTTAATGAACTAGCTCCATCCTTTCTTTGAACTGTCCACTTACATCTGAGACTAGGTTTACACTAGGATATTTTTTCGGATTCATAAATGTTTACGGATTCATCAATTTTTGGGTTACGGGATTCGTGGGCGTTTACACTGAATGAGTATCCGGATTCCTAGTCGTTTACACACGTAGACAACTCCGGGAACATTCCTGGTTGAATGGTTACAAAGCAGGCGAAAAAATATCCGGATTCCTCCTTTCAAATCGTTTACACGATTAACCTCTCCGGATTCAAAAGTTTTCGGATTCAAAGTTCCCACCATGTTTAGATTCCGGATTCAAAATCTCCGGAGACACGAGCAAACCGGGAAGATTTTATGTCGGATTCGTCCACTTTTGTGTAAACGGCAAAACTAATCTGGTACTAAAACGTTCCGGATTCATCACGAATCTGGAACAATTTCCTCTAGTGTAAACCTAGTCTGAGATTGTCTACGAAGCAATTGGCTGGATAGGCATAGCCCGCGTAGCAAGCGTTCCCGTTCGAACCCGTTCGTTTTACAAAAATTGATGACTGGCTATAGTTAGAATGCGGTAAATGAACAAGTGCGAACGGGAACGTTGGCAGTGCTCGACCTTAGCGGTAGTCCACTAGCCCAGGACTAGTAGAAATTTGGTTTGGGCTGGTAAAATTTGAGAACCACTAGTCACTGGGCTACTTGTAATAGAAGAGTTTTGAGATAGTATGATGATTGGCTACCAAACAACACCCTTTGGCTAGTATATTTTAGACTCCACTAGCCCTTGGACTACTTTGTTAAAAAGCTAAGGACGAGCACTGGCTGGCTACGCAGGCTAAGAGAGGCACATTGAAGAACGTTCACACAGCTTTGTGCACGTACAAGCCATCATCGAGGGAAGTGCTCGAAAATCTTTACCGTTAGAAATTCTTTGTTACAGTATGACGACAGAGGCCGTTCACTTGTATAAGATGGGCTCCTGCATATATACATTTAACTCTTGTGTCTCACACCAAATCAAAATTGAAGGCGGACGCAGGAGATACCATCCCCTTCCCCCAATAAAAATTCGACCCAAGTTTTTTGTCTAAATACGATTCCTTATGTCTCGCACCACAGTGCGAAAGAAGCACCCACATCCCCTCACACCGAGATGCTCGTTTTCAGCATGATCACACAGAAAACAGAAAACAGTGCGTAGGATACGAATGACCTAATGCATGCATTGTTATCATGTTTATCAACGTCTGATCCGTGGGATATCAATGAAAATTGGTCGTCGAGAAAAAGCGCAACAACATTTGGTTTTATACCAAACGCAAATCGTCTGCTTTTTGTTGGGAAGGGACCAAAACAGTTTCCGACAAAATACACACGATGACTTAACTTTTCTTTGAAGAAATGGGAAACAGAACAATGGAATGGTCAGTTCGCTAAAAACAGTTAACGGAAGTAAAAATAAATCACAAAAGATTGAAAATTTTGAGAAGATCCTACTAATCACAAGTGAATACTTTTTAGGTTAGGACGAGGAAAGGCAACCATATTTAAGAGTACTGTGTTGAAGCACAATCAGTTTTAATTTCAAAATTTTAATTGGCTGTAAATGAACAGGAATGGTTATTATCAGTAGTGTAAGTACTGTATTGCAAGTAGTTTAAGTACTGCAAGTGGTGTACTGTATTGCAACTAGTCCAAACATCGTCCGGTCAGTGGCGTAACGTATTGTAACTAGTCCAAGTATCGTATTGTAAGCAGTGTAAGTGCTGAAAAGTAAGTCAAGAAAGTAATTGTAATGAGTCTTATTTCTGTTGAAATAAATAAACTAAAAAAAAAAAGAAAAGAAAAAGGAATGGTTAAAGTTGAGGAGATTTAACGAAATTACAAGGCATAAACCTTCTACTTTCAGTAAAAAAAATTAAGATAAGGCAACGTCTATTTAGTCTGGAATAAGTCAAAGCAAAAGTAGCACTCTACAAAAACGCAAGAAAGATGAACTTCAATGCCTATGCCTTCGGTTTGAGAAACCTTTGTCCAGAAAATGGAGGTGCAAAGATGAAATGCCTAAAAGAAAGATCTGATGTCTAAGAAAAGGCTTAACCTAACCGATGATTGGCGAAGGTTGTTGATAGCGATGACAAGAAAGTAACATCAAGACTTGTAAATCTTTGCCCAAATGCGGCATAGAGCGTGGAAGAGTCTCATGGTTTCGCGCTACCCAGTTTGACAAAGAAAAATGCAATTTTCTCGCGTTTCTTTGAAGGAAGAAGAATCGTTACGTAAACAAAGCCATTCGGCAGACTTTAAAGTAAAACATAGGAAGGAAATACAAAAAAGAAAAAGGCTCGGTCCTGTTTGTTTTTTTAAGTCAGGATCAACTGTCGGAAAGATAAATTTAAAAGGTGCACATGATTGAGATTTTGAAACAAATCAAGCTGTTTGTGTTTCGCACGAAAATTTGGTTTTATCAGCGAAGTTAATAATGTAAATTGACGACACATGCAGGGATTCTAAAGGCTGACGTGTCGATCGTTAGCCTTTCGTCGCTCTGACGAAGTGCTAACGATCAAAACGTCAATTTACATTATTAACACCGTTGATAAAACCAAATTCTTGTGTACAACTTCTCCACCGACGCAGCACCACGGTTTCTTTAGAAACGTACGCCCTTATTCATTTGTTGGTGTTTCGAATGAATTCCTTCTTTTCTAGGCTCAATTCCAAGCCAGGAATTAAGCCGCGGATACCCCGTATCTCAGTGAGCGGAAGAAATTAGGCCAAGTTGATTCCTTTCTTTCTGGAGATAAGGATGTAAGGATGTCGTCATTTCCATAATTTTGTTCAACCGTAAAACGTCGCTTTTCGGCTGTGTTCTGATTTTGGTGCAGAAGCCGGTGATTTTAACTTTTGAGTCTGTGTGGCCATTCAAATGAAAGCTACTGTTTGAGCCGCACTCTACTATAATGCTGTGATTACTCTTTACAAGGTGGTTTAACTTTGGAGTCTGTAAATGAAATCATGTGTGACCATTTAATTAAATGAAAGCTACTGAGCATTACTTAAGCAGACCCTGTGGTTTCGTTGATTATATTATACAAGATACTTTTACCTTTTCGGTCTGTGGGTAATAGTGCTACTGAGCAGAATTTTTGAGTCGCAGCGAACCTTACGCTGTGAAAAAGTACTCTGATAATTTCGCGTCCGGGGACATGGAAGTACATTAAAACAGACCTCTAACACTCTTTACTTTACTTATTTGACTGTCCAGTTTTATTTTCTGACCTTTGTTGGTTCAACTTGGGTGAGCAGTACTTTCGTCATCTATTTGTTTTTATGTTGAAAAGAAACATCGCCCTTCCTTCGTTCTTTTACAGATCTCGGAAGCGGTAATTGCGCACTAGAATCAGTCTAGACCTAGAAATACAAACGTGTGGGCGAACAAACAAGAGAAAAAGAAAAACAAGAACGATCAGACAAAACAAAACAGACGCTTGACGCACGACGTTTCTACGTCACAGTAGGAAAAATTCCCAAACGGAGTTCTGTCAGTATCAGAAATAACAGTTCAAGATTTATGACATGGTAAATTACATACAAGTAATCACAAAGTAGGTGGTTATATAATTATACACGGGCTCACTTGAACGATCACACTTGAGAACTTCATTCACAGACTTAGAAAGTGAGAGCCAACTTGGACTTCATAATAAACAGCACAATATGAATGTATTGTTCAGTACATGGGCTTCATATCAACTGCAGAACGTTAGAATTTTAACCAGACTCGAAATCTTTACAGAATCACCTTGTGCAATGTAACTGGCAAAGCTCCCGAAACTTTTCGGGCCTATTTTGGATGTCATAATTTCCTACGGATCTTCAAAACGAAGACGTTTCCAGGCATGAAATTTTGCAACAAACTTTAATCCCTTTTGTATCTTGAAATCATAAAAAAGACCAGCTTTTAGACTGGACAAGCGGGTCGCAGTCTTAGAAATGGCTTTTCGGGACTTTCGAGAGACAAGCCCCTGTGCACTTATCAAGTGAACTATCAATAACCAACAACTGTTTAACAAAAATGAAAGCTCGGGGCTCACTTTTATACCACGTGGGATGCTAAAGAATAACCATCATAATATGTCTCAAGATCTGATTATTAATTCTCCTTAGTAGCTGCTTACATTACTAGAGTTAAGAGAATTTAGGGTTATATCAAGACAACACCCTCTGTTTAATAAGTTTCTCTATTCTCATCACCTGTCTAGTGGACAATGTATAGATATTGTAGGGAGAAGATACATACTGATCTCTCTGGGAGTTAAATCCGCTTCTGGCACGAAACGAAAAAATTGTTGATCAGCATTTAAAAAAAAAAACAGCTTTTAATTTATTTTATTGAGTTTAAACACGTGTTTACTTCCTGAATGGTTGTTTAAATACAATTGTGACGGAGGGCTTAAATAAATTTGGTGGTTACCGCTACCGGAACCGACACATTTTTTGGCTGACAAACACTTTAAAAATAAACAACCAGAAGAAACTGTTGACAAACCAGAGCATAATTACTTCCGAAAGTGACTGTATTTACACACTTGCTAGTGGCGCAGAACAAGTTTACGCTGAACAACTTAGCTGGTCCTTCTGAACTTTTGACGCACCACGTCAAAGTCTGCCGAGTCTTTTGTTTCGTCCTGTCGCTCGCGCCGTCCTAGCTTGCTTCAGGCTACCCTCTGATGCCAATATGAAGAACCCTGCACTTTCATAAGTCCGTCTAAATTCACAAGTCTCTAATTGAAAACAGAGATGAATTTATTCAGTCTGTGGTGACCTTTCTCAGGGGATATAGGAGAGTCCATAGATCTAGATTTTTCACGGGGTGATTTTCGTCCCCACAGCTACTAGATTGGATGTAATTTTATCTTGTACGCCATCGTTGTGGCACGCGAATAAGGCCAGTCACGCTGTTTAGCCACGTTTTTCCTGTGACTCGATAAAGTGTCAGCATAAAGAGGCAATATAAACGCGAGGCTAATGAAAACCGTTTCTGAACGTTTCAAATGTGCTCTACCCAAGTCTATTTCCGTGTGTTACAAGTTGATTAACTTCCATTTCAAAGGTAACTCTTGCGAACGATTCCATCCCTGGAATTAAAATCAGTAAAACCACTTTGTGAGCAGGATAATAAACAAACCACAAGACAGTAAGTCCTTAATTAGCTCTTCTGACTATTATTTGAATGGGTACTGATTCCAACCCCAGCAACCGTAGAATCAACATCTAAAGTTACCTTTTTGCATGTACAGCACAAGCGCACCGAAAGAAAGAAGTCTTTCAAATTGAAAAGCCACGTATTTTACGATTTCATATACAGTCTACTTAGAAATTCAAAACCCTCACCAGATGGCATCAGTCAAGATGAGTAGGGGGCGCAAGAGCTATTATATTGAGGGTCTGAAAGGGAGAAATATTCTATTTTTAGTAAATCTTTGCGAAATCCACAGTATATAAATTTACTTTGAATTTCGCCTCAAAGATGGTCTAAAAGATTCATGTTTGAAATGTGTTTGGGTGTATATATATATATATAACAAATTTGAGATCAAAGCAAAGCTGACCCTTGACATGAAAAACGAAGGCTTGCACTGTACCCTCCAACAAATTTGTTTAAACGTGCCTTCTCAAGCTGCGATGCCGCTAGCTGAGTTCAGTTATAAACAATATTTACGTTCATCTTTTTGTAGGTACTCTGTTGAAGCGACGAAACACCTGCTAACACGACAGCTGCGTTTCTACTCAGCCTGGATTAATAACTTGAGTAAACAAAGACCAAACCTTAGCACTCTATTTATTTTTAATTATTGCTTTTTATTTAATCGCTAAAACAAATATTGAAAAGGATAAAATAAACATCACGCAACTAAGTCAAGGAATGAGGAAAAAACAGCTGAAAAGTAATCTGCAAAATTCAGCTCGTGATATTCGTCGATGTATCTATAAGGAGATTTAGCTGCTTGTAATGATGAAAATTGAATCCGCTTGGAATTCGATAAGCGTATCAAGGGAGAATTGGAGAGATTGAAAGGGTTTATGACTGTAAGCCGTGCAGAGCGTAAATAGCTAACTTAACATGGTGTTCATTGAATGCAAGCTTGAAAGAGTCACTGATTGAAAACGTACAATGTGCTATCCAATTTTGATTCACCCACAATAATCAATCAAATTGTGGTAAAGCTTTGTCCATTCTTGATACATGTGTTTTGCAGCCGTCAAGGTTGTTAAGTAGCTTTTCCGCAATGTAGAGAACGAAGGAGGCGAAATATACATGAACTACCTCAGCGCACGCACGCGGGAGAACAAGGTAAAACCGTTTTCGTTCGCTTTTCACATTACACAACGCATTACAATATACGCAGAGGTATTGAAAAGGCCAATTTACTTGGGAAAGATTTTAAAACTAGTTATTTATCATTTAAACGACAGATTTCACTGAGGCGTTTCAAATGTTTTAACTTTCACTATGTAATGCTATTTTTAACAGCTCCCTTTCAATTGAAAATTACAAATGGTCGTTTCTCATCCTTCCTCTTCATATGCACGCCTCGCCACACTCTGGTAACATAGAAGGCTAGAAACACGCAAACGCTTTCTCAAAAGCGCCGCCTGTTCATCGCCTGAACGACTTGCGTGCAGAACCAACTCTAAAAAAACGGAAAAAGGCGACGGGGGTCACAAAATTCGACACTCGCTTCCGTTTTTTTGAAGTCTAACTCCAAAGAAACATATTTAATAAAGTTCGCACCACGAGCCCGACAGATCCTTTAGAGCCCGGCTTTTGATTCAGACGACGGAAAAGTTGCGATATTCATCGCCAAGAAAACGGTAAGTTTACAAGCAACTTGTCTTCTCACATTTATTTCCAAGAGTGCCAAAGCTCGAAAGTAGCAGAAAATCACTGTTGTTGAGGGCATGCGGTCAAAGAACTTTACTCAAGAATTTCGGATTGAATGCCTAGGAAAGGCTAAAAAAAGCACTGAAGAAGTGAAAGAATAGCGGAACGAATATTGCTAGACTGATTTTGATAATTCCCATGGAACGTCTAATTTTTATCACTTCGAAGTGTTTCAGAGAAGTTTTTCATCTAAACAACGTAGACAATTAAGGACAGCCAAAAAACTGACCTCACTTAACTTTTTCAGTTTTGGCCTTAAAATAAAGAGAAATAAATTGAGATTAACAAATTTAAAACCTTGCGAGGGGAATCACGTGTTTCGGTAATGCTTTTTTAAAGTAATCAGTTTTTTGGCCAAGCCAGTCACGGTTTCTTAGTTTTTAACGTTTCCATAGAGTTTTAAAATGCTTACCCCTGGTTACCAATCGATCTTTGTAAAAAAGGAGGACGCATGAAGATTGACGGATTTCTTTCCTCCTAGTTAACTTGATACGTATTAGAGTGATTCCGGTAGCGCAGAGAAGATATTTTGAAGCACTGCGCCTATAGGGGAGGCCGAAACACGATTTTGATTATCGAGTGGGTAGATAGGGTGCTTTGTCCATCGTTGAGAGATTGAACTGATGCAGGCTTTAAGGATTAAAGCCCATCATCTGAACGAATCCGCAAGAGAATTCCGTTCTCTTCTTCTTCTCCGGCCATGGCTTGTGGTACATGGTGGTGCGAAATCATGTCTCTCTACCGTAGTGAAGTTAGTTACAGATCAATTCGAAAAGAGATTTTAGGCTTGACTCAGTTTGATCATTTGATTATCATAAACAGCGCTCTCAAGTTACTGAGAGATTTGCGATAATCGTCTGAACACTGCTGCGTCGTCATAACACTGCACGAACATTTCCAGGTATTTCCGGTTATCGTCCGAAACTTGCCGAAAACATCCCGAACATATCCAAAAAATACCCACAAGTGCGACTTTTCTGCGACCTGACAGTATTGATAATCATTACTTTGGGTACGGATTTGAAAAATCGATATCGGCTTTATGTTTATTCAGATGTGATTTGCGCATTAGCAGAAATCCACTGTTTGTAGTATTTATTTTCTGGGCTCAAACACCAATACAAACCGTTTGTATTGGTGTTTGAGCCCAGAAAATAAAGCGGGTGATGAGAAAAACGAAACAATCGATAATCGGTGATTATCGATTGCTTCTTTTTTCTCATCACCTGCTTTATTTTGAAACATTTATGAAATGATAGGAGAAATAAGCTGATGATTAATTTTAGGTCAAAGATCGTTCAAAGCTTTATCTGATATCAGTGAGAATAAATCATTTATATTCTATTGCTTTACCGTGGAAATGTGTAATTTAGTAAACACTTTTGAATCCAAAATAGCACCTGAAAATTGCAGATCATTATACTTTAATAATAGTTGACAATGCCGTTTAATAAAATCCACTTCAGGTTTCAACTAAAGTCATCTCATAAATCACTTAATTTTGCCACCAAAGAATCAGTGTAATCAGGGGTACGCCACCAGATCCTGAGTCTCAAGGAGAAATAACAGGAAATAGTGGGCATAAAGAGGAACATTTAACTGGTACCCCTAGATCTTAGTGACTGTCACATTTAGTGATACAATCGTTTAATGACAGAAATTTCAAATGGTTATATGGCATGCTCATTTATCATTCGATATTCATTCTACATGCTTTAAACACCAAATATTTCAGTTATTTTAATGAATTAGTCTCCGCACAGTAATCAATTACTATAAATATACTAGTCGTGCTCTTTTAAATATATTGCCCAAGAGAAATAAATAGCGTAATTTAATTTTAATTGACTAATGAACCACAAAAACAACATCGCTTAATTGTGAACTCGTTTGTGAAAAACGCAGCTGCAGAATTAAAATAAGAGCTGTGAAGATGTTCACCACAACTACCGACGTTATACTTGACTTCAGACAAAATTTCCACAGAGTCATGTCCAGGCGTTTTTTATTTTCGATCATAATACTGAACATTTCTAAAACGATATCATAGTTGGCCCACATAGGCTTTGAAAATACTACACAGTGTACTATTTCTTCCAATTCTAAATAAACGTAAACATATCAGTGGTAAACAAACGAATTGCCTTCTAATGTATCAAACCAAAGCATGAAAACCCAGATTCTCCTTACCGTTAAATTAAAATAAATCATAATTTTTACCCAGGAAGCTCCACTCACCGAATCGTTTCCAAGGAGGAGTCCTGCATCTGCGGATCGAATCGGAATTTGGAAATGTTCGGTTGGTTTTACTTCTTTATACATTTCTTATAGCACAAGTTTAGAGAACTTCGTTTTAACCCCTTAAACTCCGAGGGTGATCAGCATCAAATTTCTCCTTCCAAAATCAACGCTTTTATAAAACAGAGTGGTCATGAGAATTGAGGACAGGATCACACAAGATGAATTCGCTTGATATTTCAACAATTTCTCCCTACTACTTCTCTATGAAATGTGTTGGGCAACAAATGAGAATTTAAATTTTGAGTTAAATCAAGGTATTGTGCGATGCACCCTCAGTGATCGTTTGCTTTATTCTCGATGAACTCTATACTTGATCGACTAATGATTTTGTAAGGAGAAGGTAGTTGCTGGTTAAGAAGTGGTCACTGAGACGCAGTAAATCATGAGACTAAGAGACAATTAAAAAAGTAACTCCCCATAGCGCATCAAACATTTTCCAAAATTGCAGCTGGTGGAAGGCTAACCATCTGGGTCTCTACATAGCGTGGTTTAGGATTCGAACACGGAACTGGCCTATAACAAATCCAGTTGTTTAGCAACGAGGGTTCAAATCTAAGACCTCTGGATATTACAAGTCTAGAAAGCTAACCACTATGCCATGCCGCCTGTCTAGGAAGGGAACAATCACGACGAATGAAATTTATGAGTTTCGTTTGAAAATCCAAAGGAAACCCTTCTTTTGCAAAAGGAAAACTTTTACGGCGGGAAAACACGAAAGGGGTACAATTAAGGTAAACAATGCGAAAGATGATTACTGAATGTAATGGCATGAGATCCGCCTATAATTGGTAAAGGCAAAATGAATTATAAAGGACAAACTTGAGATTTCCAAGATACGCAAACCGACACGGATTCCCCAATGTACAGTCCGAATTTTCTTTCGCATGTTGGTTGTTTTCACAAGTGATTATTTTCGAACCGTGCCGAGGAATCAGGTAATTTCCAAGGTACGAATTGATCGTTTATCTTTGTCAATTTAGATGCTTTTTAAATATAGATGCGCAAATCACCGATTTAATTGACAACAGGAAAATAAACTACAATACAAAGTACTTTTAAACTGCCAAAGGCAGAATCATTCAAATTTTTGGAATTTTCTTCGTGTTCCAGGTGGTGTCAATACAACATTATGATATAAAATTCGACTGAAATTACTCAATTGTTTTCTAAATATAAAACAAACTTAATATGTCCAGGAAAATACCGATGCCGTATTGAGCCATGTTCTTCCTACTGTGACAAAGGGTATTAGAAAGCCTCTTTCGGACAGTGCTGTAGTCCTATATTTGTGAGGGAATAGAAGTTACTAGTTAACTGGCCAAAAACTAAAACAGGTCTTAGACTAACTACAATGTGAGGCTAGTTATATCTTTTCTCTAACTGTTGTCTCTAACAATTACGGCCAAACATTCAAAATCGTTGTTTTCAACATCGAACTGATATACCCTTCGACGCCGCGGCAAGAAAGATCTAGAAGTCACTGAGGCATGCGCATACCAACAAAAATTAGTCGGGGGAGGGCAGAGGGCACAAAAGTTTGGGAAGGAGGGGGAAGGGAGGGGTTAGGAAATACCATTCCATTGATTCCTGGGGGGGGGGGGGGGTGCAGAATAGGTCCCAAAGAAAACAACTACCGTCTGTTTCGAGTACTCCTATTCTAAGTCGATTGTCAAAACAATCTTCTGGAATTGATAGAAGATACATCGAAGTACTATTGTCTCAAGAAATTCTATCCTTAGCCGATGAAGGAGTTATTACGTATTCATCAAAACTCCTGCAATCCTGCTTACGGGTTCATAGTTCAGCTTCCTTGGCCTGATTTGCTCGACGCGTTTTACCCTGAGGAAGCGCATGCCAGTGGAGTTATTAAAAACTACAAATACACCAGAAAAGAGTCTCTTACATTTGTGGTACGATATTGCCTGCATTGGTGCACGAAGAAAAGAAAATTTGAACCTTTATCTTTAGTTTTAATTATCGTAATCGTTGGTCAGCGCCAGAAAAGCCGGGAAGGTCTGAGGACGAGTTTTTGTGAACTCGTCTTATATTTCAATTGTTGGCTCTTTTTACCCTGGGTACCAGGGGTTAGTTTGGTGGTTTCATTTATTTCGGTAATTCTAAAGACCCCTCAACGTTTCACTTCGCATGCTTTCTAGCCTGTGAAGGTTAGCTAATCAAATATGCTGAGAACACTGAGTTTTTTTCCCGCCTTTTCTACCTGATTTGGCATTGGTTGTTTTATTTATTTATTTATTTATTTAAGGATTTGTACAAGTAGTACTAGTACCGGTGCAAAAACAATATGACGAATGAATTTCTCTAGAGAAACTGGCTACTTTGTACTTCAGAACACAAGAAAGTGAAGTACAAAATAGACCGAAAAACAGTGTTTGTTGATTTCAGCGTCAAATTTCTATCAAATTTTAAGGTTAGCCGGCGTGCTTGGGAAAATATTAGCTGGTTGAATTTGAGCACTGTTGTCAGGTTTTTTCACATCTGTGGGTGAAGTTTCCACAACACCGTGGAGACGAACGGAGGGAAAGCTCTCACTGGTGTGAGAACTGACAGATATTCAAGACATGGAAAATTGGATCGATGTGGTTTAAACCTTTAAGTCCTAGCATCAACATGCATATTCTCTCAACTGGTCTTCTCATATCTCTAGTACCGACTAGTTCAGACATTTACTCTCATAGCCTATGTGCTGAGACGGTTATAGCAGGTTATGTTAGGAGAAAGTAGGCTCTGATCACTATTAGGGCTTAAATCCTGAACATAGGAGTCTGCATGATAATGACACAACCTTCCGAGGAAGCGGGGGGGGGGGGGGGGGGTCCATATTTGAAGCCGGTTTCATACTGAAATTTTCCGGAACCCCAGGCTTTTAACTGGTGTTTTATACTGACTGATTCCCTGGCGATTTGTTTGGAAACGCGTGCCTAGAGACTGAAAAAAGTGCAATACAACCTTACAAGTGTGGGAATCTACCTTCCGCTCAGTGACTCCAAAGGAATGACTCCACTGGAATGAGGACTTCAGAAAAGGGACCTCTTGTTTTCCATTCCAAGAAATCTGAATCTGTATGACTCGCTCTATAAAAAGTACGCCATTATCATGAACTTCATTTGCACGCAACTAGACACTAAGCCTACACTTTTTAGCTCAATTTTTAGCAAACGTATTGCAAGAGAGAACTGCTGAAAAGCTCTCAGTTATTACAATGATCACGACAAACGACTTTTCCATAATCTCGAAACGCCTATTGGCCACATCTAGAAAATTATCACAAACAGTTCTTAGGAAAGTAATATTAACTAGCTTGCACTCGAATCAGTCTGGTAGCTGCAAGCTTTTCATTCACAGGCTGAAGTTGAGTGCATTGAAACTTTGGCAACATTTTTGGACGCCAGAACCAAATTTAATAAGTATCTAGTGAAACTTTGTAGTGACTTTACTGTAGAGGCTTTTCAGTATCGAATAAGGCTTGATGCCTTTGAGTCAGTTGTGTGAATTTCAAACCGGATAAACATTAGCAGAGTGAGCGAGTAAGTAGCGAGTTAGCAGAGTCAATATTATACAATAAACACTCGAGTTAGCTACATACGGAACTAGTACTATCTCAGTTACGATGTAGCATTGTATTTTGCGGTGTGGATACTTAACGGAAACTAGCATCAAAGGTCACGATGATTCAGGTAGATATATTGAAAAGGAAGACACGACGCGGAACGTATTTAGTAATTACACTTGAGCAATTCTGTGCGCAATTCTATCCGCTCTGATACCCGACAAATTGTTATGTAAGAAATGAGAGCCGACACGAACAAAAAACACACCCTGTCTGAAAAGGAAAGTTTGATTTGGGAAAGTGTTTTGTTACAGAACTCGAATTTTGCGATCACGTAGAAGTCTGACCTTGGTTTTCGTGTCAAAAAAACAACTTTCGTGTCAATGTGATCTTTTTTCATCGATTGGAAGATGCAATATCACGACAGAAAGAACCCTTAAAAGACGTCCGCTAAAAGGCAATTGCCAATCAATTGGTTTCCAAGGAAACTGTGTCACTTCTTTGATTTCAAGAGTAGCATTGACCTTTTTGAAAAGGAGCTAATTTTGGAACGATCTTACAGTGAGGAAGCAATATAAGGTTGAACAAAAGCTTTGCAATTAAAGGTACAGTGATATGATATTGTTGGTGTTACTGACAACTTCTCCAAGGCTTAATTACACTCAATATTTGATTTCACCGAAAGCAATAGCGGCCATTAGGGTGATAATTATCATTTACGTAAAATCTTTCAACGTGCAAAACCGAGCGTTTGAGACGCGAGTAACTGCCAATGCGAAATTTCTTGTAGTTTTTGACAAAACAATGTTATTTTGCAACGTGGTAGCACCTTATCGATGCGTGAATCAAGCGTCAAAGTTTGACAAAACTTACATATTAGCCTCCATGAGGCTGAAACATTATAGAGGGCAACGGTGAAACCACACGCCCTTTACAGACTGTAAAATGTTACAAATTTTTTCAACAGTTACTTCCTTATTAGGCTTTGTTGAGCGCAACGTCACTTGCGCTGGCCGGATCGTGCTGTAATATAGAATTTAAACATCCATATTAAACAGAAACTACTGGCGTATCATGTAGACTTTCAGACAAAAACTTTGCGTCATGCCATACATTTGATGATTTCCTGTGACAGTTAAATTAAGTTGTGCGAGGGTGTTAAGAAGTTGAAGGCAAAGTGCATTTCCAAATTTGACATCAAGTGCGGTGCAAGCAAATATTACCTGGTAGTTTTCTTAATTTACGTCTCTAATCTCCTTGCTAATAAACTGAGTGTAGGGAGAAATTCCACCTTGAACAATAGAATTCAGTTGAATATCAAGAGATTACCCCCTCAGTTGATGAATTTCTTTATTCTCATAAGGTAAGACTAGAGCAAGGAAAACGGAGAAGTAAGGAGTTGATCAATCTTGGAAACGATGGTATCGAATTAACCTAGAGATTTAAAACAGTTCGATATTTTTTCAAAACAGCACTCGAGAAAATTGAACTTTTAAAGCAAAACACAAACAGATATGAAATGGTGAAGTCATTTATCCTGGGTCCATTTATAAAAATACTAAGAACCTCGATAAGTAGATGGCATATCGTTACAAGTTAAATATACATATACGTAAAAAAAATTAGATTCGTCAATATTAGCATATAGACTATACTGGACTGCTGGGCACCAAGCCAGCTTAGCAGCATTCAGAGCTATTATATAGCAACCAACAGAAGGGACAGTGCTTTGAACCGAACTCAGCTGGTTGGAGGAGGGCAACAGCATTTTTTTTCTGAGGACCACAGGTAAAGAGTTTTTACTTTAAACAAGACCCTTTGCACCAAAACCTCTGTATATACACGAGTGTAAAAGTAGACACAGGTAAACTGCTCCGATTGCCGTGCAAGATACCAAAGGGTAGCCTTGCGATGGAGCATCTCAAGACTTAGGCATACAGAGGTGCCTCCCTGACACACGAAATGCATAAGTTGTGCCTAGCGAAAACACTGCAATGCACGGTCATTTCTGTTTATTTTTCGTCCGTCCAGTTCGGAATTGCCACTTCCAAGGTGCAACGCCGGAAAGCTTCTGGGTACTGAACACGTGGTGCACTGGGGCACGCCGGAAAGCCGAGCTAGGTAGCTAAGTTTATGTCTTACAAAGGCCAAGAGCGTTTTAAAGTTGAAATACAAGAAAAAATCTTTTTATTAAGAGCACCTTTGCAAAAATTAAGAACCGTGATTTGTTTAAGGGTTTCGGATGGGCTGTTTACGATACACTGCAGGAGGGAACGCCACTTCAAGTAATTGAGAACAATGTGAAGTAGTCAAAGGACTTCAGATGAGTTCCGCTACTTTTAGTTAAAGTTATAGGCGAGTAATATCCTGTTAAACACAAAACCAATCTACCAGGGTCATGTTAAAGTATAACTGTGGGAAGCTTCTAGAAAACATATACAAACTGAAAGGAACCACACGCAGTATTAGAGAGGGGTTTATTTCTGACGCGGCAATACCACAGGGTAATTTGACTAAAAGATGCCCAGAATGATTCATTCAAGAGGGCGAAAGATCAATGGACCAAAGGTTCAAATTTCATTCCAAAGCAAACAACACCGCATGGAAGCAATGCTCAAGAACGTTTATGTAAATGATCAAACTTCAAAGTTTTCATCCACGCGCTAGAAAGCGAGACGTGTGCGTTACGAATAACTCATGAGCCGAATACTCTTCGGGACTAGAACTGAGCTGTAGTCTTTATTTACGCTAAAAGGAATCTTATTTGCAGAATCACTGAAAAGATGGAACTACGTCGAACACCATAATATCGACATAATATGCGTTACGACACAGGAAACTGACCCTCAATCCAGTGTTCATCAACAGCCACTTGAGTCACAACGATCTTCATTTGGGCCACATAATCACAAGAACCAAAAAAATATGTTCAATAGTTTTATTATAAGATCACACTTAACTATTTTAATTACTGTATGAAAAGTTACTACTAACTTGCAAACCATAATACACTAACAGAGACAAAGAAAAGTACAGCTCACAACCTTTCATTTGAATGGCACACTTCATGCCGAATTTCATCCACAGACTCAAAGACTCAAACTTAAGAACAACCTTGTACAGCATGGTAAAGATCACCACACCAAGGTACTGCACAGTAGCTCTTGATTCGAATGGTGAAACATAAGGATTTCATCCAGACCCAAGATTAGAACCACCTTGTGACATGTCTTGTACAGCACAATAAACAGCACCACAGGAAACTACTGCTCAGTAGCTTCCATTTGAATGGTCACACTTTAGGATAACCGATTTCATCCACAGACTCAAAATTTGGAACCACCTCAGTTGTACAGCGTGATATACATCAACTGTGATCATGCAAGAAGTGCAATTTCTTTGCACGTAACAACGATAAGCAGTAAACCTGTTTGTAGAAAAGTTCTTCCCATCACTAATAATTTGCATAGCCGCACTAAAAAGTTTCATTTCTGACTAGAATGCTTCAATGTCACCTTATGTCGCTTTGTTTGATTTTAACACTAAGTTGAAAGGTTAAGAGGAAGTGGTAAACTTGCTAGAAACTATATCAAGGCCCTTGATAACATTTATATAACCATAAAAGGAAAATTGCACACAGTGTCTGAGTACTATGAGAATTTCTTGCAACACAGAGTATTGTACGTTATTTTTCAGGCCTAGTTTGATTGCACAGAGGGGGCAAACGGGCACAAGTGTATTATACTGGCCCGCGTTTGGTCCTGGTGGTTTATCGAGACTGATAAAATAGATTATATCAAAGCAACTTTTATAAAAATCAAGAAACAAGGGAATTAAGTGTTTAGGGTTTTAGTCGTTCTCTTGTTAATCACGCAGTGTTTAAAAGCTCAGTCAAATGGTTGCTATAACAACGTATAAGATACGTATACTTTTGCGTGCTGTGTTGTTTGTGAGAATATCAGCAGAAAAAAATGAGTGTGAAAGAGAGCGCATGGATTAATTTTTGAGAGCACCTAAAGTGGATCTAGAAGTTTCGAGACACATACACGGAAATTCGGGAAATATTTGTCTATAACCTGTGTGTGTTTTTTATTTTGGCAGGTGTATCAAACTTTAAGCCGGAAACTCTCTTGCCATTTCCGATGTAAAATGCTTTTATCCGTCTCAGGTGCTGACTCTCGAGTTTCTGTTAGAAAACCCAAAACGAGACGATTCAAATGAAAGCTCCCGAGCAGGAATTTCCAGTGGTACTGTTTATTATAACTGTACAAAGTGGTTCTCGTTTTTGAGTCTGTGGATAAAATCTTTAAGTGAGACCATTCGAATGAAAGCTACAGAACACTGCTCTCAGTCCTGCAATGCTATTCACGTTAACTTACAATCCCAGTCTGTGAATTAATACTAATAGTGTGAACACTATATAAAATAACCACCAAACAGTACTTCACAATGGTGCAGCTTTTTTCGCGATATTTTGCCAGAGAAAAATTCAGATTTTATGCTCCTATGTTCGAAGTCGGACTGTTAAAAATAACATTTCTGGTTTTCTAAAAACAGTACGAACTGGTCTTTTCAACCACTCGTGGACGCAAAAACCGGAAAGGACACACTAAACTCTACCTAAGCAAATAAGTGGTTAAAAGCCTCCTGGTTAGATAATATAAATAATAAGGTTGAAGCGATGGATTATCGTCCAGTTCCACTTGAATTATTACTGATGTAGTCATCTTTTAACACACATCGATACGTGACTTACATCTCTTGGCGGATCGTTGATAAGGATATTGCGCCAGAACATAGGTTTGGCAAAGTTCGTGAGAACTGAACCTAATTTACACGCAATTATGTTAGTAATCCTCACATCCGAATCGAATTTTCTCGCACGTCCGTTCGCGTCAGTGATCTAAGACTAAAAATCGATGTTAAATTGCCGAGGTAATCCTTTCACTATGTGAGATTATCTGCATCGCGAGTACGTTTTACGTGCGACTTCGCGAAACGCAATCCTAGTTCAAGCGAATTCTCTAAAATTGTTCGAAGATTTAGCCAACATGCTCAAGGAATGCGCATCAAGGCTAAATATGCGCATACGAAAGCTTGAAAGAGTTTTTCGTTCAACAAATTAAAACAAAGCTTTGAGAGTGATCGGAAAAAGGCGTCAACTACTTAAGTGCTCAACTATCTGCCCGATTGTTTTGTAGATTCTCAAAGATTAAGGAAACCTCAAGCACATTTGATGCGGAAAATTATTTTACACTTTCACTGATGAAAAACTTTGGCGCGACGTAGTGGAATTTGTCCAGATTTCCGTGAACGAGAAGTCATTGTGTAAATTTTTTGACCAAGATTTCGAATTTGCTTGGACACGATCATTGCGTGTGATACGAGGAGATATCGGCCCGTTGTTTGGAACAATAAAAG
This sequence comes from Galaxea fascicularis, assembly GCA_948470475.1. Taxonomy (NCBI): domain Eukaryota; kingdom Metazoa; phylum Cnidaria; class Anthozoa; order Scleractinia; family Euphylliidae; genus Galaxea; species Galaxea fascicularis. The sequence continues at coordinate 16,123,183 of OX419347.1, forward strand.
AGCAGAAAAGAATGATATCTGCCCAAACCCAACCTATGACCATCAAATGCAAACCACAAATAGTTTCAGTCCGGCCCAGTTTTGGATCTTTGAAACAAGTTTGCGAACCTTGCAATTCGTCATTGTTTCTCTTTCATTTCCACTGCACTGTTGTTTTGGAACAGCTCTGTTTTAGCAAGGTAAGAAAACTAAACACTTTTTTTTTCGCACAAACGTTCCCTTTTAAAATTATCACCCACGGCCAAACCTAAAACCCTTTATAGGGGTTCTTATAAAATTCAGTGAACTGATCGTTCCTTCACCTTTCTTAGGAATTTTCAGTTTTGGTATGACCTCAGGCTATTCTCCAAAACCAACACCTTAATTCCTATCCCATTACTTAAGCATCTTATCTAACACAACAAAAAAGAGACAAGATAACACTGGGGTCGCTATCACAAACCACAAAACATTTACCGGTTTGAAGGAAACAGTACGTTGGTCAACTGTGAAGTAGTCTAAAAGTTTTCTTTGATAATTTCTCTAAGAGAGCACTGACGGAAAGCAGCAAAGAGAACCAGACAAAAACAGTAATTTAACGATGTTTTCTGGAAAGTGAAGAATTGGGTGAGTGAACCAAAAGGTTTTGCTGCGTAACACGGAGAACAAACTTAGATTAGGGTCATATAGTAATGTCTCCATAACTTGTTAAAATAATTTCATTTATCTACCGCAAAACTCAGCCTCCACTGACGCAAACGGAAATTATCCAAAACGTGTATCCAATGAACAGTCGATCAGTTATCTCGTGAAAATGTTAGTTAATGATTTTTTTTCTTGCAATTCCGTTGTTTATAAAAGACGTCAAACCAAAAAGGACCCCACTAGGAAAGCGCTGTAATTCCAATGAAAAACAAATTTATACCACTGGACTCAACCTCTAGTTACAAAGGTAAAAATCATGTTACACGGTATATTACAGAAAGAAGCACAAGGAAAAAGAGCTCGTTAGCTTTTGCTAGCTCATTACCAAAATCTAGAGCCACCCTGTACGGCAAGTTAAACAGTGCTACATAAAAGTACACTCACGACAGCTTTAATTACACTTCTTTTCAGTTGTAAGAACGTCTAATTTTGAAGCCGAGGTTCGACGTTCTTAGTATTTTTTTCCGAGATTTGAGCCTGAACACGTTCTTAGGTGTTCTTAAGTTACATGGTATACACACGATGTCGCGCCAACCAACTGTTCGTAAATTTAGCTTTACAGAAAGCATTGAACACAGAGGTTCAGAACGCGACATCAAGTCACCAATTCTTGCGGCGAAAACGGAGAAAAAGTTCACGTGTACACAGAATACTACTCATTTACACTAAAATAAATAAGCAGAATAAAGATGTTCTTGACTGATTCTCAGCTTGGATATGTTCTATGTATGTTCTTAAAATTTGGGTTAATCTCAGCCTCAGTGTTCTTATGAAAAAGAGAGTGTAGTCATAGTTCAAAGACGTAAATTCGCTCAAACCTAAAATTTCAATTCAGATGGCATAAACCGATATGTGGGGTCCAAAACCAGACCCTCGTCTCGTTTACTACTTCGTCATCATATGCACTTCAACTTAACACTATTAAAGATTCATTTATACTAAAAGGCTTTTTCATCAAGGGTTTATCACTGAGAAAAAGAGCTTGAGTACTCTATTGATTAACATGAAGATCTTATCAACTTAAAAGCATTTCTCACTACATACGACTTTATGATGTCGTATAAGAAATCCGCATATTGAGATGTAAATCAAAATTGCTCTTTAAAAAAGGTTAACATCTTGATGTTGCAGAGTTCGTAGTGATAATTTATCATAACCACCTCAAAGATTATCTGCATTTCAAATCTTCACGACAAACTTTGTATGGTGTACAATAAGTTAGCCCAAATATTGACAACAAGTTATTCCGGGGCTTTTCATGTTGAAACATCCTTATGTACCTAAACAAATTATCTGTGCTTGTTAATGATTCTGCAATCTTTCACGGTCAGTTTTATTCTCAAACTTCACTCAATTACAAGAACGTTGATATTGAAACCACTGCACAATGAACGGAGAGTACTGAATCCCCTGAAAGCCATGTCTCATTATCGCATTTTTCAGGCGAGTGTGAAAAACTAATAAACACGAACACTGACTTTGAAAGTATTTATCTAGTATCACAATGAAGAAAAAATTGTCAAAAATCTGAAGTTTTGAACGCTATTAATGGCAAATCAAAGTGCTTTATAAGTGCTTAGACTCATTTATTATAGTATGCATAGAGAACACTTAAGGAGTACTTGTTGATAGGGGAAAACAAGATTAGTATACGTGGGAACTTCACCCGGATTTTGAACGAGCTGGCCTCGCTCAGTATAAGGGACCATAGTCACACGTCCAAGCAAGGAGAGGTTTTAAAAAGCGGGCTTATGCAAGAAAGTTAAGTTTGTAAATTCACATTAGCAAACACAACTTGTCGTGTGTTAAAAGATAGTAACAATCGTTAATTGGCAAGCTTGTTGGGAAAATGTTGGCTGAAAAACAATCGCAAGAAACTTGAATTTGAGTAATAAATGCTTGTCCACTGTAAAAAATGAACAAAATCGCAGACGAATCTATTCGAAACGGAGTAAGAAAACGATGCTCTATATACAGAATTGTTAAGGAAAGGAAAAAAAGTTCACTGAAACTAACATAACTTTTTCTTATCTTCCCGATCAAACACAAGTATACATGAAAACCAACTTTCGAGTTTGGCACTTCAAGCCTGGTGAAAAACTGTGATTTGCCAACGTACCACCCGTAATCTGTCACCTTGTCCTAACCAGCCCGGTGGTCCAGTCTACGTGTTTTGACCGTTTAATATCGTAGTTTATGGAGTATCACGTGTTCGCTAAATGTCACGTGACACCACGGGCGGAAAAACCCTAACTTGATCTTACTCACACGAAGAGCAATTCAGTTCGAACTACGGAAACAAAATACGCAAAATTCCTTGTATAAAATTTACTGTGAAACAACTGAGAGCGCCACACTTGAATGGTCATATTCAGGGATTTCATCAACGGACTCAAAAGTACAAACATGAACAGCTCACAGTTTAGAAAGAACGTTTAAAAATCAAGATGTATCTTACGCAAAGGAAAGATTAAACGGTATCGTTCCTTTCACGCTCAGTCACGTTTGACAAAGAACAATTATGTCTGCATGAACGCCGTAACAAAGGGTCTTTATACAGAAACTCCCAAAGAACAATATCCGCTTCTGACCACAAGATGTATGGTTTCAGGAAACTCTAAACGTTGAGCGGAACAAGGTGGATTTACTGTCGAAGCATTCTCCCACGTAAAGCGCTTTGCTGAATTAATGCCTCGTGTAGCTTTAGTAGAGACCGAGTTAAGGAGTCTAAGGAGACCCAGGTTGTACAGTGTTATATAGCTTACATTTGAATCGTTGCACTCTCCGGTCACACATCTTGTACAGCAGCTAGTAATACACCAAGTAGGTTTAATCAAGAACGAAACGGTAAAACGTCTTAAAGCTACTTAAGGTGTATTAGAGCTACTTGGAATTTAATAACAAACGGTAGTATGGCTGAAAAACACCCTGGCGGGTTGCTTTGGTTGGACCGTATTATTCTACCAAGTCCACTCCATTAACCAGACGTGTGAATTGTCTTAAAAATAACAATAACCAACACTATGGGTAAGCACTGCTCAGTAGCTTTCGTGCTGATAGCCAGTCTCAGGTCTGGTGCACAGACTCAGAACTGCAGTGTTGTCACAACGTTTGACCTAAATGCTGTTAAAGTGTTTCAACCTACGGTCTTTAAACTTTGAACCAAATTATGAGAGATGGGGGTGGGCTGAGCTTGGCTGGGGGACTAGCGCTTACGTTTTTACAGAATCCAGTTTAAAGGATAACTTTTTTGATCGTTGTGTTACGTGGCAAGGAAGTTTTTAAATGTGGTTTTCCAATTTGAGTCCTAGATCCGCGTTTGCATGCCTTCCCATCCTAACGATTATGTTCAGGTGGAATGTCACTTCATGAAAGTCATACAATTTGGTTTGAAATAGGTTAAGGATATTAAGGCCTGATAGTACATCCCCGTATATAAACAAGTTTCAGAGTTCATTCGGGCAGGAGTGAACCGCATTACGCAACATTTTGTGTCGGTTTGTTCTATGGCCGAACTGCAGTCGGGTGTAATTTACACGTAGTGCTCTTGAAACATACAATTGATGTCACAGATAACAATCTAATCTGCAGATCTGCACTCTGTTACAATTTTAGTCCATCCAGCTCCACAAATTACCCATTTAATTACCCATTACTAGGTTGTTTTTTGGAGGTGTACCGTTTTTCTGACGCTAAGCGACTACAATGTGAACTAAAATTACAGCTCTCGCCGGTCCACAATCAATTGGATGATGAATCAGCTGATAGCATACTTAATCAAACCTGAAACAAGGCATTTGACCAATCGAACGGAAGCGTTTAAAGACTCAGATAAAAGTTTACTCGGTTGCTAGCTGAGTCATGCTGTGTTCGTGTCCGGCGTCTGCGCAACCGCACAGCCGTGCTAAAACGCATGTTTTTCACGTGCACAAGCACTAACGAGAAATAAAAAGCTGCCCAATTAGGTAGTTTTATGTCAGTTATTTTTCAAGAGCGTTAAGGTTCCCTAATCGTCAAGAGTTGCACGATTTGGGAGTTAAAATTAAAACTAATGACAATTTAGACGCTAGAGGATTTTTTGAAATCCAAACTACAACTGTAAAATATGAGAAAGTCGAGGAGCAATAAATATTTTTGTGGAGCATTTTTTTTCAAAACTGTTTACTCAACTTGCAGCGAGCTCCGGCTTCTCTGACATATTGCACTTGTGTCCGGGAACAAAGGCATAAACTGTTAAGACAAAAATAGGTCAAGAAGGGAAACTCAAGTTAAAAGGAAATTTGTTTTCACTTAGTTTCGGCACTCAGTTTAAGGAATATTTTTCCTTGTTATAGAACTTCTTTTGCTATATTTACCTGAAATAGTTAAACACTTAATAAACTTGTTTATTAAACTACCTCTTCTCCTGGCATGTATATTGCATGATTTTATAACACGAAAACTTGAGGGAGACCTAAAAAAATGTTAAAATGTTGATCACATTTCACGTGCTAATATCTTTCAGATATCGAAGGCAGTTTGCTACAGTGAAGAAAAGTAAAAATACAGATCTCAAGGAGCGCTCTCAAGAGCTGAGTGTAAATCAAAGAGTACCGCTTGAGAGTTACAAAACGAAAAACAAATGAAAGTTCTAAAAAGAGAAATGGATCAAGTTCTGGAATGTATTTTCCAAACGGTAAGTCTAATTATTTAAGCACATTCAGATGGGTTTCTCAAGTCATTCAGTGAATAGTTTCCTTTGTGTTTAATAAGCTTTGTTGCATTGACATGGTTTCAAACGGTTTCTTTTACATGCAACGGGTTTTTTCATTCATTGAATAGTCTAATTATTTAGCACATTCAGATGGGTTTCTCAAGTCATTCAGTGAACAGTTTCCTTTGTGTTTAATAGGCTTTGTTGCATTGACAGTGTTTCCTTGGTATTTAAAGGGCTTTGTTGCACTGAAATGGTTTCCTTTGCATTTAAAGGGATTCTCACATCACCAAGGGTTTTCCCTGCGAGACCTGCATTAAAAGGGAATTTCTGGTATTAGCAAAGATCTTCTGACATCCAAACGTTTTCTCTTGCGCTCACAGAATTTCCCTTCGGCTAAAAGGCCATGCTTTTCCTGAAAAAAGTTTTTTCGTAACAATGGGATGTCTGTGTCAATAATTGATTGAATAACATTTTCGTATTCATGGAATAATTACCGAAACCTCTTAAATGGTCTGCACGCAATGTGTGGACCGAAGGTAAAATCGCTCAGCTGAACAAATCGAACAAGACTGACGTATTTGACGAGCTAACAGCCAATAACATCAAGCGTTATCAAGACACGTTTGACAATAGAACATATTTTTGGATATTTAATTACCGTTTGAGTTATATGGTGCTTTTCATGATAGCGACTCATCCACGCGAACATTTCATTCTCATGCAAATGCAATTTTCTTTATAAGCCTGACAGCTCAGGTCTCACGTGCTCAGTGTAATTTACCGCTCTGAAAAGATGCAACTCTTAGTTGGTGTTCAAAAGCGGGGCGCTGAGGTAGGAAAAATAATCTTCTTTGTTTGAGTCCTTTTCGACGGTAACTTTTCTCGAGAGCCGTTCAAGTACAAATTTAACATAATTTCTTGAAATAGTTTTGAGCAAATTTGAAACAAGCCATGAGAATCACTGTAAGGTACTGCCAATTAGCTTCTGTTTGAAGAACCTCAATTGGCTTGCATCGGTAAAAACAGTCAGTCAGTTATAACCACTGCATAAACAATCTTGCACAACCAGCACAGAATGAATTCTCCACTAAACTTCACTAGAGTGATGCCTAAAGATTTGATACCCACAGACTCTACAGCCAGCCCCATGACTACATTTTTATTTCAAATGAACATTAAAGCCCCGTATAAAGCACTTCTCCTTAGCTGTCGTTCTATAGGGTCACACTTATAGCTCTAGTCATGCATGCACAGCTGAAAAACTGTCTTGGATTTGTCAGCAAAGTTTGACGACTTAATTAGGCTTCTTGAAAAACCGGCAGTAACTCTTGTCCAAGTAAATTTGTTGTTATTTTCCGTGGATTAAAATCAAGGACGTTGAATTAGCAGGCAAATCCAAAAATGTCGATAATTAGAAGTAATCGAGGAAGGAGTGGATACCGCCTCAAGTTTTTTACATTCGAATGCTAAGACATCGAAGTTTCCAAAGTTAAATTACGTTTGTAACACAACTGCTGAAAAGTCGGTTATGCAATGAATTACTGAAGCGAATACAAGGAGCGACAAAATACGAGTTCTCGGCCTGGGGCTCATTTCACGAAAGTCCCGTAAACTTTTCGGGCCCGAAAAGCCATTTTTAACACTGCGATTCCCTTATTCTCAAAAGCTAGTCTTTTACTATGATTTCAAGATACGAAAGAGCATATTTGTGCAAACTTGCAAACTTCTTCGTTTTTAAGATACGGTGAAATTATGGCACCCGAAATGCGCCCGAAAAGTTTCGGGAGGTCCGAGAAACGCGCGCCAGTCTCTCAACACGTAGGAATCGGAAAATTATTTCACAAGGAGAAGCGAACTTAGAAAGACCTTCTCGATTAAACCTCCTCGTACCGACAAACTATCTTTAGGATTAATAACTTGAAGAACCAATATCGCCAACACTCACTAATTAAAGGCTACAAACTTTTAATTTTCTACTCAGCACCTTACTTGTTCTATGCTGCAAATGAATGCTACGAGGACAAATAAATAACAGTTCGTTAGGTTCAATGAACAGATTTCCACTTTTCTTTTGCAAATGTAACCATTGGTGAACAAACAACTTCAAACTGCCGGCTTCGGTCGCAGACATGCATCAGCAAGCTAAAATTACTATTTCCTCGGGACGTTTTACCGCGAAAAGTACGTATAGGAAGCAGCTGAAGTGGGGTCAAAAATATATGAAAGTTCATTTTCCTTTTTGATAAGGTAAATATCGCGTGTCTTACAAACAGTGATAAAAAATTAATATATCAATCTCTCATATTTTTCTTTTACTCGAGCCAGGGAATCAGACCTCTGAAGAACACAAATTAATTTGTTAATTTCCTGAAGAGGGGCTTAAAACCCATGAGAATGGTTTGCATGACTTGTGGGACTATGACCAATACTGAAGAGCTTTTAAAAAGTTGATGTTCAAGAAACTTGTTTTGGAATTCTAGGAACTCATTTCATGTGACGTTTGACAGTTGCGAAATGTTTATCGGTCTTCGCTATTTTTCCAGCTTTTATGGAGACCTATTAAAACATAGATGCAAAACACTTTTCCTCAACCGGGTCATTTGTGAAAATTTGTTACGTAACGTGACAATGCAAATTTTCGGTGTGCTATGTTTCAGTAAGTTTGTGATTATTCCAGTCCTCTACTGACGTAAAATAATCACTTAAGTCGTATTTGCACTAATTTTACGGACTGCTCGGCTCACGAAACTGCTTTAAACACAACGGACATACGAAATCCGGAGCGCATTTAGGAATTGCTCTAAAAGCCTCTACTGCGTAGGAGCAGGAGATGGGTTTCCATTAAGGATGTCAGATTCGTCAGAAGTGATATTTGGAAACTATGACCAAAATGCGTTTTTAAAACACTAGCTTGGACTTGTGCAAATCTCGTTTCAAGGCCATTTCATTGCCTGACAGGCCTCTCAAGTGGAAAGACAGGAGCCAATATTGTTGGATTCATCATTGGAGCTAAAGAGTGGGCTATCAATTAAGCATGCGTCGAGACAAGTGCGTTTGCGGGTTTTCCTTTCGAATCTGCTGATAAAAGGAAAAACGAAAGTTCTTAGCGATATTTTCGTGTTGCACTGTATGTTATCCTGCTCAAGGTAGTCAGTCTAGCTTTGAAAATATATTGATAAAATTCTGAAATTTCACTGTTCTTTTTCAATAAAAGCTATACAATGAGTATTTGCAATCTTACTGTGCCACTGATGCATGGTTCATTTTGCTATGACTAACAGATCCACTTGTTTCCAGTTTAATTCCTGATTTGTAGGTGAAATCCTTAACTGTTGCCATTGAAATGAAATTAAAAGCTTGTGAGACGTTTATAACTTTCAGTTTAGTTAAAAAACTGTGTGCTAAATTGTAACCACTAAAATAAAACCTATTGTTCGGCCCCGGTTATTGGCTTTTTACCTTTATATTAAAAAGTCTGGATTGATCAATTTAATTTCCTTCTACCTTTCTTTTGACTCGTCGGCCCGTTTTCTTTGTTTGGGGACGGGAGAGCGGGTAACGGTAGGAGACCCCCGCCCTCTCACCCCCCCCCCCCCCGCCTAATGAAACTGAAGAAAATTCTGAAATTTCGGAATAAAAGCATTACGAGGAAACGAGCAAACTCCGCCACTGTTTTTTTTTCAATGTTCACAACTCCAGGTTTAAAACAGACTCGATACTGAGAGTTTAAAAAATAATAAATATCGGGGAGCTTTTGCCTGAGCTACAAAAATTGTTTGTACATCATTCAAGATAAACATCAAGCAAGCGGAAGCTTTCATAGTTTACAATGAAAGTGTGCCTATAATAGTCAAATTCGCTAGTAAATCAGCATATTCCCTGGGAAGTGTCCAGTTATTGGCAAGGTGCATTAGGGGAATCTACATTAACAAAAATCATCGAGTGAAATTTTGCTTAAAAGTTCTTATGGGCCTCGCTTTTTATGTGATATTTGAGATTCAGCGCTATTTTTATTGGAGAACGGGAGAAAATATATCAAGAAGATGGGAAAGTTGCAAGCATATTCAAGTTGAGTTCTGCGTAAGTTCCGCTGGGCGGTGAAAAACCCGCAATACACTATTCGAACGATTCATCGTTTTCGAAGCAATGATCACGGTGGTGTATTTTCTACTGAACTCTACTGACTTCGGCGGTGTAAATTCAACCAATTTTGACTGCTAGAACGGAGACGATCCATTTTCAAAGTTTATTACAAGACGATGTTTTGAGAAATATAGCGCGAAATGGCTCAGTTGAGAAGACTAAACATCTAAATGCAAGACTCATCGCGACTTCATGCACTTATGAAAATATCCGATCATCCCACGTTGTAAGAACAATGAACGTTTTTAATGGTCTGCTATTAAATGCCCTTGGGTTTGTAGGGGTTGTCAACTTTCATTGGCAATGTAGATTGACACTCAACGCTGGAGAGGAAAAAAAATGCGAATTTCCTCGATTTTACGCAGGCGTGGTGAATTTGAAAGTAACAGCTTTAGAACTGCTCAGTTTATGGAGCTCAGGTTTAAAAGGTCGCCATGTCAAGGTGCTATTGACACGATGGAAGCCAAAAACTGAGAGAGATTTAGAAGACAAGTGTTATTGAAAACATCAAAGCCTTTTCTGTTTTGTTTTTGTTTTGGATAACATTTAAATGTGGCTAGACGTGACTTTCCTTTTCTGAAATCTCAAATCCTTTTGAAAGAAACGTATTCTTATGCTTCAAACTTTTCAAGCTAGGATCCGAAATGCTAAAACGTGACCATTCAAACGAAATCTATCGAGGTGCATGCGCTTTCTTGTAGCTAAACAAGGTGATTCAGATTTTTTGGCGCTAGATAAAACCCTGCCATCAGCTTTGGCCATTCGATTAAAAGCGCCCATGTTATGCCGTTCGCCTTGAGATTTGCCGCAAGCTACCAGGTATTTTTGATGTTTGCAATTTACGATTCTCAGATGGGTAATAGATAAAAAGAACCCAACTAGTCACGCGTGTCCATCAGCCGACTAATACTTCATCTCCGGAAGCATAATGCTGCAAAATGATACTGCTTGTTAGTTCAGGGCTTCCGCCGTTGGCTTGAGATATTAACCATACGCCGGGTAAATACGACCTGGTATCGTCTGTCTAGTCTAGGAAAATAAGCATCGACGTGTAAAAAATAGTTTACGAGCGAGTTTAAGATCGCTTCGACGCTGGGAACAAAAAACAAACAGAGAATGTACAGGAACTTTGGGTAAGATTCCTATCAAATGTGTTTTAAGTCAATTAGTTTACACAGGTTTAAAACTGATTTTATCACAAACGGGAAATGCAAAGCGTGAAAGGTGTTACCAAAAGTATCACCAGTTACATATGAATGTCGCTTACCGTACAGTACAGTGTAAAGGCACTTACAGAGTGAAGTACAGGATCGAGAGTGTATGTCTAACGTTTAAGACTCATTTGACATAGGCAGGTTTCGCGAATGCTTTAAATATTTGAGGTTTCATTACCAAGAGAGTTCGCCTTCGAGTTAATAATCTGATATCGAGTAATTTCGTGCGCTCGACGTGTTATTGCGTCACGAAGCGAAGAAACAAGAGTGCAAAAAAACACCCTTTCATTATTTCCAAGCAAGACTACTGACTACAAGGTAATCGTCCTCGTCTTGATTTCATAAATGACTCTCTCTGTAATAATCACAACATGAAGGCCACAGCAACGTAAAGTTTCGTTTCCTTCGGCGAGCGAAAAGACGTGTTTAACTAATTCAACTTGATAGGAAAGTCCGGAACTGCGTTTCTAAAACAAAGCGGGAATTTTCGGTTGACACACATCTGTTTCCAACTGTTTGTTAATGCGAGGAATTTTAGTGGCGGGGTAAATATGTTTATTTGACTGCAGTTTAAGAAGAAATCTATGTTTTCCTAGTATGCCCGGCGGATACCAAAATTTCATTGGAAGAAAAACAACCATTAGTTGGAGCGGATCTTGAAAACGGCGGCTCGCTTTTTAGTTAAAACGCTTGGCTATCTTGAACGCCAGGAGCCGAGGAGTGGTCTTTTCAAGATAGCCACAGGGATGTCGAATAATAAACTTATCTACTGCTGAATACGAGACTTGTCGACCGGTCACTTTGACAAATTATGATATGGTGGACAAGAGTTTACTGAGAATTTGATCGAATTTGATGGGGAAAAAAAGTACACGTTGCTTGTAATTGATGAACTGCTTTTACACCATTACCTAGTATGAAAATGAAATGTAATGTTATCCCTGTTATAAAAGTCTGCTTCAAATGATGGACTTCATAAGGTTTATGATCTGGTTCATGACGTAAAGCAGGGTGAAATATTAAACTAATCAACTGCGAAAATTGTGCGTTTACGCCAAACAAATACCGGAAATCGTACGTAACGCACCTATTGTCATCAACTGTCAACTCCATGTCCCAGTTAATAAAACTCTTCAAATGCACACCTGAAAATGCTCGTATCCGCAAGCCTCCTGGCAGTTTGACCCGGGGGATAGTCACTTAGCCTACGGGAAATGAAACGACGGGAGATGAAAGACGAACCCAATCCAGGTTAAAAGACTGCGAAAAACCAATTCCCCGCCTCCCAAGGCCAAGCGCTGCGAGGTGATTGGCGAGGCGACGAAATTTAATAAGTCTTAATTAGTCGCCATGGCAACTCTGATGAATGGGTGTCAATCAAAAGAGGTTTCCTGCAGTAAGCCGCTGAGGCACAACATAAAACTCTGGCGGTGGGCAGTGTGTTCCAGTTTAGCATTTCTATTGTTTTTCCACTCGTGTGTTTAAGATAAGAGAAAGCCTTCTTTCCCTTAAGTAATTTACATGCTTGTGCATGGCATTGTCAGCTTGCGTTTAAAAGTTTGAAGCCAAATTGTGCGATTCCCCGTGTGAGGTAACTAAATTAATTCCACACTTCGATCTCTGCGCCAAATTAAGTTTTTTATTCATTGCTAAAACGCGGGAACGCAGTTTTAATCACTGAAGGCAAATGTATGCATTCTTTGGACTCTGCTCATTTTGTTGACCTTGTTTACTTTGTTATTTGAATGTTATAGGGGAATGTGATGCGAGAAGACAATACCGATATCGACCTGAAGGACTATTCGGACACGGTCAAATATCTTGAGCAGCTTCAAGAAACCAGTATCAAGACATTCACCGCGGAACTGCAAAAGAGCGGAGCTGAAAGAGCGGAACCGGTATCCCCCGCGCCTTTTAATATGTATGGGCCCAGACGAGGCCTCTATGGCACTCAGCCGACAGGGATGAAAGCGTCAGACGCTGAGGAGTACGAAAGACGTTTAGCATCGAAGATCCGAGGATTTAGTGATTTCAATTCATTTAATCAAGCCGAAATTGACTCCAGCACCCGAGAACAGGGAATGATTTCGTCAGAGAGAGGAGCTCCGATGTACGATTATCATTACAGGCATCACAATACACACAGCGGAATGTCCACAAGAGCTGGTGTTAACTTTGCCAACGCTAGTAACACGCAAAATGGCTTTGCGGCTGATGATTCCACCGCGCCTTTCTCTCAAGGCGTTGGAAGGAATTGTCTGTCCCCGACACTTCAAAATGGTCCACAGTCGCTTAACGTGAACCCCCTGGCTGGCTTAACAGAACTGGCCGAGAAAGCCAACTTCGCGTCTGAACTCTCGCAGAATGGCGTCGCTCTGTCTCGCTTTAGCTCTCAGACGAGCCGCGGTCCAATAAATGGCCTGGCCGTTCAGTACGGCTACCCAGAAGCACTGAGAAGCCGGAGCTGGCCAAGTTCCACTCCCGATGCGTCAGATAACTTCTACAATGGAAGACAACAGTCTTTTCAAAGTGATAACTTCTCGCCCGCTCTCTCCACCGGCAGCTCTGTCTTTTCCGACTCGGAGCTTGGCAGTCCGTGTCAGCCGACGAGAGCGCGACATTTTTTCCCTCACAGCGAGTCAGACTCAGACGTTACACCGACCGAAACAAATCAGTTTGACATATCGAGACCTGCTTACCTGAACTACAACTCGAGATCGTTTGCGAATTACCGGCTATGGAGCAATCAAACCGAATCAGCGTCCCCAAATGTCACCGTGCTGCCTGACCCCAGAGGTAAATTGTCTCAGCTGTTTAAGTCTGGCAGCCGCACCAAATCGGAGGAGATCCTCAAGGAACATTTGCAGAATTTTAGCAAGTTTTTACCGCCGCAAGGAGAGAAGGAATCGGAGGAAACGCCCGAGAACGATACCGAAAAAAGCTGGAATAACGACGACGCCATTCAGGAGAAAAAGCCCTCGCCAGTAACATCGAACGCAAAGGAATCTAACACTTCCAGCGCCAGCGAAGAAAACACGGTATTTCCATGCAAGTGGATTGGTTGTGAAGGGGTTTATTCAGAGAGGGATGACTTGGTTCGGCATATTGAGAAAGTACACATCGACCAGAGAAAAGCTGATGATCTGTATATTTGTTACTGGCAAGATTGTAGCAGACAACGGCGAGCATTCAACGCGAGGTAATTATACACTTGTTGTTTGCCAGTATAGTTTGTGTGTTTTATTCACGTTGGACTCATTGCTCGCAATAGAATGTGTAATGGGAACCCGTTTATTTTCTTCTACAGGTACAAGCTTGTGATCCATATGAGAGTACACTCTGGAGAAAAACCGAATCGCTGTACGGTACGTACACGCAAGTTATTATAAACTATTTGTTTTGTGCTTTGTTCTACATTTCTATCAAATAGATCGCGTCAATTATTTTACTCTCAATTTGTAGGATCAACAATAAAATCGAGTCAGACATTGGATTTTTAAAATGTTGCACTTTGGCTACCTTTACCAGAACATGATTGAACGATTTGGGTTTTTTGTTCGCACGAATTGGCGAAAATACAACGTGCTTGTGACTTTCCACTTGGCAGCTTTTCACCTAGCGGATCGCGGTATACTCGAAGTGTCACGAGTGCATTCATATACCACTTTTAGCATAATTCAATCATGTTTTTATGGGTTAGTCACACGAGTTTCTTTCTATTATGAGGCGAGCAAACTTTGTCGCTTTGCGGAATTGAGCGCTGTCATGCGAGAAGCGCAGTAAATGAGTGCACAATTTTCTAAGTTTGCGGTCGGAAAACCGCATCTTGTATTACAAAGAGGAACCGTGCTCTGTATCTACTAGTGATGTTTTCCTCTGGCTGGCATTTCAACCCAACTCACGCCAGGGTTTCTACACATTTGCATAAGACACAATAAAAGCTTTGTTTGCCTTTCATTCTGGCCTCTGGGGCTCCCAAATCAATGGCATATTTGTTATGCTTGCGGTTCGACTCGGTGGAAAAGAAAACCAAATTTCACAGCCGAGAACGCTGCGGAGGATGCGAGAAGTCAAGATTTTTGCGAACAGATCTTACAGATCTATTTCGGCGATGGGAATTATATCGCGTGAATTTCGCCCGAAAAAATTGACTTGTTGAAGTGCGCTGAATAAGTTACATGTGGTTGTATCGGCGGGGCGTCCAAATAAAATTGTTTTGCAACCCATCTTTTAACTCAGCTACTCTCGCGTGAAAGCGGTTCAATTCCACACGAGAAAAGAAATTAGTAGAACAAAAAGAATTTACCTTAACACATTTACGAGTTTCGATTTCTTTTCTTCTTTCTATTGACTTCTCGTGTTACCAATGTCTTTACAAATTTGTACAGCGAAAATAAAAGGGTGGAGGGTGTGATAACTAGAAAGAGATGCGCCTCTAGAAAGTGGTTTTGTACTTAAAGGTTGTTCTAGTGTTCAAACACGGCGACAGCTTTAATTGAATTTAAGTCAAATTAAAATGGATATAGCTCCGAAACTGGTTGCTGGGTGATAGTTAAGGTGCCCTATTATGGATTTTTTTCTCTGACCTTGGAAACCAACACGATTCCCGCTGGTTGTGTGAGCTAGCAGTCACGGAATATTTCGGTCTGAATTTTATTTTGTTCACTTATTGCTAAACCGCACCTGCTTATAGAATTTGACAACATTAAGTAATTTATTGCCTTTACATTGCATTTTACGAACTATCGAGAACAAACAAGGAAAAAACCGAAAACAAATGCTTGCCTCGTTGGATGTGTATGGCAGTGAAAAACAAGGCTTGTAATTAACATGCTAACCCAAATTAGGTTCTTTTCAATTTAAAATGTTAATTTTTGTAATTTTCCTCACAATTTGCAATGCCTGTGTGTTTTTGGGGGGTCAAAAAGAACAGTGGTTGAAAATTTTCTTTTGTCTGTTAAAATTTGCACCTGCCAGTCGCATTGTAAAAAAAAAAAAATTATTTTGATTTGTATGAATGAAAATAAAAAGGTTTGGTTTAAATTGCATTTTTTATGTAAAACATTTGACATATTTCAAGTGAAGTTATAGCATTAAATTAGAAACCACATGTCACAGAACATTTTGTTGGGGTACAACATTTATTGATGACTGCTGAATGTGATGTTTTTGGTAAGATCCAACAATTCTGGTAGATGGAAAAAAAATTAAGCAAAAACCAATATTTAACCAACATCGCTTTAATTGCTTTTACTCAGTGTTTATCTCTGTCTTGCATTTATTAGTTTCACTTCTCAATGAATGGTGTTTGACTGTGTCACTAAATCCAAATTAATTTTCGTGGACATAATACTAAAACATTTACAGAAGGTAAATACCGCTCTGTTTAATTTCAAATTAAAGAAGCGTCAACTAAACAAACTTTTCATCATCAATTGTCTTTGAAGGCCACTCCAAGCAAACTAACAGTGGTAAGTTGTATTGTAGCAATTACCAACTTGAGTTTTTTATGCCCAATTTTTTAAACAATGACTCACCTACTGAAATGCAAACAAAAGACTAAGGGCAATTTGCAGATGAATATATTTTGAAGGCAGAAAATGTTTCTAGCATTTATCAAGTTTCTATGATTATGTCAGATGAATGAAATTCACATGAGTGTATACTTATTAATCAAAATAGAAAATTTATATGTAGAAAAATTCTGAAATTAGAAGACATACATTTGTATTTCTTATTGCCTGTGCAATGTGTTGTCTCTGTTGAGCAAAGAAATGATTTTAATTTATAGGTGAAATTCACCTTACTTTGAAATTCCTTATTTAAAGGA
Source organism: Galaxea fascicularis (assembly GCA_948470475.1). Lineage (NCBI taxonomy): Eukaryota > Metazoa > Cnidaria > Anthozoa > Scleractinia > Euphylliidae > Galaxea > Galaxea fascicularis. The sequence goes on from OX419347.1 coordinate 16,139,750, forward strand.
TTAGCCAAAGGGAAAGAAAAGAAAAACAGAAAAGAAAAATTTGCCCTTTTTAGTCTCATAATATTTATTTTCAAAATTTGCTTTCTTGTCTTGTTTTCTTAACTCCTGCTGGTTGAAGGTTCTCATTCCTACAGGAGAAAGTTATTATTTCCAATAACAGCTGTGAGAATCAGGTTTAAAATTGAAGATCTTATCGACAAAATTTGATTCTTTTTCTTTAAATAACACTGCATGGAGAACTCGAGAGCATTTAGTATCAAAATCAGTAATTTTCTTATTGTTGGGAAAAATACTAAAGGAAGTACATCTTCCACGAGAAAATAAACATTACCACAGGAAACTAAAGGTCAGCAACTTCCATTTCAACAGTCGAACGGCTAGAAAGACGTTGCTTGTGTAGCGAATCAAACATCATTATTAGGTAGCAGGACCAAGGAACCTTAATTTGAATGATTTTACAGTACTGGTTTAGTAACAGACTCAACAGTTAGGCATCTAGAACTTCACCGTTGATGGTACGACAGGAAAGTACTGCTCAGTATTTTTATTGGGCACATTGTAGGATTTCATTCCTGACTCAAAAGTTAGAGCCACCTTGTGAAACATAGTCAGTGGTACAACAAGAAAGTACCAGTACTGTGAAGTACTGTAGCATTTATTTGAATTGCTGCAATTTGGGATTTCTTCCAGTGATTGGGACGTTCTAACAAAATCAAACACTGTTTGGTCTTCCCTTGAGGAGCATAGAATGGCTAAAAATAGCACTGACTCTGTGATAGTCCTCAAAATTGAATTTCAATAAACATGCTCTAAATGTTTAGTCAGAGGTCACCAAAACAGGTTACATCATCCTGTTTCCTGTTTCTTTGTTGACCACTATATACCAAAACATGGTATCTCAGTGATTTTAGTTTAGTAAGCTGAAACTCCCACCCAATAATTTTCAAGTTTTCAACATTTTTCAGAGTTTGTTTGAGGTTTTATTTTCTGTGACATTGCAGGGTGTGTATCCTTATGATGTTAAACATATCGCCTTCTACTTGTTTGTCACATAGTTCGTGGTTTAATATTAGTATTACAAGATGTTTTTTGTGAACGCCCAAAAATGTTTTTCACCAGCTGAGGCGTGCATGAGTATTGTTTAAACAGAAAAAAAAACCATGATTCCTGTGACTCCAAGACACAAGCAACCCATTCAGATTTGACAAGGGAATGAAATGTTTTGTCTTGTTCAGCTATTTTGAAGTTGTGTACTTTCTTCTCTTTTGGTAATATTGGCAAATAACCAATGTCTGAGCTCTTTTTTGGTAATTTAAGCATTTGATGACATACTTAGCCACAAGAGCATACCAGCAACAATAAAGATTTCAAGTATGTTGGTCTGGTACTTTGTGATCTAAAAAGAACATAAGGAAAAACAACAATGCCTTTAAGTTCCTATCAGACCAAGCCAGACTCTAGACTGGATTTAAGGATTTAGGATTAAGATGGGGTATAACATTCGTCTGTTTTGAAAAGGGTGTGTTTCCCACACTTCTTTTGAATGATGTTTTTCTCTACCTTCAATACAGACAGAAAAACCTCTAATAATAATAATTATTATAAAGCATTATTGTGCCACAAATCTATTGAACAATGCATTTCTTTACCATGGGACTTAATATATTTTTGGAGACAATCTTTGGTTCTCTTTTCCATTTGATCTTTTGTTAGTGTCTACATCATTCTTGCTAACTTTTGCTGAGTTCTTAATAGCAATATGGAAACTTCTTTTTGTCAGAAGTATATATATCTGAAATGGAGTTACTCTCTGATATGGGCAATTCTCAGGAAATGATGTTCTGTAATATATTCACCTCTGTTACCAGGACAAGCATCTCAACCCATACCCACACAGCAGAAAGTCGTTTTGTCCTCACATACACAAACAGAAAGATGTTGCAAAAGCTGCTTAAACAAGCACTGTCTAAGAAACCGATTTGTGAACCTTAAGCTCTCATTTTCAAATACAAAATGTTTGAAATTGCACATTTGGTTGTTGTGCAATGAGCAAATTACTCATTGTACAACAACCATTTTCTTAAAGACAGACTGATGCCATCCTGAAAATTAATGAGCAGTTGTCTCTGAGCAAGACACAAAGAGTATCATTGTTTTGTCATGCAGAAGTAGGCAGTTGAAATTAATTCAAAAATGTCTTTCTAGTGACTTCTAAAGATGTTGTTACCTCACTGATTAAAAAGAGAAAAAACCCAAAAGACTGGTTTCATGTGTTTACTGTTCAGGGGTAGACAATATATCTCAGATTTCAAAAATCTCTAATTCAGGCAGTGTGTTTTGATTGTCTCATAATTTCAGTGGAATTTCAAGCTTACATCTGCAGACAGACCTTAATGAATAAAATTAAAACAAATCAATGTGGACACTGTTCTTAGCAGACACCACCCAAACAACATCACCGTTTTCACTGCACCAGTGCTGTAGACAAACCCTACCCCCTCTCAGTCAAACACAACTCGCTTTGGTACATTTACTCTATCTGCTTGTCTTAGAAAAAAAGCTGTTTCAACTGTAAGTAGCACTAATCCCCATTATCTCTGCATCAGACTGCAGACAAACAATAATACATAAATTTAGAAATATGCAGATAGCAAAAAGCTAAACTGTTTTTGTCGTTTTGTTTTCAGTTCCCAGGATGTAACAAGGCATTTTCAAGGCTAGAGAATCTGAAAATCCACATGAGATCACACACTGGGGAAAAACCTTATCTTTGCCAACACCTTGGCTGCCCAAAAGCTTTCAGTAACTCATCCGATAGAGCTAAACATCAAAGAACACATCAGGATACAGTAAGTTGTGATAAAAATGAAAATTCTTGTAAGTGTACCAGCTGTCTGGTTGATTGCCAAGGAAGTTTTCTTGTTACCTTTTCACATGGGGAGAATTGAGAACTAAAACTGAAAATGGAGAGTACTGTTCAGTGGATTTTGTTTTAGTGACCACACCTTAACCCTTACACTCCCACCATGTCAATGTTAATTCTCCTTATTGTCTGCCATACATTGCTTATGATGTTAGTTCTGAGAATATGGTGTTAAATCAAACAATGTCCCCTACAGGCTGTAGTTGATTTTTTTCTTTATTCTTATCACTTGTCTGATTGACAATGTGATGATCTTGCAAGGAGAAATTACTTATTGATCACTTCAAAGTGAAAGGGTTAATAATCAGAACCACACAGCAGCATGTTATCCATTTTTTTCTTCCTGGTCCTCTCAAGTGAGAGAAACCTACGTTCAAATTTTTTTTTGGAGTTCAAACCTCAAGTGTATACTGTATTAGAATAATTTCCTGATCTCAAATGACCACTTTGAGATGTTAAGGAAACAGTCATGGACAACCCTGTGGGATCCACAAAAACATGTTTTTGTTTTAGATACTGTGACACTGATGTATAATAATGCTTGGAACCTTGCTTTAAGTGCAAGAAAAAGGGATGTTCAGCATAACTGAACTGCATTGTGAACAGCAGCACCAGAAGGAATTACCTAAAAGCTATTATTTTAATTGCCACTCTAAGGATTTTAGCTACCAATTAAAAGTTTGGCTCAAGCTCTTAGTGCAGGGTTTTAAGTGGCACCACAGGAAGGAACCCACTTTTAAGCTTGTTTATGAATGATCAGACTGTAGGATTTCATCCAAGATTTACCCAGTCAGCAGTAAAAACATTCATGTTCACTGATCTTCTCTGCAGAAGCCATATGCATGCCAAGTTCCTGGCTGTCCTAAGAGATACACAGATCCAAGCTCACTGAGAAAGCACTTTAAACAGCACGCGAATGGTAAAATGCCGCAGCAGAATTCAAATTCAAAGGTAAGGCAACATCTTTACTTGAAACCCTAGTTTTGCAGACGGTGTGAAACAAACTTAATGCCTATTTGAGTTGTGGTAATTTTTTGGCCACGTGTCAAATTTTGGTGGGTCCATTTTGTTTTGTTTTACTAATAAACACTGGCTAATGTAGACAAATTCCAGAACATATTTCGACTAGTGGCAGCTCTTAAATAATATTCTGTTACTCTCTTTAGTCAAAACAGAAACCCAGGGGAAACAGATCATCAAAACGAGAACTACTGTGTGCGGGCGTTACTCGACCTATGTCTGAGTTTAGTTACATAGATGAGTATCAAGCAAGAAAGCGACAGAAGACACTAGATACCCTGCGGCAGACAACAGAGAAAAAAATAGCCCTTGAAAATGGATTTGGTCATTATGAAGCACAGAGGGCATGGTATGGCCCAGAAAACCTGTATGGCCAGTTCAGTCCACCGCCGCCTCTTCAACCTGTTGCAAGAGCTAGTACACCAACACCCGAAGAGGAGCAAGGGTCCTTCCGCTATACCCAGATGTTAAGCACTATGGAAATCCCAACTTTTGAGGACACATTAAAACCACTGGCAAGTGGGTACTCTACATAACTACTGTGGGTTGGCTTTAAAAGAGTTAACTTTGTATGACACAGGGAGTTGCAAAATGAGCTTCACTTTGAAGGATCAAACTTGAGAGGCTGTACGCGTATTTCTAGATCTTTCATTTCTTCATATACACACAAGAAGGAGATAAATTATGTCATTAAAAGAACAATTTATACAATATGCAAGGGAAACCCTGCAAAATAGCTTGGAACTTGAAAAATGTAGAATTCCAGTGACACATTGGACTTGACAAACCCAAGTTACCCAAGTGCTATTTTTTCTACAAAAATTAACAGTTTGTAAGGTGGGAGAACACAGTAAAGTAAAGGTGGTGAACTGATGTGCAAGCTCACAGTTAATAAGAAATTATTGGTAATGGAAACTTATGAAAACAATTATCAGATTTTGAAAATTGTGTCAAGGCTGTGCTCTGAGAAAATTAGTTGGGAGCCCACAATCTCTAAATCCTTGCAATTCAGGGCACCCACCACATAAGATTGGTGCAAAAGTAAGTTGCCTGTGGCCACCAGGCTCTGCTGCTGCACAGCCCTGTGTTTATATATACAGTAGAGCATAAAAAGCTAACCAGACCAGTTTAGTCTCTTCCAGTGTAAGCTGTGTGGAAGTTACTATGATGAGTTCAAATTTATTTTTACATTACTGCAGCTTTAAAGTATCAAATTTAAAGTAATAAATTTAAGGCAAGGTGCAAAGAAGAGTTCTATTTTGATGAGATAAGATTTTGAGCATGGTAAGGTATAAAAAACTGTTTAAGGGATTAATAAATTGTTAATGATAGTTAAGTTTTAATGCTTGCTCCACATCTTCACATTCATTTCACTGCACCTCAGTTAGAGTTAATGGCTTGACTGCCCTCTTGCTTTACTAGGTATAAACTGATGGAGAAAATCTAGCATCAATCTACCGGTAACCCAATAAACAAGGTATTGTAATTAAAATATTGTGTGAAAGGCCAATTAAAGAATTTACAGTTTTATTTGCTTTGTAACAAAAGCCGCCATGTAGTGTTTTCTGTCGTGAGTGATCACCTTAGTGCAATAGTTGCAACTGGTCAATTATGTTATTATAGTTACTTGATACCCTTTGCTAGGGCTGAAGAATTCTTCCAAATTTTGTGAGTTTGTATGAATTGGCAACAATGTGAGATTAGCAGTCTTGAGAAAAGAGGAGATTCACCTTTTAGTCATTAATTTTGTTTTAAGGTGACCATCACTGTTTGAGGGAATTGTGTACAAACTAGTTAATGCAACAGTGTAAAGAGAATGTAGTAATTTATTGTAGTGTACATTTGAATTAGTTAATTATTATACAATTATAATTATTAGCAATGAAAAAACTCTGAACTTGCCTAGAAATATGCCACATGCAGTTTGTACATTGTATGCACATTCTTTAAATGAGGATACATACATTTAATAAACAGTGTTTTATTTTGAGAATTCATTGCATCAAGTAGACTGTACTTTGCATTCCGTCTCAATTCACACACATTTTCAATTTTTCTTCGCTAATATGATTAATAATGAAATTTAAGTTTTTATTGTAATTGATTTATATGTCATAATATCTAATTTATTCTCTGAAAGTTGTATTACTTTCAATGGTAATTATAATAATTATGAAAGAAACACCATTAAGGACTAACAACATTGTTGGATACAAATGCAATAGAATTTAATATGCTAGTGTATGCGCATCATTACATTTTTGCATTATCATTTGCAATGACTTGTTTGACATCACTGTTTTCACAAGTTTTTGACAAGCTCTCATTGGAGCAGGCAATATATTTTATATGTCATAAGTCTCGTTCTTCACTCCCTCGAGTTGAACAAAAATGTTATCACTGTTATGTACATATTACTTACAACACAACAGGAACATTGTCAAAACCTTAGTTTTCACATTTCATGGCAAATGTATTTATCACCTCATAAGTGCATATATAACCCAATAGCTCACATTTTGGGAAAAGTATGTAATATTCTGCTTGACTTTAGTCCATACCATTTTGCTATAATTCTAGTTTTGTTTATGCTTACATAATTCAAGTGAGAGTTCATGCACCTTGTTAATAGCATGTTTATCTTTTTTATAAAACAATAAATGTTGACTAGTTATCATACTGTCTTTTGTCTTTTCACTTAAGTCCACTGAACACAAGAGGGAATTTAGGATGGCACTAGGATTTTTCAATCTGGGTTGTGGGTTTATTGTTTTTTTACTGTGACGGTGTATGTTACATACATTAATAAAGCATTGTGAACACTTTTTTTGACCAGTGTGCGATCAATTTTTAACAGATGAATGAATATGAATGTCATGTTACAGTGACCTCCCCAAATCAAAAGTTTTCACTGACTATGCTTGAGAAATCCTTAGGCAATGAAGCCAGTAACGGAGCCACTATCTTTGCTGGAATTCTTGGAAATGACATAACCCTTATCAATGAGGAATCTCCTTTCCCAACCTAATATTTAGCCAAAGTTAAAATTTCCCTGACTTTTAGGCATAACGTACATCCTTTCCTTGATGTTTTTCCCTGATTTTTCCCTCACAGTGGCAACCCTGTTTAGGGGGCACTACAGGTTAATCCCTTGATTTATGTACATTTCAGCACTTTGCCTTAAAAATCTCACCAAGATTTTATTCAATCGAGAAATGGCTTCATTGGGGTGGAATCCTTGGTACTGAAAATGTTCAATAATTTTTTGATGAGTTTTGGAATATTTTGAAGGAATAAGATTTGTTTGGGGGAATGTGGAAAATTATGAAAAGTATTGGATTAGAAGGTGATTGAAACTTAAAATTGAAAGTGAATATAACAAACGTCAGACAGTCCACCACCACAACAAGGTGCCTCTGAGTCCATCAGCAGACTAACTGATTTATGTGTATATCCTTTTTTACCCTTCTTTCTTTCAATCTCAGTTCACTCCATTTTCTCAAAAATTCACTGGTGGTCTGTCAGACCTAAACTACGCTTGGGAAAAGTAATTCCCAAAGAGAGGCAAAGAGATATTAGCCACATTTCTGGGGAGCAGGGTTGGTGCAGTGGTGAGAGTGCTTGCCTTCCACCAATGTGTCTGGGGTTCGATTCCCGTACTCAACGTCATAAGCGGGCTGAGTTTGTTGGTTCTCTACTCTGCTCCGAGAGGTTTTTTCTCCTGGCACTCCGGTTTCCCCCCTCCTCAAAAACCAACATTTGATTTGATTTGGTTTAGAGTTAATTTGATTTACAGTCTCCCTAATTAGTAGAGCACTCGTGTTCAGATAGAATGATTTGAGACTTACATAAAGTTGTTATTATTATTATTATTATTATTATTATTATTTTAACTTCCATATATTGAGTACAATTATCACCACAGAGCCCTCTTCTTTTTGGTTAATGGCATGTACTGAAATACATCCATCAATGTTATTAATTAATGTCAGGTAAAAAGTAGTTGTTGGACTTGTCCACACCAAGTGCATTTGAGTACAATTGCCGAGACAAACACTTGTTTTATACAAGCAGTAACATAATTTTTCTTGCTGTCTATATAAATGTATTTAGCAAAACTGAGAACTGTGCTTCAACAGAAGTAGAGAGCCAACACCCCACAGGAATGTTGACTTTCATAACCACTATTACTACAGAACAGTGGTCTGCCCATATGCCCTTAACAAGCAAACAGATTCAAAGTAAACCAAGCAACAAACAACAAATAAGAGTCACAGGTTCACAGATGAAAATAATACCATTCTATTATTAATATCTCAATACACCTTTACTGTATATGTATTTGATATCACTAAATGTCTTACCTAACCAATGCAATCCAGTGACTCTAGCAAAGAACCACACTTCTTTTCAGGCTTGTATGTCTTGTTATAGTTCAAGTATTCTTTAAACAAGTCATCTTCCAAAGATTCTTCGCTGCTGATTCTCGATGAGTAAGCAATGCCAGTTTTCATCCTCTTCTTTCTAGGCTGACCATTTCTATTGTAATTTTCCCTGTCAATCCTTGTGAAGTTTCTTGCAAGATGCTCTGTTGTCCCAGATTGTGAACAAGTCAGATGATTTTCTTTTAAAGTCAGCATAATTACTGGGAGTTCACTGGAGTTAGCACCTTCCTTGGTTTGTGTCAGATTCTGTATCATTTCTGATCTTGTTGACTTGTAGAAGTTCCCTCTTGTTGTACTGCACCTAGTTTTGTCATTTGTTTTGCTGTTTTTAGATTTTTTCACCCAGGAATTCACCAGATCAACAGCCCATCCTTTGTTTACTGTGAAAGCCTTATCTGACTTGAAACAATCGACCTACCAATAATAAGTTAATGATAGTGTCACTTATTTTTGGTAGCACTTTGAATCATTCAAATCAACATTAAAGTGTAAATTAAGTGACTACATCTACAAGTTAGGAAGAATTTCAGCCAAAACAAAACTGGATTTGTTGAATCCTCAACTATTTGTACATGGTAAAAGCCTTAGTGGTTTGTTTCACATTTAGGGAGTCTGGGTCAATCGAGAGTGGTGATGTCATTTAACTTAGAGCTAAAATTTTTAATACATATTGCTTTCATGAGGCCTTCCAAGGGGGGTAGTCTTGTCGCCTTGTCGCATCCTTTTGTGTACCTTTGTCACCTGACCAGCGGAGGAAATTGTCGCTGTCGAAAAATGGATTGTCGTTTTCGCAAATTGTCGCTTCTTTCGTGTCAACTTCTGTCGGCTGTCGGTATTTTGGTAACAAATTGTCGCCACATTTTGACGCAATGTCGCTTGTCGCTCAAAACCCCTTGGAAGGCCTCTTTCATCTTGTCACCAATGGCAAATGTGAAGCATGCAAGTGAAGCAGCAAAATTCTTCAAAATAGATTTCACTAGTTGAGAGAAGAGATTCTAAAACACCATACCCTAACAACTTTGAAAGCTAACTTCCAGTACAACATACCTCTATTGCTAAGCACAAGTTGGTTTCATCCACAAGATGTGTGACCCCACATCTTAATGATACTCCAGTACCAGAAAGATTGAGAGCAGTCAAGGAGTTTGTCTTGACAAGGTATTTGATACTATTGTCAGAAATCTTAGGATTCACTGACAAATCTAAAACAGACAGCTTTCCAAGTCCATCCTTCAGAAGACGGCATGGTAGGGTGAACTTTTTAACACCAGCGTCAGAAAGACAGTTGTCTTTAAGGCTCAGTTTTTCTAACCTGCATTAAGAGGGGGATTTAAAATTTTATTGTATTTATTTGCTCATTAAAGGCTTTGAGTGAGAATTCATAGTCCAATTTTCCTACAAATACAGACCCCAATAATCAATCACAGACTGAAATGAATAAAAGAAAGGTAATGCTTCATGATTCTTGATCTTTGTAATGGAACACAGATGACAAAGTGTTATAATAGTACAACTTTACATAACAATCAATCTTCTGAACAAATAGCATCCAGGTCTGGTAAATCAAAATATGGCAATTAGTCTTGATGGCTCCAAGACAAACATGACTTGTAACTTTCTTTATTGTCATTACATCTTCAACAATTAGTCCAATAATTGATCAAATTTATATTGAACTTTAAACTCATGAAAGACTGTGGATTTGAAACTAACTGACAAGACACTGTGCAGCAGGTTTTCTCAGTTTTATTTGTGGTCATCCTGAGAACGCAATCAATGTAATGACACCTATGGCTCAAGCTGATGTGGAGGAAGAAGGGAAAAAGTTTCAGGTACACATTCAAAAAGGAAGGGTGGGGGGGGGGGAGAGGCAGGTATTGGCAAGGTGAAGAGTTAGGAGTACACTCACCCTTAACCAAACCTTTACCCATGTTTTAGCAATGGCAAAGGATTACAAGGCAGAGGTTCATTCAGTCTTAATACACATTGAAAGTCAATACCCACCCATGCATATGAGAAATGCATGCCAGCAATTCGTGAGTATCTCCAAGACGGCAGTGACTGACATCCAGTTCGGTGAGGAAAACAAAAACCTGCAGATTTTCCAAGTAATTGCTTGTGACAATGTGTTCTGAAGACAAGGATAGCTTTGACAGCACGAGACCACCGTATGCCTCACAGAACAGCTTCAAGTTCTTTGGACTGGAATCAAACCCCTTATTCTCTTGTACTTTATTGAACAGTTGTTCTCCCACAATGTCTGGAAATTCTTCTAAGGATTCAACCATGGATATGTTCTTTGCAACAAAATCCAGGCAAATGAGGAAGAGTGAGTATGGATTGTAGGTGTCAGCACCAGTGTTTACAGAGCAACTTGCTTCTGTTAATAAAATTAAATAATGAGTAAGAATTTTATTATTGCATGCATTATATTATTGGTTTTTAACTATGTGACAAGGCAGCCATGTTGGTGGTCAATACAATAATTTTTTTCGAGCAGAATTTGCACAAAAATAAAGTTAAGTTCCCAGTGGAGGGATAGGTTATTAGCCTTGACCACCAATGTGGCTGCTATTACATCACATGCAAACCAGCCATGATTAAAACTCATACTCACTTGCTATTTGTTTGTGATGAACAATATCACAGAAGTGCAAGTAAGTTCTTTTATTTTATGGAGGAGAGTGTTTTACTGGAAACTAAACCACTTGTAGATTCTATATGCCACTTCATCCGGGTCTCGAGTGGCATATTTTCCGTATGTCACCTTTGTGAGTGTCGTATTGTTCAATGACGTCCCGATTCCCACCTTTTGCTTTTGTTGAATTGGTTTCTCGCGTCGCATTTGTTTAGTCTCCATACAATAAAAAGAACATTACACGTTGGCTCGAAGATATGAATTTTATGTTCTCATGGCAAGAACAATATCTCACGAGTGAGCGAAGTGAACGAGTGAGATATTGTTCTTGCCATGAGAACATAAAATTCATATCTTCGAGCCAATGTGTAATATCCTCTATATATCTAACCCATCCAGTTATAAATCAAATGACCCCACAACACTCATCTGAACAACTCTTGTTGGGGCGGCCATGAACACCTAGTTTCTCCTTAAGTTTGTATTCTATTTAAGCCTGTACATGCAGACTTAACCTTCACTGGATGCGACTTGGATTTTAAGAAAAGACATTGTTCTTGAGCCAAAACAAGTAAAATCGTCGCACGAGTCAAGTTCGCGCCCTGGCCAAATCAAGTTCAGTCAACTTAAGCTTACAACTAAACTTATTCTTTTTTTTTTTGGTTTTTAATTAGTTTTAATTGCTACATTATGTGTGAGAATGATGTACCAGGGGTACAAGAACAGCAAAATGTGACTCCAAATCCATGGAGAAACGAAAACGGAACACTTTCAAGGAACTAAAAAGAAAATTCTCATACTGCAAAAATTTCCATGTGCGCGCGTACCTCGAGTTAGCTTACGTTTCAATTGGCCTTTTTCTTCCAAAAAAAATACATACCTAATACTCGTAGCATTTTGAGTTCAGGCAATTCAAAGTAGTTTGGTTAGAATCATTTTCAAGATCAATCCTCAGAATGTGGATTTGATAGAGAACAACATTGCTCACCAAGAGCAGCCATGGCACGTGTGCAGCTTGGCGTGCTTGAAATCTAAAAATGGCGCGAAACGATCGTCCAAGCCTGTTGTCGTCAGCTTTTATCCACCGATTCTCCAAAACTTTGTCCACTTAAGTCACCCAGCTAAATAATTAAAACGTCTTCGCGAAATTAATGTCTGACGAGGATCAACGAGGAATACCAGTTGTTTTAAGCTTCAGCTGATATTCTTCAAATCAGCTGTTCAAAATCAGTCAAAATGCAGAATCTTCGCGATCGCGTCTGCATCGGTAAACTGTTTCGTGTCAAATTTAACAGCTGATCTCGACAATAACAATTAAAACGATATTATTAAAAAGAAAGTGAAATAAAAAAAAAAACCTCGAGTTGACTCGTGCTCGAACTCGATCGACTTGCGCTTCGATGAAACCTGTGTCTGAATTCGACAAGACGCTGCAGTCCCAAAAAAATGTACCACAGTTTTCCTTTCAATTAAAAATTCGAAAATCTTCATACCTTTGAAGAGACTGTTCCTGTAATCAGAGCGATCATTTTTGTTTTTCAACCCGTATCCGGGAGGTGAAGAAAGTCGGCCATATTTGTTTCGTGTGTACACCAAACCAACATCGTCCCAGCTCTCATAAGCATCTCTAGGAAAATTATCCAACGACATTGAGAAAACCTACACCTAAATAAATGCTTAAGAGGTAGTTCACTCCGCAGAAGCAGAAAAAGGGAGACGAAAATAACCAGGAAGTTGAAGTTGAAACAAATTCGACAATCAATTATTTTATATTTCCCGCCAGGCTTCTGTGCGATAGCATGAGAATAGATTGGGGCGAGTTTAAGGGGAGAGAGAGGATTAGGACGGGTATGAGGGGTGGGGGGAAAAGGGAAAATGGGCGAGACACCTCGGAAAGAGAACAAAAAAAAAATTAAGTGACAACCAGGACCGGAATTTACGTTTAAGTCCACGCGCGCAGAAAAAACTGAGCGATGAATGTAAAAAAAAAAAAAAAAAAAAAAAAAAGGAGGCCCGATTAGAGATACGAGAAGACGAAATCGAGGTTTTATCACCGCGATGGTTATCAAGAAGAATTCAAGGAAAAAGGATATTTGAACAAGTGCTCCTGCAGTCCCCGCACGCCTGAAGTGAAAGAATGATTTAAAAGGAAGGACATTGAAACTCACGTTACGTACCGCAGTGGAAAAATGGTACATGCACTTGCATGGCGAGTTCGGGACACTTCGAGGAAGTGTGAAGTATAGCCGCCGGAACTGAGGATAAGCGGAACATTTTGAAAGATCCAGTGACTTAGATGTGTCGGGAGCCAGGGATGCGAGGGAAATTAAACTAAAAGTCAAGTCGGGGGGTAGAAACTTCTATAACTGTCCTTTGAATACGCCTTTTTGGTCTCTTACTCGAGGAGTGAGTCGAACAAGTTATTTGGAGCAAGCGAGAGATTAAGAAAGAAAATCAAGGAGGGCAGAATTTATTTGAGCCTTCTTGCCTTTCGCTTGATATCTTTAAGGGCTTATTTACTGGCCATTGAACAGACCCTAATTTTAATGTGGGTTACTCATTGTTGAAGTCAAAGGCGATCTAAACTTTAAGAGAGACATGTTAGTCATTGCTTCTGTGACATGTGGTGGCTCCTAAAGGAGCCGTTGGGTTTTGGCGGTAAACTCAAACGAGTTTACTTGCTGCTGGTGTACTTGGTCACAGCTTTGGTTCCTTCACTGACGGCGTGTTTGGCCAGTTCACCGGGCAGAAGCAGCCTGATGGCGGTCTGGATCTCGCGGGAGCTGATGGTTGATTTCTTGTTGTAGTGCGCAAGGCGGGAAGCTTCGGTGGCGATGCGCTCGAAGATGTCGTTGACGAAGGAGTTCATGATGCCCATGGCTTTGCTGGAGATTCCAGTATCAGGGTGAACTTGCTTCAACACTTTGTAGATGTAGATAGCATAGCTTTCCCTTCTCTTTCCCCTCCTCTTCTTCTTTCCTTCAGCTCCGGCCTTTGCCTTTCCGGCTCTCTTCTCGCCTTTCTTTCCTGCAACTTTGGGTGCCATGTCTGTAGATCAGAATGGATTTGAAGTAAGCGGTAAGTTGAGTCATGCGGTATTTATACTAGAATAAAGCGATAAGACGGATCGAAATCCTCGATCACTGATTGGTCACATCACAGTATTGACCTCTTCACTAATGACCCACGCGGTCAAGTATATCATTTTGCATGTCATTTCCTTTCCACACAAAGAACCTTTGAGACGCAGACAATCACTTCAAGTTGATTGGCGGTTTTTGATCCATCTGTCAGAGGAGGGAATTATAAATAGTGTAGGCCGCCAAAACTAACTCACTCGCTTCTCTAGAAGACTCTCAACAACCAATTCAACATGACTGGTCGCGGAAAAGGAAAGGCAAAGGGCACCAAGTCTAAGAGCCGCTCATCCCGAGCAGGGCTTCAATTCCCTGTTGGTCGAATCCATCGTCTTCTTCGCAAAGGTAACTATGCTGAGCGTGTCGGCGCCGGTGCTCCAGTGTACTTGGCTGCTGTGCTGGAATATTTGAGCGCTGAGATCCTCGAGTTGGCGGGCAACGCTGCTCGTGACAACAAGAAGACAAGAATTATCCCCCGTCACCTTCAGCTGGCTGTGCGCAATGACGAAGAGTTGAACAAACTGCTTGCTGGTGTCACCATCGCACAGGGAGGTGTTCTTCCCAACATCCAGGCTGTGTTGCTGCCCAAGAAGACCGAGAAGAAGCCCAAGGCTTAAACAAGCTTTATTACAAAAAAAAACAACGGCTCTTTTAAGAGCCACCACATGTTATAAAAGTCTTGACCAATTAAGTTCATGCTCATCTCATTATGAAAACGATAAATTCGTTTCAGGCTTTAGACTAGTTATTCGAACCAATTTTGTCTCGACGGTTTTAAAAATAAGGTTAGTCGGGTGCAAATAAGCGTCATTCGAACAGGAAAGTTGGCCCTTTGTTCGTATCTTCTTACTTTATTTGTTACGATAACAATTTTCATTAGTACGTTAAGTTATGCTATGATGAGTTTGGAATGATGCTCAGCCTAAGCTCCTTCGATGCCAGAACGATCAATCATCAAGAATGACCGTTTGCCCGCCAAAATGGGTACGTGTTATATTTGATAGGATTTAAAGGATTTGAAATCTCGCGTTTAATCGCAAAGCAAGTTAACAGAAAGTCGACGTAAAACGATCACGGTTTCGTTTCGTCCACGTGTCGGATGATTGGGCAAGGTTGTGCAACTTCATTGACAAAATACCCCAGCAGTTGAGAATTTATCCTTACATCCTTCCCGTCTTTGAATCTTGGATAACCTGCCTGTGGTTGTTATTTAGTTTTGATTGCGGGTAACACTAAACAGAGAGTATATAGCGTTCTACGGTTGGTGCATGGAAATGACTTGGTATTCAGTTGTATTTGGCCTTTTCGACTAAAGTGAACCTCTACTCGAACCAAGTAACCAACTAAGAACAGTAAACACGTCTCCACGCGCAACTAGATAACTTACACCAGAACGTCGCCAGTTTCTATGACAATCAGTATTTGTATGAAAATGATACTTGGCGGCGGCCAAGCGTGCACGAAGCTTCGGTTTAAAAAGATACACTTGAAAGAGCAAACTCGATTGATCAACACAAGCAATACCTAAAACAACGGCACGCAGATGAAACAATTTCAATGAAGGAAATGTTTAGTATCTTAACATTAGTTCAGTTCGGTTTTAGGTATTAGTTATTGACGGAACAGGAACTTTGAAAAACGGCGCCATTTCTGTAGTCCTGTTATTTAACGGTTACTTACATTATTCGCTCCAATAATATTCAATGGCGGTCATGACTTTTATTAGTGTTGGTGGCTCCTAAAGGAGCCGTTTGTTTTGCGTTTGAGAAGGACGTCTAACCGCCAAATCCGTACAGAGTACGTCCCTGGCGTTTGAGAGCGTACACCACATCCATTGCTGTCACAGTCTTTCTCTTGGCATGCTCGGTGTATGTCACAGCATCACGGATCACGTTCTCAAGGAACACTTTGAGAACACCACGAGTCTCCTCGTAGATCAGGCCAGAGATTCGCTTGACACCGCCACGGCGAGCAAGACGACGGATGGCTGGCTTGGTGATGCCTTGGATGTTGTCCCGAAGGATCTTTCGGTGACGCTTGGCGCCTCCTTTTCCTAGACCTTTACCTCCTTTACCGCGACCAGACATGTTGAATGATTAGTCTTCAATCGAGATAAGCCTGGTTGAATGCTATTTCTGGTATATGTAACAATAAGACTGACCTCTCAGAAAGCATAGAAGTATTATTATTGGTCAGGATTGGCACAATGTAAGCTAATACAAATGCAATATTAGGTATATACTACATTGTATAATATGCACATAGCTTATCACCGAGATTAGTTCATATGCGCACATGATTTGTAGGTATATGGCACAATTATACAAAGAAAAACTAGTGTTGAAATAGATATTACTAAATTCTGACTTGTTTTACAGTTGCTAAAGCTAAGCTATATCTAATCGTTAAACAAAAACAACACCAAAGTTACAAAATTAGCATGAAGTTAGCTTGGATCGAAATTCATTTTACCGCAAATAGAAAGATCCTATTCAAAAGCGATTGTAGTCGTTTCCACCAATCAGAGAAGATATCTTTCATCCAATCAGAATGAGGCGCGCCAAGTATAAATCTTTTGAGGGCAAGAATAGCTATATAGTATATCATCGTTCATCTCGAAGTTACTCGTGGACATGGCTCGTACGAAGCAAACTGCCCGTAAATCAACCGGTGGAAAAGCTCCACGAAAACAGCTCGCCACAAAGGCAGCTCGTAAGAGCGCGCCTGCCACTGGTGGAGTCAAGAAACCTCATCGTTACAGGCCTGGAACAGTCGCTCTTCGGGAGATCCGCCGTTACCAGAAATCAACCGAACTGTTGATCCGCAAGCTGCCTTTCCAGCGTCTTGTGCGAGAAATCGCTCAAGATTTCAAGACGGACTTGCGTTTCCAGAGCTCCGCTGTGATGGCTCTGCAAGAAGCTAGCGAAGCTTACCTTGTTGGTCTGTTTGAAGACACCAACTTGTGCGCCATTCACGCCAAACGTGTCACCATCATGCCGAAGGACATTCAGTTGGCCCGCCGAATCCGCGGAGAGCGCGCATAAGCAAAATGCATCTCTCACAAAACAAACGGCTCCTTTAGGAGCCAACACATTAGCAAAAGCAATGACCAATGTTACATTTGACATTTTGCCTTTTTAAGTATTGTTTTACTATTCGATATCTTTCATGACAGTTTTAAACCGACAAAGGTTTTGAACCATTCACCATGTTCGGCAGGTGATCAGCAAAGCAAATATTTTCCGTTTATTCAAGTCATCAAAGTTTTTTGTCCAGTTTCTGCTAACTTACTGTTTACTTTCTGTTTACTTAGAATGTTGCGTTAACATACACGTTTTAATTTGGTCCAATTTTGATAACGGCAAGTTCGGGCTCTTTTGTGTAAAGAGGTTTAAAAACTGGTACGCATGTGAAATCATGCGCGTAGCGCAGTCAAAGCATTCGAATCGAGAAAGCAATACCAAAGAGCTATGGAAAGTGCGCAACTAGAATGAATCAACTAAAGAAGAAAGTTACCGTGTTTTTACCGTTTTATTTCCAATCAGTAAACCGACCAGCAGACTGAACTTAGAGGGTTTATGCTTGCACGAAATTATTGTTTTATTATTGTTACTTCAAATCTTTATGTACCTTCCCAATTATTCTGCATTCTCAATAGCTTTAGTATGATCTTTTCTCATTACATATTAACGACTTGAACGTGCCTAGCCTGTTTCGCTCGCCTATTTACTCTTTTGCATTTAGTTATCAACTTGAACTCACATGAAAGTTTAAGTTCTTGAAACTTTCCATAAGTATTGCTTCTCGTTTTGGAACATGACCAATGAGAGTAAAACTATGTACGGCGCTGAGTTCTTCGTGCATTGCTCTTTGCCCTGGAGACAAAAAGAATTTAAGATGTTTGCACGTTTGTAATTTTTCTGTCAAGTACAAACTAATAATACTGGAACACTATTCTTGGTGTAATAAGCATATTTCAGAGTTGACGTCGGAAAGTTCAAACTCTTTAGGGGACTAAAAGTCGACTGAACCAAGCAAATGCCGCTATCCGATGAAATTGGGGCGATACGATAACAACTTCGAAGACTCTGGTAAAAATACATGAAGATTAAAACTCGAAGCAGATAGAAAAGCGGGTTTCTGGACAATCTAGAGCATTAGAGCATCGGTTGTCCTTTCCTAACAAATACTGGTGTGACTTCTCGTCGATTTTTATTCGAGACATAGAGAGTCTGGCAACTGTGTAAACTCAATAATAAGCCAGCCGGTCTGAGTTTTTCTTGCACTTTGTTTTCACTTAAACGGAAGAATATTTACTCAATGCAAGTAGATTAAATGCTAATTAATTAAGTGCATGTTGCACAAAGCACAGTTTCTTGCTATAACTCTGGCATTAAAATACTACGAGAAAAAACAGGCGAAACAAGCTTGTCGCACAGCTTCTTATCCAAGGAACAATTCTTACAAGAACGCAAAAAGTGCGGCTATGTTTTTCATGACCTTGTTGTGCTTGGCTTGTTTGGTTGCCCGGGCAGAGTGGTGTTATAGTTTGAGAAGACGCGCGATCTGCAAAAAACCGCTTTAAATGAGCTTCGAAATTGTTTCACTCGCCAGCCGTACAAGAAAGGATTACCGATAGCACTACCACATAAAAGAAAATCTGAAAATTTGTGGCACACAAAATACCACGACGTGTTCTGGCAACTATCACAATTTGCTTCGATTGTTGTCATCACAAGGTAGGGGAGCTGTGTTATCACTAAGACAACAAGTATGAGAAAAGCTGTGAAAGCGAATTCTTTTTCGCGTTGGAGACTTTTCAAGTGTTGCGCTGTATTCTTGCTCCAAGCGGAATCTTCGCTGCCGGGAAAAGACTTCCTCCTCTTTCGAATGATAAAGTAGATCACGCCGTAGATGATCCCAGTCGCCGTCAGCGCGAACGTCACGTGCAAGTGCACATCTATCGTTTCGTAAATGTCCTTGGAAATCTCCGTCAGCTGAATCAAACTGAACGCAAGGCAGTAGATCCATACCATCATCACTGCAATGGCGGAGTGAGTTTTCTTCACAGAGTAGCGATAGAAGAACGGGAAAGCAACGGCGAGTAGCCTGTCGACTGACAACGCAAGGACCAACACAGAGGCCGAATTATCGATGAAATAATACATGATATAGTAGAAAATAGTTTCTCCGTCTTCGTTTTTAACGCAGTAAAACTCGTTCTTGGCGGAAGTGGTATCGCCAATCGCTCCGACAAGAAAATCGGTCGTTGCTAATCCGGTGATTAAAACGGCGAATGGTTTTCTAAAGTACTTCAACGGATCTCTGAATAACACGAACAGTAAAAGGCCATTAATTGTTATTGTGACAATAGATGCGAGTGAATACAAAGCCCCTATAGTTGAGCAAATCCCGATTCGAAGCCCGTTGGAGACTTGAGTTTCACCTTCCATGATGCAGCAGAAAAAAAAAACTGGGCCCGGTTGTTCGAAAGTCGATTAATGTAATCCAGGATTAGCGTATTTTTGACGTTTTGCTTGAAAGTTTCTTCTGCTACTTTTTGTTTTTCAGGATTGACTTCCTTTAATCCAAAAGTTTTTAGAATATCAGCGTTGAACAACGGTTGAGAATAGAGAAATAAATCGGCCTTGTTATTTTTTAATTTTGGATTAGCGTTAATCCGCTTTTAAACAATCGGGCCTCGGTAGTTGGCCTTTAGTGGAGAGTCCTTTTGAACAATTGAAAGCCGTGACCCTCAGGAAGATGTTGAAATTCTGCCAAACAGTCACATTCATTTGCAAGCAGTACACAAATGATTTGTATGCGGGGACCAATTTTGTTGACAAATGCAACCGAGGGCACAGGGTGCGTTTCACCTTGTGCAAGTACCGAGGAAAATCCCTTTTAATCTTAGTTCAACACTTGGGCCACCTAAGCGAGATTGTGAGAACCAATGAAAACCAGTGAAAAACGGCTCAATTTTTCTTTTGCGTTTCCAAACGCCTTGAGGAATTTTTTTCTTCATACTGAATGCAATGATCGACGATGGTAAATTAAATTCAAAGATGCGTGTATTGATGTCAAGAAAATTTTTAATTAAATCTATTCTTGTGCATACGGGATTTCCAACAGAGCCGATTTTTAATAAAAAGTCAGAAATCAGCATGATCAGATAGTCTGTAATTCTACAATAGGTTGCTTACCGCAGCAAGGATAGAGCACAAGCTGTGCTTTTTCATTTCACAAAACTGTTACCAAAATCTCCGATTACACGGATGCAAGAGCCATAATGGGACTGATGGATGTTTATTAAGGGCATTTTGTTTTTCACAAATTGTGGCGCATCTCTGTTGAAAGATGCTCAAATACAATAGAAGCCTTTCTGCCAAAGTAATTTTAGAATGGCAGGCCATAAATGAGTCTTTTCTTTTGAGCTTCACAACAATTCCAAAATAGTGTTTTACATGTAGTCGGTTAGGATCTTTGAAAACGATTTCGATGTTGGCAATGGCTCCAAATTTTCGAAATGATCTTATTCTTCAGAATTGTTTTGTTTTTCGTAATAGTTTGGAATGGAAGAACTGCTTCTTTGACGAACCAACGGGGACAGAGAAACGTTTTCCTTCCTTTGCCAAGGAAGGCCAAACACACCAATCGGTGTGCACGAAAATTAGAACGATCTCGGCAAAACGACACTCGAAACACCAATGATAAATATTAGATTTTAAAATCCTGAAAAAGGAGGAATATCAGAGGGAGTTCGAATTCTTTTTACGACTCAGGCGGGCCAAATTTTTGAGGAGGCAAGCTGATTGTATCGTCAAAATAAATGAACAAGTTCTAATTTAATTATAACGTCAATCTTTCAGCGAATAAATGCTGGAATAATACAAGTAATTATATTGCAAAAGCGATTGCTAAAATAAAATATTACACTAATTGTGTAACAACATCAGAGTGATTGGATCGAATCCAGAGAAGCGGCATGTTAATTGCTGAAAATCACGGCAACTGATTACAATATCAAAACCAAAGTGTTGGCAGTGTTGGGCTTTAGTCAAAATAATGGTGCTCAAAAAGTCAGTTTTAGAAATTATGCGATAATCCTTGTTAAAGAACCGCCATTTTTAAGCTAAGCCTTTGGTTATCACGTTCGAAATTGGCCCATTAGTGATTATTCTGCCATTACAGTATTTGCTTTGAAATCAATGTGCGAGAACCTGATGTGGAATAGCAAAGTACACCGACTGTCATATATATGACCATCTCGCCCCTTAAAACTCTCGCTGGATTCCTAGGGGTTGGGGTGTGATGCGGGGTTCTTCAATATATGTAATATATTTTGGTATGCGCTATACCGTTGTGAAAAGCATGTTTCTCAAGAACTATATCTGAGGTACTCGGAGTGTAGAATTTAGAGTCTTGGTTTAGCATAGGGTATCATGTTCTGGGATTTGATTTGCGTTGAAAGGATCAATTGTAAGATAAAAAAGTGTTTCGGTGAGTTATTGAGTTACGGTTTGTCACGATGATGTAACAGGGGATATAAGATTTTAGGCTTGAATAAGGTTGAAAACTGCAGATGCATATCACGGTCTAACGATCTGATATAGTGTGCGTGTCTCCAATAGTCTTAATTTATTAATGACACACTCCATTCAAAACTCCCTGCCGTTCAATCCCCCACCAGGACGATGATACAGTCGACTCGTGTTAACAGGGCCACATAGTAGTCATTTCATATACAATAGGTAAACAAAGCACGAAAATCGTTCTATTTTAAAATACCGTTCTGCCTATAAATTAAGACTTCTTTCAGTTGTAACTAAGTAAAAGGTTAGAGACGTCATTTGCAAACTTTTCGTTTCGCACACGATGTTCAAGACCATCTTCTAAACACAAACACGTCTTGGAGAGAAATTTTTCGTTACAGTTTTCAACTTTTCATATTTGTTTCAGCCTATCTATTCAGTGAGAACCTCCACGAGTGCTTCTTCCAGAAAGATCTTTTTCTTTATTTTATTGTATTTTAGTTCAATCACCACGCATTCTCCACTGGAATACAGCCAAGTGGAGGTACCTTCAAATGAGCTTTGTTGAGACACTGCTGTTTTGATTGTGAAAGTAAGATGGCATCTGCTGATTCGGTGAGATTCTCGCTAGCTAATGCGCGTAGCTATGGTTCAACGATCATTTGTAAGCGATAGTTTTCTAATTTGTTAACTGCGATCGAGATATTTCAGTGTAAAAAAGCTACCTTTTCTTTTTCTGATTTTATACGATTGTATTTTTATCTTTATTCAACCAATTAGCTTACAGATAACCGTTGGCAAAATTCAGTGATAAATGCTATTTTATGACAATGTACGCAGAAGATCTTCATGAATAAAGGGGTAGTTTCTAAAGAAACTGCGCTGCTGCGTCGCTGGGGAAGTTGTACACAAAAATTTAGTTTTATCAACAGAGTTGATAATGTAAATAAGAAGATGATGATGGGTGAGTTTGGTGTGATTTTGGCGAGGAAAATTCATTTAATATAAAATTGCAGTAAACGTGGAACCAATGAAAAAATGAAATAAGAAATAAGTGGAAACATCAACGGGAAAACGGAAAACAGAAATTGGAAAACGGCAGTCGGAAGTCGAAAAAGAAAATAAAAAACATTTGAAGGGCGGGAGAAGAAGACTTGCATAAACAAGGTGGAAAGGCTTTGAAATCTTGCAGGCGTACAAGTTTATCCATTTTTTCTTATTTGAGAGCTCCACCTCTAACTATGAAATTTCCGATTTCACTGGGTGTAAATTAAAAAGAATCTCACCAGTGAAGCTTTGTTTCGTTTGATCAATTCTTTGAGCAACTGACGGCAGATCACGTCTAGAAACTAGAACGGATAAAGTTTTGACCCTAGTGGTCCCCTGAAATAGCTACAAATAAAAACTTAAATTTCCTAGCGAAGAACATCTAGAAAAGGATGCAATTTTTGAATGTTCGCCTTCCTTGAAATTTGTGGTTCGCAGTCCAATCCAACAAATCCATAATCATATCCTCTGATCATACCTTTTACCGCTTTCCAGTTCCACTATTCCTGATTTTCTGGACCAGAAGCTTGCTGAATTCTCTCGTATTTTCAAGTTAGTCAAGGATTACCAAATCAGAAAAATGTAAAGATACTTAACTTTGATATTATTTTTCAGTTTAGGAATCTGACTTAATTAACAAGGAGATTCTAACGAGAGAGTAAAATCGCTAACTTATTATCAAGAAATCCAGTTACAGTGCGTTTTTAAAATAGAGTAGATCAGGAAAATCATACATTGGTAGCAAATTCGGATATCGCAGTGATGAACAGTGAGTGGTTGATGAACTGATTTGCTGGAGAAATTCGATAAAAAACATATTTGGCACTTTGCAATTAAGTCGAAAGGGGGACCTCCAACAGCGGTTTTGTAAGGCTTTAATCGGAATATATATTGAACGCTGTGGCTATATGGCCGGTAACCGGCCAAGGTGTTAAAACACTAAATGGCCGGCAGTCCCAGATTTTTCTAAAAATTGTCGAATCAAAGAATCCTGGCTAAAACAAACCATCGTAGGTCGATTAGGAAAAGTCAAGCGATCCAGAAATGATTTTTATTAAATCTCAAGTCCAGCGCTTGCTTTATGCTGGGCTTCTTGGACGAACCGTGACAGTTAGAATTTTATTCAGGTCGACTGCCGGCCAAGGCGTTAACACTAAATGACCGGCAGTCCGATAAAAATTGTAGAAATGATGGGAAAAACCTACAAAACCTGTTGCATAGATGGCTGATCTTTGACAGTTTAAATTGACTGGAATTCTTCGATCTTGCAATTTTTATCGGACTGCCGGTCATTTAGTGTTTTTATCATCTTGGCCGGAACTTGGCCGGGCAGTCTAAGTGTCAGGAAATACGGTTCGTCAAATAAGCGCTGCATAAAGCAAGCGCTGGACTTGAGATTTAAAAATCATTTCAGGATCGCTTGACTTTTCCTAATCGACCTACGATGGTTTGGTTTAGCCAGGATTCTTTGATTTGACAATTTTTAGAAAAATCTGGGACTGCCGGCCATTTAGTGTTATTAACACCTTGGCCGGTTACCGGCCATATGGCCAAAGCGTATATCGAAAAAAGAAAACTGCCATTCAAATTGCACGAATAAAAAAGAATTCATAAGGCGACGAAAAAAAAAAAGCAAGAAAAAAAAAGTAAGCATGTGCCCCATGTGAGGATCGAACTCACGACCTTCAGATGTCTAACCAAGATTATGAGACTGACGCGCTGCCTACTGCGCTAACGAGGCCCGCTCACTTGTTTCCGTCATAATGTAAATATATATCCACAAGTACATAGTAATGCAAGACATTTTTCGTGGCTAATTCCTGCAAAAAGTAAAACCGATAAGGAATATTTCCTACTCCAGTTTTTACAGCAAAGACGCCTTTGTTAGTACCAGTCAATAATGTCTTACTATGCACTCTTGCCACTTTTTTAGAAGGAAAAAAAAAAGAATAAAATTAAATAAAATCTATGCCATGTCGTTTTGGTTTGAAAAAGAAAATTTCTTCAAGAAAGCTAGTATTTAACACAATTATACGTTTAACGATCCACGCTTTCACGTAACTCCCACATCAAGAGGTGGTTATTTATTCCACCCACAAGCACATTTTTGTGACACCAAGTCAAATCGCCAAGTCTAGTGTTACCACGTAGAACATCCCACATTACACAAACAAGGCGGAAAAGACCACGGAACACACACCTAATTCAACGCTTCAACGCTGAAATTAAAACCTTGATATTCGCCGCCAATTAATACCCATCACATTTCAAATTTTACTTTTCTCGACATGACGTTAGTTAGACTGTCTTATATGAAAGAAATAGGGATAGATTATCGAGGCAAACTTAAATTTCAAACACGATCGCATAAGAGAAATGACAGGGAGAAGTCCATATGAATACACATGCGCAAGCGGCAAGAAATATTTGGGAGCTTGAGGCAGGACGTCGCCGTGGACAACAACCAAAACGTCACGTCAAAACAGGAGTCCTCCGTCAGGCAACTCTCTCGTGATTATAGTAACTCATTTCTGTATTGTAACGTATTGTACCGTAATAACAATAGTCAATAATACTCATTTAGATTGGACATGTCGACAAACCACCAGCAGTAGGCTTTTACCGAAAGTGCTCGTAAAAAAAGCATTAAATGCTAAAAGCAGTGCTTGTTTTTTGCCTAATAATACACTTGAAAAAATTACTCGATTGTGATTGGCTGAGAGCAGTGCAGTTCAAGTGTAACAAAGTGCAGAAAGTGTAACACCAGTGCAAAAAAGTGTAACACCAGTGCAAAAAGTGTAACACGAGTGCAAATTACAACGAAGATTTCCGAAGTTAAAGCGAAGACTCGAAGACTTCCGAAGACCAACCGATGTATTGCGAAGACCGCCGAATATCGCGCGAAACCTTCCGAAGATTTCCGAAGACCACACGAAGATCTCCGAGGATTACCGAACACTTCCGAAGATCTTCCGACGATTTCCGACGATCTCTTCCGAAGATTACCGAAGATAACCCGAACACTACCGAAGATTTCCGAAAATTACCGAACACTTCCGGTGATCTCCGGATATTTTCGAAGCTTTTCCAAGTTTCGGAAGATCGAGGGCAATGCCTTCTGCGTACCTCAGTAGTCAATGTATGGGCTTGAAGCTTTATAAGTAGTCTATTTTTTCAAGTGTATTATTAATAAGTAATCACATGATTTTTCTCGTGCAATTTGGAATAAATAAGCACTCGTAAATTTTTTCAAAGACCACAAATTGCACTCGCCCTACGGGCTCGTGCAATTTTGTTGGTCTTTGAAAAAATTCACTCGTGCTTATTTATTCCAAATTGCACTTGGAATCATGTGATTACCTATACAAAAAAGTGCTAAAATAAAGCTAATTTTTTTAAAAAGTGCTCCTCGGTTACATAAAAATGCTCACTTTTTTCCGATTCTTTTAAACGTAGAATATTACATTTTTCAGATTTTCAGTTACATTTTTCAACAACAAATTGTAACGATCAATGTTTTTTGCATCACAGTTGCCCCTAGCCTTATTTTTCCATTGATTGATGGCAGAGTACGCTCTCGACTGAACTATCTCTGCCTTGGCTGGCTAATTTCCATTATTACTCGATGACAACGTGGATGACGCCATCTTGGAACGAGTGTGATGGACTGGGTTTCTAAAAGGCAACCGCTGACCTATGAGGACAAAATGCGGCTTTGGACGACATAAATAAAGTCAGATTGTGCTTTTTAACACAAAATTATACAAATAATCAGTCGAAAATCCAAAAAAATACTAGCAGTGCTTTTTGGGATGAAATGTAAAAAAACGTGCTCGTGAAGCCAAATAATGCCAAAAGAAGTGCTAGCACTATCGGTAAGAGCCTAACCAGCAGCGATTGTTTCTTCTTACTAATCCTACTGTGTTTGTGGCGTTTTCGTCGCACTGAGTTGCTATCGTTGTTGCTTAACCCTTTAACCGTTAAGAGAGATCATTATTTAATTTCTCCTCCTTGTCTCACTGCTCAGTTAATTATAAGGTTGTGAGAAAAAAGGAAATGATCAACAAGGGACAAAACCCTTGATTGTTTAACAAATTCTCCTCATTATTACCATAGAAAATGTTTGGAGAACGGTGTGGTTAAGCTTCCTATTGATTTCTCAACTTCAGTATAAACGATCATGAGGAAAAAACATCAGCCCTTCCGTTACCTGTGATCAGGCCTAATTGTAATAACTTCGCTCTTAAGCCGCTGATACACCAGCGATTTTTCGCTTGCGATGGTGATGCTATTTTTTCTGGAAATTGTCGCGTCGCCCGCTAGCGGTGGTGGCTACACGAGACACAAAGTCTGTGATTTTGTCGCGAAAAGTTCAACTCATTGAATTTCTCGCGATTTTTTTCTGCGATTTTTTAACTGTCGCCATAGCAGCACTTGCGCGAGGATAGCTACACGTGTGATTTTCACCTCGCGCTTGCGACGCGGCGAAAAATTTAGAAAAAATCGCTCGTGTAGCCGCGGCACTCGCTACTATTTTTCGTTTTGCCTTTCCCGCGGGAAAGGTTTACCATCGAAACGAAAATAGAGCCTGATAGCAGTTTGGCCCTCCCACTATGAAAACCGTTTTACGTTGTGTTGCTGGAATTTGGCGAGAGGGTGCTCAGAAAATATTCTTTGAAGTTAAATTTGCGTTGGATCTGTCAGTTTCAGAGTTTAAACAAGTTCGGCTTGTTTAAACTCTGCAAGTAAAACATCGATTATTAGCACATCGTGAATAAAAACCAAGGAAACCTCACGGGATGAACACCTTTTCTCAATCGGTGATACCTCGTAATGTTAAAATAAAGACGACTTCACTCTCTATAGAGTTTTAATTTTCGCTGTTTGATGTTGCAACGTCGTTATGCAAGCCAGCGCTGCGTGCATTTAACAACACTTCATAATTGGACGTGTGCAAAAAAGGAAAGAAATTGGCTTCATTAATTACTTCCTAAATACATGCTTTATGGAACGCGAATACTCTGATATTCGTGTATACATTATTAGAGGATTTAAAGCAGAAATGAGAAAGAGAAATATCAGAGTGACATTGCTGAGAATCCAGAACCATTTTCTGTTTAAGCATTCTTCACATCTTATCTCGATGATTCTCACCGTGTAAAATAGAAATAATGACATCAATACAGGCAACAAAATGCTAAACACTGTCACTAGAAGTTTGTAAATCAACTGTGAATTTCTCCTTCTGGCTTCATGGACAAATAACCGAGCGACTGGAAGTCCGCTGTCGATGACAGATACTCTAGCTTTCTTTTTAAAATTTCGCAGCCTCGCAGCACACGATGCGAGAATCCCGCAAGCTGGGAAAAAGATGAAAACGTGTAGGTAAACAAAGTAAAAAAAAGTCTTTGAGTTAGGAAGAAATAGAAGAAGGTTTGACACGAAGCACGAGGCAGTAGCTGTAAGGCTTATGTTTCTCGCACGTTTTAGTGTCAGCCATTTCTTGTTTAAGTGAGGCAAAATGAAGGCTGTGGACCGTTCTATTGAAATCGCAAACAGTAAAAGCGTTGCAGCTCCAACAGCAAAATTCACCAAAACAGCTTCCACTTTCGACACTGTTGAAGAGATGGAGATCTCGAAACTTTCTCCACGAAGAATATTTAAGACGCCAGCAAACGGTGATGCGAGTGCTCCAACGAAAAGATGTACCATTGTTAACGACATGTTGAAAATGTTAGTCGGTTTGTTGAAACATTTTAAAGGATCCCTTTTGACGATGTAAAGGATAAAGCTGTTACCCAACGACGCAATGACTGCAATGATGAGAAGTAATATTCCACAAACGATAAAAATTCCTGCGTCTTGATTTTCCATTGCCCGAGGCAAAAGAGTAGAGAGGTACACGGCAGAAATAAGCTTGAACATCAACAAGGCAACAGACTTACGTTTTGGCTGACGGTGACTCGAGAAATGGTGAAATAAAAATATCGAAAGTCAATAGGCCTATCTTTTGTTTTAACAGCTTACCTCTGTTTCTCTTTGATAAAACGAACTCCTGTTACAAGACTGTCAAGTTAATACAAATATTGAGGCTAGTGATGAACCAAAGAAACAATTCTCATTTGGCACAAGAATATGTAACGAGGATTGTTTCAGTCTTGTTAGAACGGAAGGAATTATCAAAAACAGAGACAAAACCAGCAGGATAGTCTCCGAAAAGACGCCGGCCTGGCATTGCGCGCTAATTAACTTTCCGCTTCTCTTTCTGTTCGTTTGAACGGACAAAAAGCTATCCTGGTTGAGGAAAAGCCATCTGTCAAACAACTTGTCATGGTTTAATAATACAACTTGACAGCTGACACTAAATTAAAAGTGGCCACCTCCTTTGGCTTTCCAAAGGGAAAATTGGTGTTTTACAATTAAGTACTACTGAAGAATAATTATTTCGATTATTTTGACTCCCTTAAACTAAATTTAATGAAGCAAACGATAGCAACCTGGGTCTGAAAAGTTTCTGCTTATAAGATCACAGCCCTACCAAGATTCAATATTTTTCGATCTTCCTTTTTGTTGACTTTTACTGTAGATATTTAACATTTAAAATTGTTTTGTCGGTCCAAGTGCGGTTTGTACCAGCGAATGGGGATAAGAACCCTTTAATTTCCAATATCAACATGTATATTCTCCTAACCCTTCTCGCACATTTCATATGTTACGTGTTGGGAGAATTTGTATAAATGCTAACTCAACTGATCCCTGGTGATCATTTCCTGCATTCTCATGCCCTGTATTATTGAAGGACTAATGACGTGGTATGGAGAAGTTAGATGGTGGTCACTATTGAGATGTAAAAGGAAACGTCAGGTCCAGATCAAAGCAAATAATGTTTCTTTGGTAGCAGAACAAACGGTCATTTTCAGTGGAGAAAATCGAAAGCTCTGCTGAATTGATTGGGTGCTAAAGTTAAGTTCCGACAGCACGCTAAGCATTTGCAATTTGACAGTAACAACGCGGCGCATTTCCACTTTCTCTGAAATTCGTCAAGCGGTAACGGTGCCGCATCATTACAGTATATGGGTCCCTGGCGACCCGGCAGCCATTGCAGTGGAGTCTCATTTGGGCAAGGGTTCAAATAAACTGCTGATGTATATATGTGGTATTACCCCTTTAAATCGCTACATCAAAATTGAAATTGTCATTTGTGGTCCCCTACACAATTGCTATAGAACGATTCTGTCCTTAATTCTCGTCATAAAATTCGATGCGGATCACTCCAATGCTTTTGGGGGTTAAAGGTATGAAAACGGATACGTTACCTGTCAGTCCCTTGCGATTATCGATGACGGAAGGGAAGACTCTCTTGGTCAGTGAAGTTCAGTTGCAATGGCCTCGCGCGGGTTCTATGAGAAAACAAAAACAAGCTTTGAAAAAAAAAAACAACAACAACTCAGCCAGTAGCGGTACCTCCGTGTTTGGAGCGCTGTACCCTGACGATTAACCCCGAGATTTCGGCCCGGGGATCGCTATACCAACTAAGCCCAGCACCCCGCACACCCGAGTAAATATCCTGTCATCCCATGACAGTCAGTGAGGGAGAGATTTGTCGGCCCCTAAACCATTCGTGACAATCCCACTCCAAACGCGCAGCAAAGTACCGGTCCTACCTATCAAACTATGGATGAAAAAATTTCTATTTAAACATTATGTAATTTTTAGTCATTTTGTCATCCATGTGGTGCGCATTTACTACGTGCGCATGCGTATTGCCATTTTAACTATTCTAAACGGAATAGAGAAGCTGATACATGCTCATGCATAGTTAATAGGCAATTTTGGCGTGTTTTGCTTTGTAAGTAATGCGGTGGGTACAATATTTTGCCAGTAGGACTGGATGACTCGACGCTTATGCAAAATATAGATGAAATAAGACTCTCTTGGTGAAGTTCAGTTGCAATGGCCTCGTGCGGGTACCATGAGAAAACAAAAACAAGCTGTAAAAAAAAAAAAAAAAAAAACTCAGCCGTGTTTGGAGCGTTGTACCCTGACGATTATTCCCCGGAGATTTCGGCCCGGGTGTCGCTTATACCAGCTGAGCCCAGCACCTCACACCCGAGTAAATGCTTACCAATGACACCCATCCATATCTTATCCATATCTATATCACATCTGCAACAGATATTACCCAATTTCAGAGAAATTACGATCCATAAACTTTGTTTAGTAATGATAAATGAAAACACAATAAGCTGACGGTAAAGCAAAATACAACCAATTCGGTGATGCAAATCAATTTTGAGGAGCAAGGCCCTTTTCCCGCCTTAAAGCATGAAGTTTAAAACAAGCTGGTTTTTATGAGTTGAGGAAAAAAAGTAAGGTCATAGTTGACATCTGACCAAAGGAGGCTGACGCGGGTTAGTTATCCTCTTAGTCTAAAGATAACAGACTCAGTGGTAAGTGACAAAAAAGTGGAGCCCAAGGGCATAGTCTCAAAAACTGTACCCTAAGATTGCCTTTTAGAGGTTATACGGAAACGCGAAAACAACAGAGCCATTAATTTTAGGATTCTTTTTAATTCATTTATTACAGGATCAGTTGAATGCGTTTGGACTAGTGCTGCAACCCTACATGAACCACTTATTTCAATTAATAATACAAATAATATAAATGCATCACTTGATTATATAAGATAAGTCTCTGATATAAAATTTACAAATTCAAGAGTTAAAGTAAATGGTTATTTCGCGGTAATATTTACAAGTGACTTTTTTGCTACAATATATGTGCTTTTTGACAAGTGAAATGACGCATGTCCTGTCAAGTCATACGTATATTTATTTTATTGTTAGTTTGGCCTCAAGTTTTCGTGTTTCTGTTTCCTTGGTTATAACTCACTTTCGATGAATCCTGTTACTTGTTTATCGATACATCTCTTTTGTAGAAGGACACAAGTGCTAATCAGACAAAAGTCTCTTAGAAGAGTTCCCGATGTACACCATAGCTACAGGATCAATAACTAGAGATTTCGTTGGATTTTTATGATGTGCTTGTTTACTGGCACGCATGCTTAAAAGTCAACTCCTTGTAAGGTGAAATTCGACCAGGCGAAGCCGACAAATCGCTGACAAGTTGGTTTCTAATCACACTAGCGACTGAAGAATGGTGCAAGATTTTAGAAAAGAACAAGAATTCCAGATCGTTAGCGTTTACTGCCCTGAGTCCCATCAACTTGAGGATTATTTTTCCGAAGCGGAAGGCTTCATCCGGGAAACGGTTTTTGCAGTAGCGTTCCATTGCGGACAGCACAACTTCTTGGCTTGTTTCAGCGTCTGGGAGACAACGAGCTTCGGCACTGTCTGGATAAAGAGGACAAAATAGCGTTAGGATTTACTGTGAAATGCTATTCTACGTATAGAAACTGTAAGTTTTGCGTTGTTTCGACGTAAGCCTGCTCTGTGGAAAAAAATTCTTGAGCTAGCGAGGAAGCGTTAAGGTGACTTCCACTGTCATAGATAGGCAAGCGGAAATACACGAAGTTGTCTAAGAGACTAGCCGTAAAATCTCGTGCCCTCCAAGGCAACAACATCAACCACATCTAACCGAATTATATTGAAAGCATCAGAACATATCGCTGTCTCTTAATGCCGGGAAGAAAGTGAAAGTTCAGTTCAGTTTTACCTCGAAGTCTAACACAAGGTCAAATAACTTACTGAGAAATCCAATATGTAGTGTAGAGGATTTCTGTGTCTACTGATATTATAGACTTCACTTACATTTTTTATCCAACAAATTTACTTTTACAACACTTTTGATTTTAGAGACCATTAGCTACGGCCTTATTCTCTCAACCGCAAACCGCAAACTGAAGCTTGAGCCGGGTTAGCCGTTTGCCGTCAGACATAATGACGTTTCTGAGCATTTAACAAGACGTTCGCACTCTTTCTTAAAAAACACGTGTTGCTGACGGCATGTTTGCTTTTCCATTCACTCTCTCAACGTCGCGTGAAACATCCGAAAACTCTTAAATGTGTCACCATGGAACGATAAAAAGTTATTATTTAAGGAGCTAAGGTACGCAAGAACTCAGCCTTAAATGCGGGGTCGTTAATTTTAAGTTGCCTAAAAACTCTGCCGTATCTCACTCACAGCTAGAAGGGGTGCTTGCCGTAAAAACGGGAACCGCAAACGTCAAACGTAACGGCAAGGCCAAAGTCACGTGATATTTTGAGGGTTTCGGTTTGCGGTAATCTCGGAAAAACCGGTAGCGAAAGGTCTCTAACGCTTTACTTCTCACCTGAGGAAAATAATACCATCACTTTAAGACAAGCGTACTCAGCTTCCTCCAAACCACGCAGGCGCAACATACATTCGTGAAAATTGACCATTGACTGCTTCAGTCGGAGTTTGCGCTCATTGCACATGCTTGCGTACTTCTCTATCTCGTAGGCCAGGGCCACTGAATCGATCTGCAAATCATACTGGGCTGCGACTAAAATGAACAAATCACTCCAACAGCAACGCAACATGGCGTATTGTTCGCATATATCGAGATTACCAAACATTGGGACGTGTTTGGCCCATTCCAAGGCTGCTGTAAACAAGGTCCAGATTTTATGACTTGGACTGGACTCCATGGAAGGGGATATTGGAGCAGCTGTTATGTTTGCTCTGGTACTTCGTTCCAAATGGGTGAGGAGCGTTATTAAGTCATACTGAGAGGTAAACGACTTTGAGGACCTCGATAAATATGAGTATTTTGTAGGTCTTCCTCTTCTAATGGCTGAAATAAATATAAAATATCTACGTTTTTAGTTGCACTACAGTGAAAAGACTGAATTTCTTAAGACTAATCCTTTCCGTTTTCCAAACAAGTTTTAGCGTCATGGAAAGGATATTCAGCTGCACTGATGAAAAAGAGAAGTGATAGTGTAAATTCTTTCATTAAATATTTAATGACATGAGTCCTAGTAGAATATTCGTAAATTCATCAATGATTGATGGAGTTAAAGGGGCAAAATATCGCTTTCGCCATTTTGTTTAAGAAAATTCAAAAAACAGTGTTTTTCCTTTTAAAACGTGTGGGCGATCGGTGGAACTCAATTGTTCTTCCGCGAAAAAAATGAAGTACATAACATAGCTGTCATTTTTGAGAAAGTAGGTAAATTTCAATGGGCATGGCTTCCTTGCGAAAACCTTTAACATGAACATGAACCTTTAACATGAACGTTTAACATGAACATGAAATTAATTTCAAGATGTGATGTAGTTGGGTGCTATGATAAAAGGAGTTAGGTTAAAAAAGGAACAAACAGGCGCTTATTTTCAGTGAATGCCTTGACAACAAACTGATCATGTGCATGGGTTAAAATGAAAGTTCCTAAAGACACGAAACAGATAGTACAGGCCTTAAGAGGTATCCATAAACACACCCAGGTACCCTTCATGAAAAACTGCCACTTCATTAGACGCCAGTTAGGTCCTTGTAGTCTACATACATTAAAATACAGTATTGATATCCGTAACGAGCAGTTTAGAGAATGTCGATAGAAAATATCGCATTGATGTCCAAATGTCGCACTCATGTCTTGTTAATATTAGTACATGGAAAGTCATTTTGAAAAAAAAGGAAGTAAATTCCTATGCTGCAAGAAACTTTTCTAATTTGTTTGTCACTCACGTCCCTTCAATCTAATAGCGCTGTTATATCCGAGTAAATAAAATACATCGCACTAAGGTCTTAGGGTCAGGCGTGACATAAGCACCCTAACGGTCGTGATAGCGGAAAATCTGCGGATGTTTTATAACAGCGGATATATATAAATTCCCACCCCTTCCGTGATAAAGTATCGGTAGAGCTCATGTAAAGAGACGCCCGTTTTAGTTAAGTGATTGTTTAGAGGAAAAGGTCTTTGATCAACAGTAACTTTCTGTTGTACCGATGTCATACTGACAGGTAATGGAGAAAAATGCTTGATCCCCTGGCTTTCACTGAGAAGTAGATAAATTACTATTACAAACAAGAAAACAAACTTACCATCTCTTCTCATTCCGACTTTGACACACTTCTGAAATCTGCAGTGCTGACACTGTGTTCTGTTTTGTCGATCTATGCGACAGTTGCCCGAAGACTCGCAAGTGTAAGACAACTTGTATCGCACAGTTCTATTGAAAAAACACTTACATCCTTCACACGTAAAAACGCCATAGTGGCGCCCGGAGGACGGCGCGTTACAGACAGCGCAATCGATCGTCTTTTCTGGGTTGTCGTACCAATAGACCTCATGTAGCTGTGACCACGACATTTTTTTTTCTAGGTTTGGAGAACTATATCTCTCTGTGCCCGACCGTTAAGACTAACACACCCTGATTTTCGCTGCGAGTTTTGTGTGACACAGACTTTAATAAAAGTTTAATGAATTGCTTGAACGATTCTATTGGCGCTCGATGCGTGGAATTTACCGGTGTAGAACAAAGGTGGTCAAAGCTGAGTAGATGAAAAACAGCATTGTTCCCACGAAATTGCGACGTGCTGCTGGAATGTTCTTTGCATTCCTTTATATAAAATCGAGAGACTTTTCCCTCCAAATGTTTACCGTTTGAGAACTTGCGATGTAGCTGAGCCCGCTCCAATTATTTAATACATGTCGGTGTTCTTCGCGTATCACAGAAATAATTAATTCATATGATATGATACGTGTAAGCAACACCAACCAACAGACCCGACACCTCCAGAATAGAAAACAAACGGGAGAGCTTATTGAAAAGAATGGAAAAATTCCCTTGCTAGTACTGTCTTTCTCTACACAACCCGGCTATGCGAGGGGCAAAAAGAGCTTTACAATTCAGATAATATAATTTTCTATAATTCCCAGTTAACTTAATGGCCCTGTGACACACAAGTAACTTTCAAATTTGATTGTTCCACTCAAACGAGTCAAAGTGGGTTTTTTTTGTTAAATATTGCGCGAAAAGCACATATTTATCCAGAAGTATATCCCACAGACGGTCGATACCGAGGTTTACCGATATTGTGGCTGATTGCTCAAGATAAGAAATTTTTGACCAGCAAAATAGTTTAATTAAGGAAAAAAAAAACGGGTTTTTTAAATGTGTAGCTATTTCCGACGAAACGTTCTGTGCCACGTGCCGATATGGACAATCACGATAAGTATTCACTCAGATTTTTCTTTCAATAAAAGACTACTAATCGTCCGTATGGAACCAGAACTCCACGCTTAACACTTATTGACTGGTGTCGGTCCAGTCTATACAAGAGCTAATCGCCACCGGTAGAATAGTATTGTCTTAACTGCGCGGAAGAATTTGCACATTCAAAAGAATGTTTGTGGTACTATACGAGTGCAGTGTGACTGAATACACGTGTTGTGTATTCGATTGTCGTTCTTTTACCAACACAAGCACATTACAGTAAAGAACCAAAGGATTAGTTAGCTAGAAAAAAAAATACTGCGAAAGAATAGCACCAGAACAAACACCGGCTGGTCAGTTTCCATTTGAATAGTCTAGAAAGCTATTAATACCAATTGACACGCGCCATAAGGGTAAGACAGAAAAATGACGAAAAGGAATGACTTATATTCAGTTATCCAAGAGACATAAAAGGGCCCTAAGTGCTGTGAAAACTGGGCTTCAAAGCAAAGGCTGGAGCTTCTCAATACATGGTAAATATTTTATGTTATTGCTGAGATAGGTGATTGTTTTCCAAACAGTAGAACCGGTACCGTATGATGTCCTCAACGGTTTGGAGGAAGTCCCAAGATATTTTTTCCATTTCCGTACTGTTGATTTTTTCAAGATATGCATGGAAAAACGTTTTCAGTAAGTTGACATAAAACCACCTTTTTACAGACAATTCTTCGCTGTGAAGATGATCTAGCGATGATGATGTAAAGCTAAGCTTAAGTGGTCACTAACTGACTGTCTTTGTTTATCTGTTAAATCGAACACAAGGAAAGACGTAAATACTGTGAATAATAGAATTAACACTTATTTTCAAATATTATTGTCAAGTCAGGGCGAAACGGATAACAAGGATTTTTTTTTTACAACAATAGCGCCATAATCAAGTGATTACAACGGCACTGCACTGTTAATTTCACAGTAAACATCTGCTTGCGTTGGTAGAGCCACGAAACGAACCTACTGGGTGTCTTTTTCATTTGAAGAATAACCATGTTTCCCCAGTTAATAGTTTTAACCCAAGAAAAAAAAAATACACATGCAGGAGTTCTACAATTCTCCGTCCCAAAGAATTCGAAGATGAAAATCTTACGTTGACGAATGTCAAGGTCATGTCTTTTACCAGTGCTTTCACAAAATGATGATGTTTCTTTTGCGCTTAATTTCGGAATTCAGTAATACTTAAAAAATAAACAAGCTAATTACAAATACTATTGTCAAGTCAGAGCGACGGAAAGGGATAACAAGGATTGTTTACAACAATAGCGCCATACGAAGAGCCAAGAAATTAACCCACTGGGTGCCTTTTTCTTGTTTTAATGGCATCAATCATCTAGAGGAGAATAAGCATGTTTACTTAGTTAATAGCTTTACCCCCAAAAAACAAAAGTTACATACAGGAGTTCTATCTAATTCAATTTCAGAGAATTTGAAGATGAAAATCTTACGAGTTGGTGAATGTCTTCAAGCAGTACTTTCACCGCGATGTTCTCTTTACGTTTCACTTCAGAAGTAGCACTTGAGATAAATATATTTGTAGTTTTGAAGCTCTTGTAAGTAAGAATTCAAAGTATTAACTGGAAGCCAGATTAGCCTTGCTATTGGCAATTACTCCAGTTAAGATTAAAGCCTAGATGTTGTACGTGGTTGGTTGTGTCGTTGGTCAGACGGTATGATTTCTTGTTTCATTCTTGGCAGCCTTCAATAAAAAGATGAAAAAAAAAATGATACAGAAAGCTCAAAAGCTACAAGATCTACAACCTCACTTATTGTAAACTAAGCTTTCATTATCGGGGTGATATCTGGTGTGCAGGCCTGGTTGAAAATTCCTTGGAGTGAATAGATTGTTAAATGAGAAAGCCTGTGTAAAGGCTGTGCAATTAGTGTGGTTAGACACTAATAATACATGTATCATGAATGACATATATATTAGTAAGTATTGGGATAAATAAAGAGCAACAGAAAGAATGATTTAATACCCCTGTAGTTTCGTCAGTTGTAACAAATAGTTCCATTAGGGGTTGACAATTTGTTCAGTGACAGAACACTACGATGGAAGGTTAGTGTTTCTAAACGTCAAAGAGTAACCAACAAGCTTCGTAATTTCTTTGAATAGTCGGTTTCTGGTTCGATCACGGCCAATCGTTATTGTGTTTCACAGGGTAATCAGTAAGGGACTTCCAGACTTTAAACTAAAAAGGTTAGAAAAAAAAATGCGAACGCTTGAACATCGATCACTCACAGCAAGTTGTAAGAGAGACGGGATACATGGATACAGGCCGTTTTTTGAACAGTCTTTCGCAGACGCGGATTGAAAAGGAACGCCTGCTGACGCCAAAGGCTTCTTTTAGTCCCATTTTGATACTAAGTTTAGTTCAAAGAGGCGGCTTGTAAATTTCCATCTCCCCAGTTTGGTTGCGGCTTCCGTATAGATGTGTAGTATGGTCTGTTTCATCACAGCTAAACAAAAGATGAAGCACGCCTTAAAATTCTTTGAGTGGTTGTCTTCATGTAATTACTTTTGAATCGCTGTGCGAAGTGTAACTACAAGATAGCGAAATAGATTGTTTAGATTACTATCGAAAGAGAACGTATGTCCGACTTGAAAAGAAATTCATAACTAGAGAGACACAGTATAGGCCTGGTTGATCTCGTGAATTAGTGCTAGTCGTGGAATGGATTGGCTTTTAACCCAAAATGGAAAATTCTACAAAACACGTGCTCTATTTTCAAGATGGAAGAGAATTTGAATCTTTTCTAACTTTGATAAAGCTTCTAAAATATTTAATTCTGAGAGCACAACCGAGTTTAAGGCTGATTCATTGTAAAAGAGGGTATATTTAAACATTCGTCAACTGTCGATGACTTGACCCGAAACTTTAGCCAAGCAGTTGTAATTTCAAAGCGCTAAACTCGGCTATTTTCTCCTGTATATAATAACTGGTATGAGATAAAATTTTGAGCGTTAGGCAAAAATAATGTCCAGACGTCTCGAGGCTGCTGCCTCTTCATCAGTGGAAAAATGCAATTTTCTCCCATCGCATTCAAGATAATTAGTTTGGCAGAGTATAGCATTCAGTGAGAGCTGCACGACTATAACAACAGAATTTGTCTCATGATTGCGAAAATGTGAGTCTCGTACCAAAAGCGAGTGAAATTTGACTGACGGCCATAACGGCAAAGACTCTTGGATTTGCTTGTTTCGGCTTTCGACTTAAATTAAACAAAGAGATTCTCAAAGCATTAACTGGCCCTAAAGCGATTTGACAAAACTATACCATTCCTTTTATTCTGGAGTGCGGCCAATGAAAAGCCATAATTAAACCATGATATGAACTTAAACGTTTCTAAACTGGGACAAGTCCGGGGCTTATACACGTCTCCTGACGGATCGTGTGACCAAGAAATCTCATTGAGTTCTAAAACAAGAGTCACAAGTCATTTGAGATACAGGTAGTGAAGTTTACAACCATCACCATAATTTCTTGAATTAACGGAGTTTCAATAGCGAAGTGTTTCTGGCACGTGTTTCAGTGATCTTCTTTAGTAAATATTAATGAACTTGTACTTTGCAGCTTCAAACGTGAAATGAATACGCTTAAAGGTGTCAGAAAAACAAGATCCGTCAAACAACAGTAGCAAGTAGACTACGCTGAACGAAGCAACGCAAAGCGAATGAAACAGGACTGAGCGTTAATTAAAATCAAGCTGGAAACGAAGAAAGAAAATGACCAAGTCTAAAGCAAACTAAACGATTCCTTTAAAAACTAAACATTGCATTGGAACCTTCCAAAAAGATAATCTTCTTACTTTATGAATTATTAACGCATTCAACAATATTTGGCTAAAATAAAAACGACAGCACTTCAATACCAACAATCGAGCGATTATCAGTAAAGAAAAACGGAAGATTAAAAGAATTTTTAACAAAGCCTTTCAACAAAATATTTAGTTGGACTTTCACGTTAATTGGATTACAAATGCTTGGAGGACAAATGTTTGAAGGATAACATGCATGGACGAATACCTGCATGAAGTTGGTATTAGACACAAATGTTCAAACGTGAAAGAGCTTTTATCAACGAACAAGAAACTTCTAGATCATAGCTATTCATACAAAACTGTACCAGACTGAGAAAAAAAAAAGTTACTATACTCTTAAATGACATAAAACAACAGAATTTTCCAGTCGTAATAACGACAAGCCATTAATACGTGACAATCAAACATGAAGTTAAGCAAGTCTCTCATGTATACAGCACGGTATCTGATTCAAACGACACGTTCCCTGGACGATAGCATTCACTAAACGGTATTCCAACTCTCGTAGGCTTTATCTCTCAGGACTTAAGATATCCTATAACTGGAATTATTCCCAGTTCTTTAGTTGTCTGGCAGGTTGTATGAGGCATTGGTGGTGCAGAAATTGCCACTGCGGCTAGAGACAATTTGGATAACTTCATCGTTTTCCGGCGGGCCAGTTTTTACTTCTAGTAATAACTGAGAACTATTGTAACCAATAACATAACAGAACTTACTACGATTCCGCCTAACGATTTGCCCTCATGGCTTTTCTTGCCACCAGTGGTGACAATACAAAAGACCTTCCTTTAATGCCCACGTCACGTATCAAGAACAAAAAAAAGGGACCCAAGGAGTTTTAAGAAAAGATAAAAGACGACTCGAAAGTGATATCATTTGGAACAATCGAAGCCGGATTCTTCTATTTCAAGTTATCACAACAAATTCGTGTTTGGCTCTCAAAGTTTGTCGTAACGAATAGTGCCTGTCTTCAATCACTTAATGGCCCCAATGGACACAATAACATATTTTATTTACTGATGAGAACTGTTAGCTTTTCGTTGACGCGAAAAAAGTCATCCGAATAAACCAATGCAGTCCGTGTGTGAATCGCCGCTGTTAACTTCATTTACAAAAGAGCAGAATGATTCTTAGTATCCAACTGAAACCAATTTATATCACAGGCGGCCCAGACGTTGTTTGTGATTTACATAGGTCACAGTATTGCGTTAGGTTTTGAGCCATTTAAGAGAATGTATGAAAATGGTTCAAATATCGCTCTAAATTCTAAAGCCATTTTGACGATTTAAACTTTTCCAAGTTTGCTTTAAATCGTCAAAATGGCTTTAGAACGACTTTAGAACGACTCAGCTGCCACAAAGCCTTCAAAATAACACAAATGCAGACTAAGGTAAGCTTCTTTTATTTAAATCCTTGACTGCAAGTTGAATTTAGAGCGATTTTTGAACCATTTTCATACATTCTTTTAAATGGCTCAAAACCTAACGCAATACTGTGACCTATGTAAATCACAAACAACGTCTGGGCCGCCTGTGTTTATATCAGCCTTAAGGATAAAACCAATAGATGGATAGTCGTTATGAACACTATATCGTGTTGTATGTCTCTGGTTTGGGGTTACAAATCAAACTGCACAAACTTAAAATGCACGCTGTCATCTAAGAATTCTATGTGTTTGTTTAAAAGTGTGTTTTTCTTTTGTGTGTGTGTTTTTCAAACTCATTTCAGTACTGAATACAGCACCAGCCATGTTCGTTGTTTTAATTCTGGTATCACTTAACAATCAACAAACTTTGTTCACCACGAATTCAGAACTTTCGGCGTGTTGTAAACGATCATACTCTTAAATGAAACTTCCGAGGATACAGATTTCCTTTGAGGTTTCTGACCTGAACAAAATCCGACTTGAACGAAATCTGACCTGACTCTTAAATGTCCTCCGATACCCGATTTGAAAATCGTTACTCGATACTAGTCCTACTCGGTTACATCACGGCGTTTTGGTCACCAGATAGTAGAATGAAAAGTAAAATCCCGAGATTCATTAATTATGAATTAAACGATTAAAATATGCCATTATAGCTGCAATTATAATCCATTTAATGTACCTTTAGAACAAGTTCCCTTAGATGCTGGTCAAAATGTCCGCATTGCGGCAAGCATGGGGTCGGTAGAGGAAACCCGCACGTTGCCGCTGACGATGAAAACTTTTACGGAGTGTGCGCCGATTAGAAATACTGCTAATTACTAAAATTGATCGGAAAACGATTGCAGTGGGGATCACAAGTCCGTAAATCTGAATTTTGAAAAAATACGTATTTGAAATCACAAACAGATGAATTCTACAAGATCTAACGTCCACATCTGAATTGGGTGAAGGAAAAGTAAAAAGCAAAAAAAAAAAGAAGGGAAACCCACTTTCAGATGCGCCAAAAGGAAGACGACACCATTTGAAACAAATTCTCAATAAGAGATAGAACACGTGGAAAACGCTTTAAAACATTAAAACTCGCAGATTTATAACGATTTCAAAGCGGCACACTCAGAAATATGGCGTCATTTCTGTGTTCATTTTATATTCTCATAAAGCGCGTTCAATTTCAGTGAAAAGATCCGCGAGTTATATTATCATAGCCCTTTAAACGCTACGATCAAAAGTAAAATTCTCATTTGCCCCGAACTTGTAGGCATCTGTCTGTCTCGGAAGACAATGGTTTGCGCCGACTTGCGTAGTCCACTCATGTTGAGAGGCTCAAGGCATGAATTTTAAGATTGGTTGTTGCGCCTGCGTAACTAGTTTGAGGTCTCAGTGACGCGTCATAAATAAAATTAACAAGGCATGACTTTTTGACTTTTTGACTA
The DNA here is from genome assembly GCA_948470475.1 of Galaxea fascicularis. Classification (NCBI taxonomy): domain Eukaryota; kingdom Metazoa; phylum Cnidaria; class Anthozoa; order Scleractinia; family Euphylliidae; genus Galaxea; species Galaxea fascicularis. The sequence goes on from OX419347.1 coordinate 16,182,373, forward strand.
TACTTGTATATTAATTTGCTTTTTCATTAAAGTTAATGTAAACTTGAGGGTGTCAAAACAACATAAAGAGATAATTCATAAAAATCGAAAACTAAAGGAGGACCAGCTTTTAATATATTGGAATCGGGGATACTGCAACCATGTTTATAATTCTACGTAGGCAAATATTGTTCACGTAAATACAGCTTTTAAAGAAAATGCTCAATTGCAAGTGTTTGTGACCGTGCGTCACAACCCCATTATAAGGCGAATTTGAAGAAGTCGTTATGCTGCTACAGTTCACTACTGTCCTTCCTTGTGAGATTGGTGGAAATCCTGATAGCCTGCCATTCATTAAACGCTGACTACTGACTTTCGTGCGGTGCTGTTTTGGTATAAAAAGGCAAATCAAAAGAAGCCCCATACTCTATCTTGTTACTTGAGCAGCTAGTGCCGGGAAAATTCGTTAATTTTGTAACGTGTTTAAAAATTAATCGGTCGTCGTATTTGTTGTCGCAGAACGGATTTTAATTGACAGCAGTTTTCAGTCCATCTCAACGTTTATCAATTTTAACCAACTCTTCTCCTCCATCTCTAATACGTACATCTCAGACGATCTTTTTGACCACACTTAATTTGTATTTTGATGCTCCTTTTGATATGGGGTGTACTTACGTACTTCAAACAAAGGAAATTCAAGAAAGCTTGTAAATAAGCTAGACTTCGGAAATGAAAGTTCTAATGGAACATAATGAGCTCAGCTGTATGGACCAATAGAAAACCTGCTTTTCAAAAGTAGATCATCTGCTTTAAATGATCAATTATTTAAGCCTCAAATGTAATTTCTATCACTCTGTGCCTTTATAATTGAAAACCCAAAACGCTTTTTCACACTATTTACACTAAACGGATTTAAGAGCGCTTAATTTTCAGTAGGAGGCCGAGATACAAAGGTACATTACTACGCTCGCTTGAGTCAAAGAATGGCCACAGAGGGCTGCTCAAGCAAAGATCAACTTGACGTCACATTTGGAAGCATCTATTTATTGCTTTCGCTTGTTGGGTTAATTGAACATGGCTTTCTACTGTATCTTGTGAAAAGGGATCCGTTGAGGCAGTTTAACAAACCCACGAACGTAATCAACATCGCCACTGGATTAAACTACCTTTTCTCGTCAATAATTTGGTTACCGTTCATTGGAATCACCAGCATCTTGAAAAGCCAACATATTATTGAGGAGCCGTCATATGTGATAACTCTGTTTGAAGATTTCTTTGTTAGTTTTTTCGCAAGCAACGCAACCATGCTAAGCCTTGCCCTGTTCATCGAGCGAGCGACAGCCTTCGTTTTCCCATTGTTAAATCGACAACGCGTTACCATAACACGAGCAAAACGAATTTGTGCTGTTATCTCAGGAACATGCTTTCTCTTCTGCTGTATTCTGTTTACAGGTATTCCCAAAAGCGTTTTTTACTTTGTGTTCCTTCCTTTGTTTATTCTACTGCCAAGTTTAGGATTGCTGGTTCTGCCTGCAGCTGGATATTATGCGTTAAAATGCCAGGCGAGAAAAGTGTCAACAGCGAAAAGAAATGAACGCTTATCATGTCCGGCTAATGATAAAAAGGAAAAAGCGAGAGGAAAAATCCAAGCTTACAGATACTTACTGGAATCTACAAAAATGACAGTTTTCGTTATCTTAAATTTGGTGAACTACAGCGTGCTGAAGTTTGTTGAATCCAGCGACGTGGAAGTATCTTGTTTCACCCTATTTAAACACTTGTCATATTTTCTTTTGTTTCTACCTGTAACTTTTCTTCCTATTGTATTAGTTAGAAAGATTCCAGCTTTTTCGCGATCTGCGAAGCATATACTGAGGCGCAGATAACGTAAGCTGTGGAAGTTTGTAGCATAGTTTAGTAGCACTGTAAAGAGGTTTACACAACATAGGTCGCCCTACCCTATTATCAATTACCCCACATACAGCTCCACGGAAACCCAGCCACTTTAAACGCAATGGAAAAAGACACGAAGGCAGAAATCTAAACATACAACCAAGGGAAAACAGCAGCTCGGTAAAAATAATGAAAAAGCTGAAGACGATTATGGAGTCATTAGTAATTATAACGGTGGTCATTGTCCAGTAACACACAGCTGCGTTGATTGAGAAGTCAAACCTCAACAGCCTGGTAGTTCCAAAAGCTCTGGTACAAAACACAGGATTTTTCATATTCGAAAGAAAGTTACTTCAAGACCTGGGGTTTGTGCATCGAAACGACTCAGAAGAATGAGAATCACACTGGAAGTCAGATCTAGAAGGGAAAACTATAATTATCTCGTTTTAAAGGACCACGCTCAACCATGAGCCATTGCACGCGAGCGCTTTCATCGGCGCCATTTTCTGTATGGCAGAAAATACGATTCTGCGATAGGTGAACTTCCATCTGGCTCCATCGGCCGTATTATCTGCTTACGTTAGTTGTGGTATTTGTGAATAGCTTTTTTAACATTTATTCGCGGATTTGTATAGTTATTTCTTCGTTATTATCGTATGAAGTTCTGAATGAAGCCGCCAGTTGAAAAGAGGTCGCCGGCCGAGGCCAGAGGACCGACATATTGTTTGGCTTTCCTACATTTAAGCTAAGGAACAACAGGAAACAAGTTTCTGGGTTCGCAAATAATTCAAACAAAGAAATTTGCTTAGGTCCTGCATGGATTTATGCTCAGTTGTATGGATGAGAGCAGATCTTCTTAAACAAAACGAGCTCGTTTGCAGGATTCGTCCGCCATTTATAACCCGATTTCATGTAAGTGCTTATCAGTTTGTATTATCACTTGGCTTTCTTATTCTGTAATAATTACTGTTGTCAAGTGTTGTAAAACCCAATAAAACATAGCCCTGCGATTTTGTGTCGCTCAAATGCACTGCTTGGAGGAGGTTGACGTTGATTTATCACAACTTCTTTATTATTGTTACACGGCTTTGAAATGCTGCCACATACACAACTCGCCGAGCATCTCAAACCGGCATCTCTGCGCACACATCCCCGATATTTTCCTTTTTTTCGACTGCATGTATTCTTGCACTGGCAGATCTACACAGAGTGGAGAGCAACGCAAATTCTTAGTCGTTTATATCCAACAAATCGCTAATCAAAACTCGACATACGCGTTCATTGCATCTCACCACTCTGCTTGGAAGAGCTTGAGAAGGCCCCGCTTCCTCGTGATCAGTGCTCTCTGGGCGAGCTATAGGAGAGCTGTATCGGTTAACAGGTCTTTCTTCATAACCCAAATCACTATTGTCGCCAGTAACATCGAAGGAACTTTCCTCCTGTCCTTCGATCGTTCGATTTTTCTCCCACGTGTTCTTATGAGTCTTACGGGACGGCCGATTTCCCGGATGATAACATCAACAGACAGGGAAAAGACAAGGGGGCAAACTGAGACGATCGTGCGTTTATTTTTGATCAAGAAACAAGACGTGTCTGGAGCAACGGAAACGTGGAAAACGTTTAAATCTAACGAGTTCATTGTTTGCATTCAAAACGAATAGAGTATACTCCGAACTGTACTAGGTTACTATTTCCGTTGGCAGCAGCACATTTGAGGGAAGCGAAAAAACCTAAACCTCGTTTTCTTAAATAAAATCAAGGAAATTCGGAAAGCTTAATTCCTTCTTTAACGATACGGAGAATAGGTTACTGAAATAAAACGTCTGTTCAATTAGCTTCAATTTGACAGGCTTGTTATTCAAGATATTGCGCCTCGCGGCGAGGAAACTACTGCTTTATGACTCACAGGCGGCGAATTCAGTAAAAGCCGAGCTTGATATTTGTATGCTTTTTCCGGCTAAGTTCAAGTTAGCGTACTGATCAGTGTTTACATTAGAGATCGTTTTGCCGGGGCCTTTGATCATATTTACATCGCCGGGTAATCAACTCAGCAAATACAAACTCCCAACTTCCAAGTTTTCTCAAATACTCATTAAGTAAATGAGTCATTAAATCATACTACCGTCTTGAAAAAAGCCTCTGAAAAAAGCAAATTTTGAGATAAATAATAAATGATGGTTACCTCAAAATATACAATGTTATTAGATAAAGAAACAAATCTATGATCAGACAAAATTCAAAACAACGGGAAGTCAACAATGGGCAGGTGAAGCTTTCGGAATCCCCGTTCTCAGAAAAGCGGAATTTAAAAGCCGAGCTTGATATTGTATGCTTTTTCCGGCTAAGTTCAAGTTAGCGTGTTGATCATTGTTTATACTGAAGTTCGACTACGTGACTACTGCCAATTGCAACAAACGCAAATTTCTTTTAGCAAAGGCAATTTTTAATGAAACTTCTTATTAGAACGTATGTGCTAGTTTTGAAATATCAGGACAGTATCGACGGATTGAACACTCGGCAAGCTCAGTTTGAAACTGTTCCTGTCAAACAGCAGTTGGCATCAGTAAATAATCATTAGTGCAAAAGGAAGACTCAATTGCCGTTACTGACAAGTGTGTTACAAGCAGTGATCGGCAAAATGCAAGCAGACGTCAGAATTTGCGGAGAGTTATGATGATCAACACGTTTATCATTTCCTGCCAGAAACGCAAGTGCGCTTTAGTGGTTGACAAAACGGAACGTACCTCATGTTAAGGTTAAGCACCCAAAATAAATAATCATTTAACTTTCTCGATAAGTTACACTGATCGAAACGCTCACGGAAAATTCAGCGAGTTTGCTAATTTCCCTGCTGAAGTAAAAAGATAAGGAGGAGGGGGAGACGGTTGGGGGATTAATGACCAAAAAGGTAATGGCATTGACTTCTACCGCACCTTACTACTCCACCCCCCATGGAAATTAAATTTAAACTCTATCTGTCACCCCTTTCACTGATTATTAAGCTTAACAAGATTTAGGTACAACAACTTTTGGAAACATCTTTGAGCCCCATGACAACACAATTTCAATTTCAGCCAGGTTATCTTTATTTTTAATCAGTTGACACATCTACAATATTTTTTCATGCATTGTTATTATTGAGTTTTCACGGAAAAGACTTTATTCAGATTAATTATAATCCTTGTGAAATAAAACTAAATATCTGGCCATTAAAGATTAAATGAATAAGATCGATTTCATTTTAAAACTACGCTTTCTTTGTTTCATTTTCTTCTTTCTGCACCGGGGGACGCAAAAGTTTATCTCTTTTATGAATGTCCACTTCTTTAGACTGTTGAGCAAATAAAATAAGGTTTTATTTTTATTCTCTTTATGGGGAAAACTTAAAAAACGGATCTCTGAGGTACAATTTAGTTTAAGTGCTATCAGGCATTTACGCCAGCAGCCGGTAACCCAGGCAACCAACTGGCAACCTTGGGCCAGAGAAAGCAGAAGGTGTCCTCACTTTGAAGCTTTTTTGGGTCCAATTTTAGATGCGACTTGTTAAACGCAAGGTTTAGAGTACGTCTAAAAGTAGGGCTAGAAATAAATGCTGGTGACTGTTTATTTGAATGGTTATCTGAGTGATTTCTCAAGACATCGACAGCTAACGTTCAGTTGTTCATTTCTTTGTCACTTTAACATTTTTTTTAGTTTATTCAATCTTTCCATGGATTACCTGCTGCATGAATAGCCTTTCCCTTAATTAATATTGTGATTGTTATCTTCCCTCTTAGAAATTAGGAGCATCAAGTCAGTAGTTATATTTACTTTGTTTTACAAATGACATCGAGGTTTAAGTTATGGTCAATTTCTTTTGGACATGATTCATCTGATAACAAGCAATGGGTGATGGCGACTTCGTGTTTAAAACCGTGACTTTAATCTTATAATAACTGATAATTCTTCTTACCTGCTCGCTACAGATAGCAGCTGCAATCTGATTGGCTCTGGCCACCATCGAACCAAATGTCCTCATGTAATACACGTGTTTGTTCTTGTAAGCGATGCTCCTCAACTCGCCCCGTTGCGCGCGGCCAACACCAATCGCATAAACCTGGACTCCTTTTCGCGTAAACCTCGACGCCATGCGTCTGATGGCGTAAGAGTAACGGCGGTTTGGCGGTCCACCTATGAGCACGACCAAAACACGCTGGATATACGTCGGTTCGTTGCGGTAGAACGTGTCATAGGCGGCCTGTAGAGCTAGATCCAGACGTTTGCCTCTGCGGTTAATATATGGTGCCTGGTTGATTGCACGGCGAACAGCTGTTGGAAGATGAAACAGATTTTACCCTCTTAAAAGTTGAATTAGAAAAAGGCGCCTACTTGAAAGGTGGTCTGCCTGTGGCTTAGTAGTTACTGTCGCCCACTGTAGTATTCAAATAAGCGGCGTATCGCCATTTCGGATTTTCTGGTGTAATATTACTGCAGTTATTGTTGGGAAGCAGATCTTTGTGTGCATCAACTGGGCAACAATATTATGTCAGGTTAAAAAAGTCAACGACCTACAAAAATTTAATGCCGAAAATGTGGATAATCTCGTATTTTGCTTTAGTTTAAAAGCATAATTCCGTGATTTAGACTGGCGTATACTAGCCTCTCAAAGCAGGAAATAGATCGACAGCTGATCGAAAACACCTTTAAGTTTGTCAACAGACAGCATTACCAAAAATGGAGTTGAATTGTCTGAACCGCATTCTCAGTGATGGCAGGTTAGCGTAGGTGATCAGCCCGATGTGGGACTGGTGCTTAGTGATGGTAAACTTGCTGGACACAGTCTTAGCGAAGGCTTTCTCCAGCTGGAAGTTTCGACGGCCAACATCACTTGAGGCGTCTACCACAAAGGCGATATCCAGGGTGACCGGGCAGTACTTGATGGAAACTGGAAATAAAGAAAGCGAGTTTAATGAAAAAAGTCTCAAAACAGGTTGACAACCGAAAATGAAGCCTACCTGGAGGTCTACCTGGAGGTCTAACAGGAGGTCGGGGTGGAAGCCTGCCAGGTCGTTTTGTTGGTTGTGTTGGTCTCACTCTTTCAGCTAAAAAACAAACCGTGGTTAATATACGCTAAAACGTCGTGCAAAACGTTAAGATAAGTTTAGACTGCGAGCAAACCCTCTATTGGAGTTGATTTCGGACGCGAGAAGATTGGGAGATTGTAGGCGAAATTTATCTTGCGCGAAAAGCGCGCGAGATCCCAACAGAGAGAGTTTGCTCGCAAGCTAAGTGAAGTCATCCAGGAAGTGCTGTTTAGCTAAAGTGGCCTTTAGGTTTGGGGTATTCTGATTGGTTGATCTCACCTGTCCTTTGCCCGTAGAGCTCGAACCTCATAGAGATGTGCCTGAACCACGCGTTTGGCTTGATTTTTAAGTAACGCGCGTAAATGCGCGGCCTCAGAGCATGCGCCACGATGCTGTTACGATCATTGTTGGCCGGGAAGATCTGGGAAGAAACAAGCAATTGCTTAGTGCAGCCTGCCAGTTTAATTTAAACTTAAACAGACAGAAATCAGATACATATGAAGACAGCACAGTAATATCTGAGAACGTAATCTCCTGTTCCGCGTTACTTTCTGGTCGCACTGTTTCTTGGTTATAGCTTCTGTGAAATCGGGTTGCTGCTTCGCGATTGCATTTGTTGTGGGTGCAAAACATTTTTTCAAGGAAAAGAGCAAATATCCTTCTTTTCATCCAGTATTTTGCGTTCATTTCACATGATAGACCCTCATATATTTGTTAGATTTTAGGAGATGTATAGCATACCTTGACCCGTCTCCGTTTAGTGTAAGGTCTGAAGGTGCGTCCGTTATTACTGTAAGACACCGTGTAACTTGTTATCCACTGATTGGCGTCTTGTCTACCCTGAGTCAGGATTCTTGTGATGATAGTGCGCTTCTTAAGATCCACCTAATGATGTAAAGAAACGGGGTCACACAACTGCTCCAGTCAGCAAACAGGGAATGAGGTTCGTAGGTTTGGAGACTCTACTTCATTGAGCCTTTTATTAGGGAGACTTGAAACAGCTGTCGCGATGGCCAGAAAAGATTGCTTGCGAGGTTACACGTAATCAAAAGAGGTTCTCGTTTGAGTTATCTTTAGCGTTAAGACAGTGTGATCCAAAAAGCGAGTGTAAGAAAAAACTGCTCTAGCGAACTTGTTTAAGGCAACTGTGGGATGAACGCGATGAATCAAAACCAATAATCTAACCAAAGATATCTCAAGTAGAGAGCAGCCACGCACAAAAGCGTTATCAGTATCAACTTAAAATTTAAAAAAGCCGCGAAGAAACCAATGAACAAAACGAAAGAGCTTTCAGGAAATGTGCAAAGAAAAATATACCAACCATAATCCATTGGCGTCTGTTATTTCTCCTTGCTGACCACGCCCCCTTATTTCGGCCTCGTGCGACCGCGTTCAGTCTTCCAAATCGCGCTCCATGGTATGTGTTCCATTCTGTTGACGCTGACAGATAGCGGTCTCTGATCTTATAATCTTCAATACCCAGTGGAAGGTCTCTTCTCGCTGTAGAATAGGACACGTACGTGTTATCAGTTTAAACTCGTCCGTTTAAATACCCACCTGTACTTCAACAAACTTAGGCATTCCAGTACTAACATCGCACAGCCCCGAGTATTAGCGGCTGCTACAGGAATTCCAATCAAAATAATAAAAATACACCTTAAGGTTTTATTGATCGCAGAGAGGTTTCCACCGGCCGATCATCCAATACAAATCTTATGGCAAAAAGCCCAGCGGTGAGGGTAGCGGAATCAATTCATTTGAAAACATTTTAAGAAGCAGCTCAGTTCAACTTGGCCAATCAGCAAACTCTTCCGCAATCTTGATGTCCAACCAAATGTAAGATTCACCGGCATTTCACTGAATTTGAACTCCGACTAAGAATGCCCGTGACTTGACGAAAAAATCCCGACTTTCTTGCCCTTGAAAAAAATGTTTTTTCTGACGTTTCCTTTATCGTCCCTTATTTATTTAGTGGGCAAAAATATGTGTACAATAGTACTGACCCGCAAAGTAGCCGCAACAATAATCGAGACGGGTCAGGTGCAGATAAAATATTAATTATATTATTTACAAATAGTACATACTAAAGTTAACAGAGGGTTGGAAAAGAGAAAAGGGTAAAAAAAAGAAAACTATAATTTATATTAAACGAAATTGGAAATATCGCAGACTTCAAAGCTGTTTAAACCTAGAGCCGGGTAATAGTAAGCGTGTCAACATAACCATCTTCAAACAATATAGAATATCTAAAAGTTGTCGATGAATTGCCGCTTTAAATTGATGTTTTGGTAATGAACGAATATAAAGAGGAATACAATTCCATGCCTTAGCACCGGAGCAAGAAAACGGCTTAATCCTCTGCTGTGTTCTCGAATTTTGCATGGCGAAAGTATCAGCCTGAGAAAATCTAGTGTTATACTGATGTGCGTCAGTGGCGAGAGTAAATAAACTGGAGATATTACGGGGTGCTTTGTTGTTGAAAACGTCATGCATTTTGATACAAATGGATTTAATGTACAGAAAATTCAGGAGAAGAACATTATAGAAGTCAAATAAAGGGACAGCATGAGATTTGAACGGTGCAAAACTGATTAGGCGAAGTGCACGCTTTTGTAGTATCAAGATCTTATTAAGATTAGATTGAGCAGCTTTTCCTACGTTAACATGAATAATACCAACGCCGCGAGTGACATTACATCTCATTGGTAACTGAATGTTTACTATTACCGATTGAACTTACATGAAGGTTGCCCATAGAACTCCAGCCTCAATGAAATGTGGTTCACCCATGTACGCGCGTACACTCGCACGAACCTCGCACGGAATGGTGGGTCGAAAATGTTCTCTTTGATGGAGAAATGATCACGGTTTCCTCGGAAGACCTTGTAGAAAGCAAGTAAAAGAAGAAGTTGTGAGCTTGTACGATGATTTAACAAATTTTGCATCTCTGTAATGAAATAACATTCTCGATCCTCACAGACCATCTATTTTCTTTTCAAAGAAACATGCATTTACAATTTCCATCAGTGCGACTTAATCAAAAAACGTTTTCTAACAGAACATAGAAACAGTAATAAGACCCAGGCAAAAAAAAAAGGATAATGGTGCAAATCATAGACTCTACAAAATGGTCTTTTAAATTATCTATCTACTGAAAAGTATTTTAACAAAGTTAAAGCTAGAAAATGAACTAGACCACAGCAATATCATATCATCCCTTGATCATTACTCTTCGGGGCATGGCCAGCCGAATGCGGTGTTCTTTAAAAATGGGATTTCAGAATGCTAGAGTTCGTTTCAGTGTAAGAGTCTCCAGCAGTTGCTTCTCATTACCTTGAGCCGGCTGTTTTTTCTAAACGGTGTCCAGCGGTATCCATCGGGGCTGTACGCCACAGCAAAAGTGGTAACATATTGTTTGGCATCCGCTCTTCCTTGTATTGCGATCTTGGAAATTCGCACAGGCCTTCTAAAATCGACCTGGATCCATTGTTTCCGGTTGTTCTTTTTGGCAGACCATCCTCCTATGTAACGGCCCGTCGGTTTCCAGTTGAGTCTTGCCAGCCAAGCGGCGTGATATTTATCCCATTCGCTCGAAGCTCTTATGTATCCTTTGCCAACCCGTCCCGTGGAGACCCCGAGGGATCTTACAACGGGTTCCCGAGCTTTTGATTCAAGTGAAAGAAAAAAGGAAGTTCATGATAATTAGGGATTTATATAGCGCATTATCCCAAGGCTCAAAGCGCTTTACAACACTTTACGGGGGGCTTTGCCAGACTGAAGCTAACTAAACCTGCTCCTAAACTTTGGTTATTTTCTTCTGGATTTCTTATCTTAATTTGGGCTCACAATCTCTTGCATGTAACTTCATGCTGACTCTGATGGATGTACGAGTTCTCTGAGAGTTTTCACTTTAAGCGCTTCTCGCATTTCTTTTGTTTTTAAGCACTTAAGTCTAGAACTCAGCGGAACCTGATTCTCATAGGTTGTTTGTTTTATCAAGTAATATATCTGAGAAGTAACAAACTACCTTATTTTCCAGATTTTCCTCCAATATTATTGAGCACCTTCCCTTTGTGATCCGCACGTGCAGAGAAAATTAAACGTCTACTCACCCAAGCGACGTCCGTAGACTTCAACTCTCATAGAGATGTGTCTGTACCACAGGACAGGCACCACGCGGATGTACCGAGCTCTCAGACGCCTGGCAAACCTGTGTCGGACTATAGTGTTTCTGTCGCGGTTACCAGTCAACACCTGAAGACACGAATTTCGAAACAAGTGAAAATCAATCTTGCAACAAGATAAATAGCAGCCGATGTTTGACCGTTACATATTTTTCATATGAAGGGTAATTATAAAGGCGCCAACGTTTTCTAATGCACGTGGAAGACAGGTATAGCATGGAGACATTTGAGTGGTTCTGAGGCTCTCTGAATCTCTGTTTCATTGGCTCCTATAACCTGTACGTCCCATTGTTATCAGGGTTAGGGACATTGTTGCGCTCCCATACCTGTTGTTTTCCAATCAGTCTTATCATGGAAAACGTATTGGGAGTCAACGACGTTTTCTTTGCTTATTTTGCAAAGAACGTTAAAATGTTGTAGCCGCATTCACAAACAAATATGATGGGTGTTACAGTGCAACTACTCCAACCAAGGCCACCCACGAATTTTTTTTTACAAATTGGCCAATAATGTTCGAGTGATGAAACGACAGAATAACCGCAATTTGAATTTTGTTGTGCTTCGGTAGTGGGTAAATTTGTCACACATCATTAATTTTGTCAAAATCCATCGTTTCGATGCGAGATTCTCATTAGCTAGTTAGCAGGAAATTTTACTGGGTGGCCTTAGTTGAAGTAGTCGCACTGTAAAAGGAGGAAATTGAAATAGAACAGTGCAGTCAATACATTGTCTGCCACAGTAATCGTATTGTAAATAGATAACCTAAGTGCATTTTAACCCTTTAACTATAATATCAGCATGTATATTCTCCAAACTGTTCGCCATACATTTTCTATGGTAATAATGAGGAGAATCTGTTAAACATTCAAGACCTCGGCTGCTTGTCGATCACTTCCTTTTTTCTCACGACCTTTCTGTTTGATTGAGCAGAGTCACTACATGGAGAAATTAAACATCGATCATTCTCAGGGATCAATCTATTCTGATCCACATTCTACTCACCATAGTTCTTCGTCTCACTTGGTACCATCGCCACCTGACACCACTCTTGCTGTACATCACTTTGTATGCCTTCACCCACTGTCCAGCATCTTGCCTGCCTTGACTCGCTATACCATACACCAGTGCTTTAGTTCCGATGTCAATCTGAAGCCATTGTTTACGATTGTTACCACGTGACGACCACGCTCCTCGGTATCTGCCCCGCCTCTGGCTGTTGAGTCGGGCTCGGTGAGGTCCATGATAACCATCCCAGCGGGAAGAGGAACTAAGGGCACTGTCAGGGATGCGACGGTCTTCAACACCAAGAGGCAGCCTATACGTCACTGAAAACGAATCAGGGTTCTCAGTAGTTTTTTTGTCAAACGGCCCAGAAATACTTATTGGCGGCTAAACTTCAGCCCGGAGGCACACAAAGGCAAATTTCATGGCCAGCACAGGAGGCTACTTTCGTCTTGACAGGCGGCGGAATTCGCCGGTTGTCGGCTACTGCTGAGAACCTTGCGAATACACCAAGGTTTGTCTCGAGTAATCAACTGACAAGAGAAGGGGCAAGGAAAAGTCGAATCCCAGCCTTAATTTGCGCTCGATAAAATCAGTGCTCTTCTCATTATTCTCCATATTCAATTCTAGTTTATTCCAAAGTTTCCCATGATACTAGCAAAGCTCATTTTGTTTTTGAATTTCAACTGAGAAATATACATTTGCAAAACACAGCATTAATGGAAAAGTACTGAAAAGGTGTAATTTCCTTGCAGACTCAAAGGCAAGACTACGAGTCATTTAAGTTAGGCGGTGAAAAGCAATCACGACGAAAGCCCTTTACAAACCAGAGATTATGGTTGAATAGCTCTTGTTAATTAGTTTTATTCAATTTGGTATCCCCTCTAAGGTTTCCCTTTCAGCCAGATCTAAGTGCGGCGTTGAAAGCGATAAAGATTGAAGCCCTAGCGTCCTCTTTGCAGATGGTGTAACGTGTTGTGAGAGCTGCTATATGAGCCTTTCAAAGCATTCTTAAGATCTACACTCGCTCGAATGGTCGTACTTTTCATCGTTGGGATAAATCGTTGTTACCTGCATTCCGGCCATACAACTCCAGTCTCATTGATATGTGTCCAAACCAACTTAGGGGTCTAACACGGATTGACAACGCACGAATGGCGGGCTGTAGGTAATGGCGGACTATAGTGTTTCTGTTGCTATTAGCACGGAATACCTACAACATAAAACCACGGAGTAACGCTTTGCAACATACACAGTACAAGCCAATTATGTAATAAAGAACTTTAAAGTGTAATTGGTCTAAGCCACAAACCATACGCGAGACTTCAAATCGATAGAGGACAGATAAAACAAGACTGCTCTCACCGAGTAACTTGGTGTTGACTGACGTTTTTGAATTCGAAAAAGGTAGGATAGGGACCTTAAGTAATAGCAATAACAACAGCAAAACTCGAAGATTCGTGGACTTAATATTTTGATGACCTTACTGGTAGTTTTCAGCAGTCACTAAGAAAAATACTGTCCTGTAATTTGGAAAGACGTACTCCTAATCAATAGTTAAGGTCAGTGTTGAAATGAAAATGAAATGCAACGCGCGCGATAGGGTCTGAACTAGTGTTTGAGTGGGAGGAACAAAGATAATTTACTTCACTGTTCAACAGGTTGTAGGAAACAAACCTTTGTAACTCCAAGTTGTTTGTAGTAGACGTAGTGCACTCGGTCCATACTGAAACTGAGCCAGTATTTCGTTACCCATTGGTTCAGATCCTGCCGTCCTTGAGTAGCAATAGCCACTATCTTCTTAGGTAGTCTGAATGTCACTTGTAACCACTGGTAACGGTCATTCACTCTGGGGGACCACGCCCCAATGTACCTGTTAATTGTAAAGGCGATATCAAAAGCTTAGTTAGACAAGGTATGTCTCTTCTTACAGGTTTAGAGAAGCGGGTAAACAGGCGCTCACGGAACACATGACCTGACACCTGTCAAACAACAGAGCAGTATGAAAGGTGGACGCCCAGGGTAATAGGCTCCGATCGCGAAGAGACCATTAACATTCACATGCTTAAGGTATCCACTCTCGTTATTTTATTAATTCTATCTCTGGTAATTGTCTTTCTATTTTCGTAATGTACATTTTGATATTTGTAGCGGTGTTCTATAATACACACAAGGAGGAAGCAAAACATACAAGACATTGTGAGTTTTCCATTCCAAGTTTCCTCTGACTCGCCGATAAATTAAATTCGATAGCAACATACCTGCCCTGTCGTTTGTAGTTCAGCCTAGCCCGCCATGCAGCATGGTATCGGTCCCATTCAGAGGATGCCTTCACTTGACTGTTTCTTATGCGACCTCTCTGCATTCCAAGGGCCTGGAGACGAGGCCTTATGATTCCTTCAAAATTAACGCAAGAAATAAAAAAATCTTGCAAAGTATTCAAGTTTCTGTTGCTTTCACAGTTTTTAAAATTTAAAATCAAAAATTAATTTGCATTCAAAGGCAGTTTGTTTTGTTCATGCACACGCCAATAAAAAATAAACAGTACACAGAACTACTTATATTTCCTTAGTTAGGTTTCCAAAGGGGAATAAAATTGAGCAAACGTGAAATCAACTGATTAAATAAGTTTAACTAAAATTATCCGAAGAAATTGCAAATATGAAAATTGGCACTAACAGCATCTTTTGTTCGTTTGGTACGTTGTGATCTCCTTCGAACAAAGAGTTTTGTGGGATTCGCAAAAGAAGTCCAAATTTGAACCTCAAAAAGTTTGAGTGTTTACCTGGGCGACGCCCATAGAAGCCAACCCTCATGGAAATATGTCTGTGCCACGTGACCACCACAATTCTGATGTAACGCGCACGGATTGGAGGACGCAGGGGATGTGACACAATGCTGTTTCTGTCACTGTTACCACGGAAAATCTAATGATCAGGAAATATTACCCATCATTGATATTAGATTATATAAATTCGGGGTTGTTTGTGATTGCGTTTTTCAGAGGCCGGATTGATGTAGCTCTAACCAGGGATTCTAAGGCGTGGACTTTGATCTCAAACAATACTCAAGATACATCGCATTTTTGTATGAGTCCTTAAATCTGGTGTCAATTGATAACCTTTCAAGTACCGAGGGATGTTAATTCTTATGTACCTACAGAACTAAGGTATTTACGTGAATGTGAATAAGACTACATTCGAAACTAAACATACTCGCATGATGTGCCAAGATGAGGTTAACCACTTAAGCGAAGCTGAACTTTTAATATGGCCTCTTTCAAGTAGCTGGTTTGTTACAGACATACTGCTGAGACACCCACCTTAACACGCCCTCCTATCTTATAAGGCGTAAACCTTACACCGTTGTTACTTAAGTACACTTTGTAACTTGTGACCCACTGACTCGCATCCTGGCGTCCCTGTGTTCTAATCACCGTTACCAGGGTCGGTCTACCCAAGTTAAACTGCAACCACTGACGCCTGTCGTTCTTCTTCGCAGACCATCCTCCCTTGTTGCGGCCACGAGCTTTTTTGTTCAGTCGGCCGAACCAAGGAGCATGGTACCGATTATAGGTGGACGAGGATGTGATGTAGCCGTTTGGAATCTTGCCGTCCTCGATACCTATGGGTACGGCGTTAGGAGCTGGACAAAGAAAGTAAAAAAAACAAAACAAACAAGTCAGTGTTAAGAGATTCATAACATCACTGGTAACTATTGGAACGTTGGTACTTTTTGACTTCATGAGGTCAAGCTGAAGGCCCAGGATATGAAGCATTCTATTTGGAGAGAAGGGGAGGTGGGGCAGATTCTTAAAAGGGTTGATTTAACACTGGTTGTATGTTCTCCCACGTTCAGCAATAGCAATACGTTTCCTCGGCGCTTTTGGTTTCCGCGCATGGCCGAGCTCTCAAGATTTGCCGCTTCGACTGAATTCTGGGAACTCGAGCTATGATTGGTTCCTTGCGTCAGAAGTCATATAACAGTGAATCTTATGGCTGGGTATAAGGACTTGATAATTTGTTGTAAATTCGTGACCACTTTCAGGTTTTTCCATACTTACATATAACACTGACGTAGAACTCGGCTCTCATGGAGATGTATCCATACCACGTCCAAGGGTGGATGCGCACGTATCGCGCTCTGAATGGAGGGATGAACAGGTTTTCTTTGATCGTGTTCTGGTCTTTATTTCCTGGGAAAATCTAAGAAAAAAAAGTAATAAAGTTAAAAAAAATTAGTCACAATTGGGAAATAGGGGCCATGGTACACTAACGCATGTCAGTGGCTGTTCTTATCCATAGCAAGGTTGGGTATTTGATCAGGAGGGAGTTAGCCATTGTCCTCGCGCATTAGTCTCTGGGTGCATTGCTGATAGGACGTTTTCTGTCGCCCTGGTCTGCGCTAACTGTTAGAAGGGTATAAATGGCGTACAGCTTCGCTAGTTCATCTTCCGGCATACGGAGAATGTGGCACAGAAATCTGAACTCTGGACTTGTGCGAAATTACTTAATGAGAGGGCTAGCTGATGTGATCTCACATATACGGTCGTTAGACAGGCGATCAAGCCCATATTCCAAACCAGCGAAAAGTGTTTTTCCGCGCCATCTAACTGACAACAGAATCTGTTGGTCACCTTTCGGTGTTATCCTAGACAGTCACACTAGTATTGTTGGCAATAACGTGTTCTGTTGAATTTGAGTATCCACTGGTTTGGTAGAAGCCGGACCAAACAATATATGAACATACTCAGTGTCGATAAATTGCAATGGATATTTAAACAGTTTTGAAATGCTTAGTTTCTCGGCAAACATCCAGAACTATTCATTGCCTGTGATGAACAATGAACATTCAATCAAAGAGAACTTGATTACGTAATTAAGCTTAGTTTGTTTTTGATTTAGATAAGATACGTTTCTGGTCTGTTTCATTTATCGAATTTTTACACCCCGATTTTCATGTATTATTGTTCACAGTTTGAATCAATTACGTAGCTAGCTATTCCTGTTGACGTGAATTGTACCCTTATCAGAGAACCCCATTTAAGCTTTTGTGAAGTTGGAGTTAGGAGATCTACGGAACAACATTGGAGTTTTCAGATCAGTTTTATCTTTTTCGGAGTTACGTAACGTTCATGGAGTTTCTCCAGCCCTTAAGACAGGATCAGACGTAAGTTTCAGCTTATTGTATTTAGTTTTCGTTTTCCTTTTAATTTCGCTTCTTTTGTAATTAGTCTTAGTCCCTTTTTTGATCTTGTACATTGTAATTTCCCGTTTTCGTTTTCACCGCATGTGTACAATAATTCAGACGAGTTGGTGATCATATTAAATGCTGTTGAGACAACTTGTGCTGTTGAATTCTATACTATGGTTGACACTTCCCGATCTCCAGTGCACAACACCCCATGTCCTCTGCACTGGGTACGCGACATTGCCACTTCTGCAAATAATTTCTTAATCGTCCATTTTAAGGCTTCTATCGCCCTCTTTTAATCACTGGGTACTGCTAATATATCCCCTTTTCTATTAATATTGGACACGAAAATGGTATAAGCCGCTCACCTTCACTCTTCCATAATGCTTATACCGTATCCATCGATATTTATCCTGACTGTATGAGATAATAAAGCTTGTCACCCACTGTCGCGCATCATATCTACCCTGAGTGACAACCTTAACCACTCTGTGGGGCCGCCTGAGGTCAAACTGGAGATACTGCCGGCGGTTGTTCCTTCTAGCAGACCACCCTCCTCGGTAGCGTCCAGTCACTCGCTGGTGTAACCTTGCCCGCCATGGTGCATGGTATCGATTCCATGAGCTCGAGCCGGAGATGTAAGGTTTTCCGCGAATTCCTCTTGGTATACCGCTGGGCCTAACAGGAGGTTGGCGGGCTAAAGTCAAGAGCAAGAACAAGATATTTTTGAGCGAGAGGTGAAATCAAACGCTTCAAGATGATTTCGTAAATTAGAGAGTTTAAAAGAGCAACGACGATGGCAATTGCAACGGCAACGAAAACGTTATTTCAAAATATGTCTTGTCGTTATGCTGACTCTTTAGCGAATATTTCATGAAACTTCGTAGACTTGTAAAATGTGAGCAACCAAACCAGCAATTCGTTCAGTTACAATGAAAGGCGTTAACGTAACCGTCATGCACTTACGTTTTCGATAAACCTTTCATGTTGTTGTTCCACAGAGAAAATATACCAAAATGAAAAACGCACGTCCAGTGCGAGAGTTTTTGCTGTTTAAATTTATTGTTATGCGACTGCTTCGTCGATGTTGCCGCCATCATTGTATAAGTTCTCCGTTATATCGTTTGTCAATAGAACTTGAGTGAGATCTTACCGAGAAGAGACCCGTAAAGCTCAACTCTCATTGAGATATGTCCATGCCAAGTGAAAGGATGGAACTTCACAAATCTTGCCACAAAAGGACGTTTGAAAAAATTCTTCACAACAGTATTTCTGTCTCTATTACCGCGGAAAAGCTGCAACAAAAGAGAAATTAAATAGCATTAGCCTTAGATAAAGGGCGTTTATTCACATTGGGCAGTAAAGTCTGTTTCATTTTCATACACGTATCTATATATAGTTTAACTAAAGGCCCATGCAAATGCTCCAAACATCGTTGGTCAACGATATCCAAAATTGTTGGTTCTAACATGTTGGTTGCGTTTGAACCCGTTTTGGGTTTTATTGACCATCTAACAACCCCTAACAATTTTCAACAACACCCAACACTTGCAATGCTCAACTGCAAGCCACTCCCATAAAAGAAACTAGGTACTGGGATTTTAAGACCCAATATGAACGCACCTTGGGTCGTCTTCTCTCGGTATAATACCGGAACCTTATTCCGTCCCTGCTGTATGATATTCTAACTGACATCACCCACTGGTTGTAATCCTGTCTTCCCTGAATTGCGAATCCAACAACACGCGCCATCTTTGTGATGTCAATCAAAAGCCATTGCGCGCGGTTATTAACACGCGATAACCACGCGCCGGTCCGCCGTCCTTGTCTGGCGATGTTAAGGCGTGAACGCTTGGGGCCGTGGTTTCTGTTCCAGCTGGATGAAGAACTAAAGGCACCATCTGGAATACGGCGGTCCTCGACACCGAGAGCCAACCGAGAGGGAGCTGGTAATGACAAAATAGGCAAATTGCAGCTTGACTATAACGCGAAAACTACAAAGTAGTTTTCTGGAGTATCGGTGCCGTATCCAGATCTATATGCTAATACAGGGTCCTAATACTCACAGCTTTAAGGTAAAGGGCTGCTTCAGTATTGCTGCTATTCAATTTCCTTAGTATAGCAAAACAAACATGCACCAGATATCTTTTCAAGTATGGTGTTTAAAGCTTTGAATTTTGGGTAATATGACAAGTTTCTAATGACTTAAAATTCAACAAAATTACTCGTTTCAGATTGGTTGAGAGCAGTGCAATTAACCCCAAGTTGTACTTCGTAAGAGAACCTGTTACGTTTCCATGGTAGTGGCGCACGAGGACAAGCAATCATGGCAAGTTAGAACGAATTGACGGGTGATACTGGCTAAAAAACACAGAAACTGAATTTTCGATTCCGTGATATTATTTTCCTTGCGAAATTTTGTTGAATACACTATAAATAAACAATCGCACTACTATCTTGTACAATTCCTTATAATACGAAGTTGTGTTGGAAAATCAATTGTACCTATTAGTCATTAATTGTACTAACTGGAGCAAGAGCGCTAAGGTAAGGTAAATTAGCTAACGTCAAGTACACAGGGAGTGGTTTTCCAGTCTCCCGTGCCGGAGGCTTATGATACGAGTGTTTGACGAGGCCAAGCCCTACCGTCTTTGCGATCAGTAGGTAGGATATCATAAACAAGGGTTGTAAGAGGGGACCTACGGTTTTTCGTCCTTATACAAGAAGACTAGAAAGTGTAACCATTTGAAAATGTCATTACAACACAGATGGAAATTTTTTTGCGTACCAGTAGC
Organism: Galaxea fascicularis; assembly: GCA_948470475.1. Classification (NCBI taxonomy): domain Eukaryota; kingdom Metazoa; phylum Cnidaria; class Anthozoa; order Scleractinia; family Euphylliidae; genus Galaxea; species Galaxea fascicularis. Next base: position 16,202,482 of record OX419347.1, read on the forward strand.
TCGTCCATAGAATTCCACTCTGCATGAAATGCGTCCAACCCATCTTAGCGGATGCAAGCGGATGACACGTGCCTTGATTGCAGGTCTCAACGAATGCATCACTATTGTGTTACGGTTCCTGTTCCCTCTGAACAACTGCATGTGATTATTGACAGGAAGAGAAGAAACAGATTAGAAAAGATGCAATCCATGCAGCACCACACTGGATGGTATTATTTCGCCAGCTCACCAGCTGTTTGCAACAAATAGAGCAACACCGTTGCTTCTAGCGCGGTGTTTAATTCTTCTGATACATAGCATTCGGTATTCTGGCATGGATTAAGGAGGACATCAAGTCTCATGCTTTAGTTTTGGCCAAATGAAATGCACTATTTGCTTCAATAGCAAAACTAATGGATAACGTGGTATTTAAGATATCTTGCGGAAGATTTACATAAAAGGATACTAGATTTAGTTAAAAGGCAATCCTAACTCAGATTCCGGGAAGAAAAAATTGGGGCAACGATTCAACGTATTCCCCTCGCGAAAAGGATGTTCGCAGAACGTCATGCCAACAAGCCATCCATTTTTCAGTAATAATTTCAGTTTTTTGGCATTGCATTCCAATGGGTGTGAATCGTAAACTAAGCATTTGCTTTCTAAAGTCGGTTCAGCAAATCTATTAAGTCGGGAACGAATTAGAAACTCGGATTCAACGCAGCTTACATTAAAACCTTAGGGCGAACACACACTAACCAAAACAACAACAACGACAAGGATTGGTGAATTTCTTCTCGTTTCAGAAAAAACATTTCATCCAAAAGATTTCCTCACCTTCGTTCGTCCATTTTTCACGTATCTGGCAAAGTAAATACCATCCACACTGAACGACAGGTAATACAATGTCACCCATTGGTTGTAGTCAGCTCTACCTTGTGTTGCCACAGCAACCACCTTTTTCGCGCCTCTAAAGTTCACTTGCAGCCATTGTTGTCGGTTGTTTATCTTTGCTGACCAGGACCCCGCGTATCTTCCTCGTTTTGGCCGTTTGAGTCTGGCGAGCCATGCAGCATGGTTGCGATCCCATTGTGATGAACACGTGACCGCACTGTTGGGTATTTTACCGTTTTGCATCCCCAGAGGTTTCGGTGCTCCGCGCCTCACTCCTAAGAAGAAAGGTAAATCTTATAAGGTCACAGGCAGCCCAATTTCGAGACTGCACAAAGACAGCCAAGACCCAACAACACAAGAAATAGCCAGGCAGTGGCTGAGAAAATTACACAAAGGCTGATAATATCTTCCGCTAAACACTTTGACTATCTTTGCTTTCTTTTCAAGATTAGGTTTCAAAAGGAGGTTTTATTTCGATCTGTCACAATGTAACGTTTTAAGAGTGATGTCTTCGTTGGAAAAATGTCGCTGAAAGCGGGGCAACCACAGTCGTGTTTTTTCATCTGCTCTTCTAAAGAAAACGCTAGTGATACTGCAAGATATTGAAACGGGTTGTGTTCCCACGGATTAACCCGAAAAGGAAGACAAAATATTTTGCCAATATTTTTTGTCAAGATAAGCAAATAAACAGGTAAGTAAGAAAAATACAAAAGAAAACAAAAGCAGTAAAATAAGCAAAATATTTTGGATGGAGAAATAAAGTAAGAAATCGATAGGCAGTCAGCTTTATGCATTAAACAAGGCTATGTACCTGTCCTTTGTCCATAGAGTCCAATCCTCATGGAGATTTGTCCATGCCACGTGATCGGACGGAATCTAACGTATTTTGTGAAGATAGGTCGTTGAAGCTTGTGAGACACCAGAGAGTTGCGGTCCCTGTTACCTGGGAATATCTACAATAAACCAGAGTGAGACAAACTTAATAAACGAAGCACTTGCATTTATAAATGCAAATTGTATTTAATTTGTATGCAAATTTCCCTCTCTCAAGGTAAAGCACTTGTGAAAATCTATAGCGAAGACGTTCTAAGCCTGCAGCCACTAGTCCGTTTCTAAAATAAACAATCACTTTTCCTTGAATCTGTAGTTTTAACCCTAAAACATCATTATTTTTCATTAATTTAAATGATACAGAGACATTGCAGAGACTAAGTTGCACGTGCTTGTCCATGGAGTGGTTTTTAAATCTACGTCTATTTTAATTTCAATCAGTTCCTTCCACTTCATAGACACCAAGGAAAGCTTTACTACGTAGAATAACTGCTAATAAATCATAGGCCACGCCACGACCAGAATATAGAGTCACACAAGGCCGGTAGAAAATTGTTCACGTATGACTGCATGATTTGTGTCAGTGGCAAACTGTGTGCGTTTGAATACGTTTTAAAAGTATTGTAACCAAAAACAAACATTACCTTGACTCGTCCGTTTTCTTTGTAGGCGCGGAAAGTTCGGCCGTTGAAGCTGTGCGAGACACTGTAACTAGTTACCCACTGAGATGCGTCCTGTCGACCTTGAGTCACGACACCGGTTATTTTTGTTCTGCGATTCAGCCTGACCTGTATCCACTGCCGCCTGTTATTCTTCTTAGCAGACCACCCCCCACGGTAGCGTCTCGTCGCCACTGAGTTGAGCCTCGCTCGATTCGCAGGGTGATACTTGTCCCATTCACTTGAAGCTGTGAAGGCCCTGTTGGGTATCTTGCCGTCTTCTAACCCGATCTCCACACTGTAGCGAGCTGTTGAAAGTTAGTCAGTGAATAGGAGAGAATTAAAAAGAAGGAATTTCACAGCATGAGTTGAACAAAATGGAGCCCTAGTTTTTCCTGCGGCGATCTCTCGCTTGCTAATCTACTCGGGTTACCGTTCGTTGCTTGGAACATGAATGCGAATTTAAAAGATATTTGCGTGAAAAAATCTAGTTGCCCCAGACGGAGACCGCCGCCTCTCCGCTTTATTTTCGCCACTGTTAAAGCAGCGATCCAACATGGGATACCGGTGTGTTAACATATTTACTATAACACTGATCTCGTGTCTATACGATTATGTAAGACTGAGGCTCCAGTCTAATGACTTGGAAAGTGTTTGCTAATGAACGCGGGTACTCTTTGAAAGCGAAATAGGTTCGAGGCCCTAATAAACTACTCTTAAAAATACGCTCGAAATGAAACAAACAGCAACGTTATATATGACTAATGATCTTGGGGCAAACACCTTTGACCAACTTTAAACCAATTGAAAATTACTCACGCAAGGGAAGTCCATAGAATTCTGCTCTCAAAGACATGTACCCCATCCAAGCAATCGGATAAATTCGTACATAGCGAGCCTTGATTGGAGGGTCGAAAATGTTCGATTTGATCGTGTTTCTGTCCCTGTTTCCGATAAAGACCTGTAGAAGAAAGCAACGAGATATCAAACATGTTGTAATGTGGCTCAGGAGGCTGCCTTGAGTCTAAATAGCAAGGCCTCAGAGATTATCACGATTAGTGTCGTGTTGTACAAGGGTATTACACCCCGATCGAGTTTTTGGATAAAATCGGAAAGCTTGACCATATGAACGATAGTCATTGCGCAATAATTTCATGTGATGCTAACCAAATTCTGACTTTTGAATCCCTGAAGTTGAATTGAAGATAACTCAAATGTAAGCCCTTGAGTTGTACCTGTTAATTACACAGTACAGACCGGCTGTACTCTTTAGGTCTGTAGCCGAAATCCTTATGTTAGACCTTTCACACGAATTGTTAAGACTAGTCTATTGACATCATTCCCCGAGTTTTTACTCCCACTGCATTCTCATGTTTTTACGAAACCTTACTTCATTTGTGTGACTTAAGAACCATTATCAACCTTTTACTGAAAAAAAAAAAACAAGCCATAATTCTCTTACCTGTACACGACTGTATTTCCTATAAGGCGTCCAATAGAAGGCATCAGAGCTGTACTTGATAAAAAACCGTGTCACCCATTGATTGGCATCAGATCGTCCTTGAGTCACGACTTTAACAATTGTCTTTGGCCGTCTGAAGTCGAACTGTATCCACTGCCCCCGCCTGTTGACTTTGGCGGACCATCCGCCGCGGTAACGCCCGCGTTTTTTGTTGAACAGACGTGCAAGCCACGCCGCGTGATATCGATTCCAGATGCTGGACGCCGTGATATAGCGATTGTTGAGTCGATTGTTGGAGAGTCCCAGTGGCCTGGCGATTGGACGAGGTCCTTCAAAATGACAACAAAGTTGTTAAGACCTCACGAGTGCTGATCAGAATGGTTGTCACTTTCATTGTCGTGGTGATAATTAGGAAACTAGGCGTAATCTAAAGCAAGAGTTGAAACGGCATACGCGAAGGTGGAGACAGACGCGCACTTGCCTTCTCTTTCACGCGCGTTATTTTGACTCTCCAACCTTCAATTACAACCAAATCGGTCAAGTCGGTTTTTAGATCTGCGGGCGCCGTAATCACTTTCGTCACGTTGTATTTGCTTTAGCCTAATACTTAAACGCGCGCTACGCATGCAAAGAAGGAACTCGCTTGGTAACCAATTAAAGAAAAGCTGTTTAGCTTAGACATTTTATAGCTTGCGTCTGATTTCACAAAGGGAGTCAGTGCACTTAACATCACTCTAACTGGTCACAACAAGGGGTACCACAGGGCCGAACCATACCCCCAATTGTTTCAAAATGGAATTGAATGAAGTTTTGTCATTCTAACTTGAGCGATTCATGTTTTCCAAGTTAACCACATAACAAGATAATGTGACGCTTCCCGCCACACCGTGGAAAATGATTCATTTTGGGAAACATCTTATTTGTTCTTTCTTTTTTGTTGAATAGCAGCGCCAAAATGAAGAGTTTGCTTAGACTTCTCATCCCATGTATACTCACTCAAATATTTTCCGTACAGCTCCACTCTGCAGGATATATGCGTATGCCACGATACTGGGTAATACCGCACATACCGAGCCTTAATCGCAGGCACAAGATTGTTCCTCACGACCGTGTTCTTGTTTCTATTACCACGGAAAATCTACGTAAAAAAATAATTTCTGATCAAACTAAGAAAATCTGCTTGTTTTAACTTACAACTCAAAAACTAGGAGAGTGTAAAACATTGGACGAAATACTTACGTCAATACTAACACTGTAAGCTAATCCAACACGGCTGCGCAACTTATTAGAGCGCACAATACGTTAGTTTTAGTCCCTTAAATAAACAGGGGAAACCGGCAGAATCCCATGTAAGATGCTTTGATTAATCTGATCCCACGTTAGGGTCCGATTTCCGGATGATTGAAATAAGGAATGGAATATCTGATATTTTCGCGAAGGATTCTGTAACACGTTTCATTTATTTGTTTATTTTTTCGTTTAGTTATAGTTTTCGCACAGCGCGATTACAAATATTCTTACCGCACTTCGTCCAGACCGGTAGTTATAGAATCTTAGTCCATCGTGGCCATATTTGATTGTGTAGCTTTTCACCCATTGGTTCAGGTCCTGACGGCCTTGGATTGCTGTGGCTACGATAACGGCACGTGCACCAAGGTCAACCTGAGAAGATCATCCACGATTGTTTAACCCTTTAAGCCCTAACAGTGATCAGAACCTACTTTCTCCTTTCAGTACCACCATTTCAGCTGACACACAGGTTATGAGAATAAATGAAATGAGCATGAAGTGTGTTGATGTTTAACCAAATTCTCTGAACTAGTAGTATACGAAATATTAGAAGCCCAGTTAAGAGACTATGCATGTTGAGGTCAGGGCTTAAAGTGTTAAATGGAACATCAACAACATCGAGACAAACAGTGAATCGGCAACAAAACAAGTCAGGTGTTAATGCCCGGACTGCCCCGCTAAGGTGCCGCTAGAAAATAGTCAAGTTAAGGTTGTTACCCCAAGAAACAACACGGCAGTATGCTGCAGAGATCAACATGCAACTCGCAACCCTCTTAATTACAACTCGGCAACTTGCATGCGAATGCGAGTGACCCCCTTTCCTAGGTGTTAAGTGATGCAATGCAAGTTCGTTCAACTTTCCTCCCATATTTCGCTGTGTATCACACAATGGTATCCCTGCACCTAATGCGACACCTGCCTTTCCCAAGTTCCTTACATAAAAATTTCGCTTGGGAAAAGGTTTAGGAAGCCGTTTTCAAACGTCTATGGCAGAATCATTTGATTCAATGCAGCACGACGGACCTATCTCAGGAGCTAAGGTCTCCAAATAAAACCTGTTCTGAACCGGGTTCCCTACCTGTAGCCATTGCCCTCGGGTGTTCCTTCGTGCCGACCAAGCTCCTCGGAAACTTCCAGATCTGCATATATAAAGCCTTCCACGCTTGGCTGAGTGATACTGATCCCAGTAGCTTGAGGCACTCAGAGCACTGTCACCAATTCTCCTGTCTGCCACACCCAAGGGGAGTCTTGACGGAGCTGAAAGATTTCAGTAAAATTAGTAAATGTGCTTTTGCAGGGCAGTTGCATACTAGGCAATAGTATGTGTAGCGACGATGACGGTTTTGTTCTAGGTTGGGTTTGGTTTGCTATTCCAGCAAAAAGGTCGAGGGTTATCAAGGATTTCTTTGGCTTCAATTCAACATCTTTGCTCACAAAAAACAGCCACTCGCAGTTCGAACTATAGATCTGCACGGGTAACAGAATGTTAGGGTTGTTCAGTGACTTTAAATTGTAACCATGTCTAAAAGAATTTGATTAATTTCTCACAGTGAAAAGAAATGATATCCACATCATTTAGTGTAATATTTTATCTGTTGAGTTCGCGTTCGTTTATTTCTTATCGGTTTAATTAGTAGATGACGCAATTTCGTGCCAAAATCTGATGAAAACCCCAAATGTTCCAAGATATTCTTAAATACTCGATATTGTAGTTTTAAAACACTTGGTTCGTGACTATAAAATAATTTTTACGTCTTACATACAATAACGCTCACCAGTTCTGTGTCCATAGAATTCAGCCCTCAGGGAGATGTGACTTCTCCAGCCAACTGGGTGGATACGGATGAAGCGTGTTCGAATTGCAGGAGAGAGACGGTGCATTACCACAGTGTTCCTATCGCTATTTCCACGGAATACCTTTAAAAACGTACCAGAACATATGAGTCTTCTAACAGGCGACTTTCACGATGTACTTTTAACAACAGTCGTTTTCAAAATTGGAAGTTATTTGCGCCTAAGTCTTGTATCGCTTTTCTCGTCGAGCCTTTAAAATACATCACAATCATTTCTATGAGTCAAAATATGTTTGATTTATGTCTGAATTATCTATGCATAGTTGTAAAAGTTATAACAATTATTATAAAGATAATCGAGGTGTTCATAGCAAGGAGACAGTTATACCAAAGTGTTCAATCATGCGGCGCCTAACAACTAAGAACAACAGGTGAAAACTTGAACGAGGAGAAGGAGAGTAAGTAAATCGAAATTGTAAGTTCCCAATTTCTTTCAGGCGATCTTTAAATCTCATGGAAAGAGCATGCGTTGCAGGCGCTAGAGAAGGGAAGGGTAGGGAGAAATCGTGCGCGTGCGCGAGAGGCAAGAAAAGAAAAATGAGTGCTTTCCTCTTTACTTCCCTCGAGCTTCCCTCGCTCCACGCGTGCACCCTATTTCCCCCTCTCCCTCCCCTTTCTGGCGCCTGGCATGCATACTGCCATGGAAACAGCACCGCTGAAACTATGTTACGGTAAAAACAGTAACATTGCTTACCTTTCGACACAAATATGGAACAAAGTGTATACCGTCGAAGCTGTAACTCAGATAATATCTTGTCACCCATTGGCTGGCGTCTGAACGACCTTGAGTGGCGACAGCCAGTACTTTGACAGCCCTTCTGAAGTCAACCCTTATCCATTGATACTGGTTATTATGTCTAGTGGACCACGCCCCTCGATATCGACCGCGCTGAGGAATTTGGAGCCTGGCACGACTTGGTCCATGGTAGATATCCCACTTTGATGAGACTGTAATTGCTCGTGAAGGAATGCGGCCATTCTTCATTCCCAGTGGTTTGTATTGTAGTGATACTGAAGAATTACAAGGAGAGTTAAAAAGGGCTCTCGTCAAAAAGAAGGCGTGCGATGGAAAACGTGGACTAGGAATTGCTGCAAAATCTGGTTCAACCTCTCATGAAAACATTTTTTATAAGTACAACCCTGCATGTTGTTTCACAACTATTTTAACAGTTTTACAAGGAGAAACTTGGAAAAACACGTACAAAGAATGAGCCATCCCAGTAAGGAGAAATGCAGTTTTCTCAGATTTTGCAGTTTATTTCGAAATACCTCTCAGAATAGTATTCAAAGTCGCGGGTGGCAATTAAAGCAAATAGACCAAAACGAGTGGTAATCAAAGATCGGTGACCACTTCTGAGTTTCCTTGAATGAATCGATCAAGACGGGGCATCTTACTGAATCAAAACCCACCTCTTGTCCAAGCAGTTCTGGAAATCGGTGGGACACATTTAAATCTTTTGTCCCTCGGATGACGTTCATTGGCTGCGTAACACAATCCTTTGATGATGCAGTTGTTCCTCTGAAAAAACAGGAAAAAGAACAGGAATTGAGAGTGGTGTAACCAGCTCTATATTGTATTCCAGCAAAACCTCCCATGACAGAGCCTCTTTAGGCATTTCTGGTTACTACATCGAGAATTACGGTTGTTGCTTTGAATTTGTGGATTAAATGTTGTGCTATTGTCAGACGTCTTGCGATATAATAGACGGTTCCAATAAAAAAGGGGGACCTTTAAAATTAACTATTTTGAGCCATTGTTTTTGGGATTTGTTCTACTCTGTAATTTTGTACCAAGGTAATTGTTGCTCTTTCTTATACATCTTAAAACTCGATTGTTTAAGCGTATGATAGAGTACCTTTCGCCAGCAGAGTCCATTCGCCAAACATCTGTGACATGCCGAGTCGTAGATGACCAATTTAAGCTTGTTACTTGTCAGGACGCCATTGTTTGAAGTAGATACCAGCACTCTGAACGGCAGACCTCGTAGTTTTCTGGCGCGTGGGAACCGGAAAGGAAGTTTGCAACGTGTTTCGCTGAAACTCTGTACGTGACCTCGAACTCTATTTTGCCGACCGATTGCACGCCATCTGCGACGCAACAACTACACAGAGGAAAATAAGTGGTTTGAAAAACTTTGCACACACGAATAAAGGTAGAAAGGATATTCATATTAAGAATATTACAGTGCGACGCGCCTTTAGTTACCGTGGCCACCCAACAAACTTTTTTACAAGTTAGCCAATCAGGGTACGCAAATTTGATTGACAGACACACCTCCATTTGGTTGTTGCGTGTTGAACTTTTCTGTGGAGGCGTGTCCGTCAATTTAACGTTCGCGTACCTTGATCAGTGGCTAACTTGTAAAAATGTTTCTTGGGTGGCCAAGGTAAGGCGCGTCGCACTGTAACTTCCAATGGGCAGAAGCCCAATTTAAGCTGCGTTAGTATGATATTAACTGACTTAAACGTTGTCTGAATAGATAGGCGTATACCTCCAATACTTAAAAAACAATAGTGAAAATACAACATGCTTATCCCTATCAATACTAGAATTCTAATCAATGAAGAGGTGTTTTGACCGATTTTCCACTTTCACCCTACTTAAGTAAGAAAAGTTTCGTGACATTTAGACCACAACGGTGCGTCCTTTTTGGCTTGTTTTTTCGGTTCTTTGTCTAAAATCCGTCCTCTTGTTATGGAATAGTAACGGAATATGGACTGTTATAGTAACACTGTGGAGGCATCTAAGAGAAGTGCTTCAGAGTTATCCAATACTCAATTAAAAATCAAACAAATCAACGTAAATCAGGTATTAAAAACTTCCCACACATACCCGGGCCTTTTGGATATGACAGGTCACGTGTCCTTCCCAGAATCCTCGCCCATGCACGCTCTCAAATCGGCAACCGCGTCTCCTCAAGTCACATATTCCTCTCGATTGCATAGATATCAGCTTAGGCGGCTTTCTCTTGTTAATACTACAATCACTCGAAGCGTAGCCTCTGAAACAACGGCACTTGCCATTCACGCATCTACCTCGTCTGTTGCAATTATCTGGGCAGAGTTTGCCAAGGATTTTTGTGTTAGGAACGAGGCGGCCCTTTTTGTCTTTCTTGTAGTTCTTGGGATTAACCAGGGCCGCAGTCTTGCAAGCGTCTTGGAGACTGGATAAAGATGACTTAGCCATTGATAACTTGCCTGATATCTAATGGAAGGGAATAAAGAATACGTTTAACCCTTTAATTCCCAGTATCAACAGGTGTATTCTCCTAACCCTTCTCACACAATTCATATGTTACATGTTGGGAGAATTTGTACAAAGGTTAACTCAACTGATCCCAGATGATCATTTCCTGTATTCTCATGCCCTGTATTATTGAAGGACTAGTGACATGGTAAGGAGAAGTTAGATGGTGGTCACTACTGGGACATAAAAGGGTTAACAATTCCCAACATCAACATGTATATTCTCCTAACCCTTCTCACAAATTTCATATGTTACGTGTTGGGAGAATTTGTATAAATGTTAACTCAACAGATCCCTGGTGATCAGTTTCTGTATTCTCATACTCTGTATGCTTGACGAAGTAGTGATATGGTAAGTAGAAGTTAGATGGTGATCACTATTGGGACATAAGGGGTTAACTATTTGCAAGGGCGTGTCCGAAATGACGTTAAGATGGATTGAAAAAATCCTGATAGTTGCCGTCATTTGAATCATGGTAACGAAACACATTTCTTAAACAACAGCTTAAGAAGTCTATTTAACATTAAAACTTTGTTACCCCAGATAATCAGTTCAGTTCAGTTTATTTATTTCAACCTATTTACAAAGCAATTTCATGGCAAAAAAATACCATAGACTTAGGTAGAGATTACAGGATGTGTGTGGTGACCAAAGAAGCGAATGCTTTCGAGTTGGCCACCGATAATACTTATTGCTCAATTGAATAATGTCAGATCCTTTAAGAACTCGCCGCTCTTCCCTTCGCATTTTGCCTCCACTAGTTAACACAATGAATTAAATGCACCTCATAACGATCTTTTAAATAACCGCCCTCCTTGATGATTTCTTCTCTATTTGTATTAACATCCTGTTATTCCAGACAATTTTTCAATGGGAATGTCTTAATGCTCCTTTTCTGCAATAGGCCAGATGAGGTTACGTTATCGTCTTTGGCATACGTGGGGTGACAACCCTAACAAACGATTTTTTAAACTATCGAAACCTGAATTTTTTCATTATCCCGCTATTTTTCTTCAATGACCCAGAACTATGCTATTTTTCCCAGACAAAGTCCCGAGTCTCCTGGTTCCCGGCAAAATCTCCAGATTCCCGGAAGAATTTTGTTTTTCACCCGAAACAGCCCTTGTTAGATTTGTCATCCCCCGTTTGATATTACGACATTCATAGCAAACAAATACGAGAAAAAATTAACCAACCACATTTACTACTCACCTTGATATCAGTCACGCATTCCCTCATCACTTTGAGACCCTTTGCACTGACAAGTTTCTTACACACGCGTGCAGCACGCGAGTTTCTCAGCAGCTTCCTACAATAAGCCCTGGCTTTCCTGCGAGTGATTCCTGTGGGGGTCGGCCATGTCAGTACACGGTACTTAACTTTAGGAGGCTTGAAAACGTAGTTGATAGCCTTGGGATCATAATCACGATTATCGTTTCGCCCAGGCTTTCTCGGTCGTGGTGGAACTTTGATTGGTTTGACAGGTTTCCCACCTCTGTCGGTGTCAGGTAGTGGTTTCACGTCACACGTGTTAAAACGGCGGTTTCCTTTCTTGACGCATGCGCATGATGGTTTCACACGCCGTACTGATGACACGCGAGGTGGAAGGCGGTAGAAGAGACTGGTGCCAGGACGCAACCTTGAAAGAGAAAAAAACAAAAACAAAAAACAACTGTAACAACAATTGGTTGTTCAGTGCTTGGACTGTTCAAATGAGAGCTAATGTTTTACTTGTTGATTTTAACTAGAGTCCGTGGACGAAATCCACTAGTGACAACCAAATTCAATTCACTGAGAAATACATTCCTGCTGAAAAAACCTGTTTCTTGAAAAATGGTCAGAATTAAAAAATGTCCGGATGTGTGGACCAACTCTCAGCTTCAAGTGATTTTTAGTGACCCTGTCAAACTGGTTTTACATACCAGTATTTTCTAGCAAATGCGTAAATTCCTTTTCTCTCCAAGTCATCAGCAGCATTGCCATTGTTGTTTCCACAGAGTCCCACAGTAGACGCAGAGTCTACACCAGGAACTGTGACGTAAAGACTCATACCCCAGTATGCACTGTGAGCCTCAACGATTGCGCCTGACTTCATCATGACCTGGGAAAAACACACAAAAGTATAGTTTTACTCCGCGGGACAAAAAGCGATAGAGGCTCCGAGATTTAAGAGGAACTAGGAAGAAAACAAAGCATTACGCTTTGTACTTGAAGCATTTAAAACATGAGTTATGCAAAAACCTCAAGTGATTCTCGCCCTTCAGCATTGCCTGGGCATATGGCTGTCGTAGTGTCTCAGAACATGTTCCAAATCCCCACGACTTTTAACTTGCCGTGGCGAAAATTTGTAAGAGTAGTTTTCACGAGACAATTCGTATCGAGGATAGGATTAGCATTAGATAGTTGCATAAATGTACAACACTGCACCAGCTAAATCGGTTTTTAAAAAAACTGTATTTCGAGCAATGTTAGTCAGTATGGAAGCTACAGATAGCTAAAGGTAGCTATAAATGATGCAAACCTTAAACCGTGTACTTTGACCAGAACCGTATCGTCGGATCCTCATGCGGTTGCCTAGAGGCTGTCGGGATTTCTGTATTACACGTGGGCTGGTGCGGCGCCATTGCCCGTGACACATGTCAATCGTAACTACGTCATTATTCTCACGTATGGCGACACCGCAGTTACACACCACACGCCAGCACGGCCAGAGACGCGCATGAACCTAAAGAGATGGTTGGTTAATAATTAATTCAGTATAAAGTCCATGATTAAAGTCATCTGTGCTCCAGACAACTTCACGCGTATGCTATGCCATAAAGGAAGTTTAACGTCTTAGCCCGGCCTCCAATCAAATCCAACAGTTTTGAGATATCAATTGAAAGACCAGTACTTTCTGCGTTACCACGTTTGGGATATTTACAAGGAAACCAAACACTAAGGTAAGAACAAGAAAGGGCGAATTTTTTCAACCTTTAAAAAGTTTGTATCAACAAATAAAACAATGGTATACCTCAAAATTCCTCTTTAAGCTCTTCGTCATCACATAATCACCAGAATTCCTCAAGATGTCATAATATCTACAAAAAACGGGCAAAATCTGTCATTCTGAGAAGAAAAACAGGGAGAAACTGAGGAAACACTTCAGATCTCAATCATTAGAAAACAAAACACACATTTTCTCCCATTTCTTGAGGTTTCTTGGAACGACAAAACTAAAGGTGGCAATTTTGTTGCATAATTACGTATCGGCATGCGTTTGACTTACAAACTCAATCCTTTTGTAAACAGTGTAATGGAATGGTTACAGCAGTTCGGGATAACAAAAGAGCGAGTGATGATAGGCGCGTACGACACCTTTTAGCCCCGCGAGAACTTGCCTGAAAATCACTGTTAGAGAAGCGGTAAAGAACACTTTCACTTACTTTCCATCAAATGTTCGGTAGTGTGGGTCGCCAGTTCCCTGACATTTCTTCACACCTCTGTTGGACGTGATTACCTAGAAAAGAGAAGCGCCATGAATACAGGGGACGCCAAACAACAAACATATACACCTGTAGAAGTTGTTTTTCCGACAATCAGGTCCAAATGAACGCACGATTTGATTAATCACACAACTTGACATTTTCTGTGTTTGCGTTTGCAAGTTTCAGAACAATGCACTTAATTTGCGCAAGCTAAACAAGCAGCGTAAACCAACTTGATTTAAGTATCCAAATGTGACTACGCATGCACATTATGATTAAAAACCAACATTCGACTTGATTTGAGTTGCTTTAGAGTTGATTTCATTTAGTCTCCCCAATTAGCAGAGCGTCTGTGCATGTGCTTGGTTCGAATGATTTGAGACTTAACTCAGCAACATTGCTGGGGATGATACTGCCCCCCCTGGTCAGGTGGCAACAAGCCACCTTAGATTCCAAGGACTCTTCTGAGGATTCTCGCAGTCCCTAACAAAATGTTCTTATCATCATCATCACTATTATTATTATTATTATTATTATTATTATTATTACGAAAAATAACGTTTTTAAAGATGACTTGCCTTAATGGATGGCAGCCTGTAGCCTTTCCAGAATCCACAAAGTCCAGGAGTGAATCTTATGGGCCGGAAATGCACACGGATATTCTGCCTTTTGAGTTTCCTGAAATCTCTCATTGGTTTGATGTAGAATCCGTAGTTCCGCCTGTTTCGTTCTGTTAAGCGCATGCTACATTTGTCGGTCACAAATCGATCGTGCTCAGCCAGGTTTATCACCACAGCAGAGTTTCTACGCACATGGGATCTGATGGGAATTAAGCTGCGAAGTCTGATGAGCTTCCAACTGGAACTGTCTGTCATTGTCAGTGATTTGGGGTGAACCTGATGAAAATCAAGGAATTAATTGAACCACCAATTAAGTTCAGTGTTCAGTGGGCCCTGTTCTTCTAAGAGGAAGCACCTCAACTAGTATTTGATGAAATGGTTCTGGCAGAACCAACAGATACATAAAAACCTAAGAAACCATGGCCTCCAGGATTGTTGACTAAAATTTGTTTTAATCCGCCCTAATTTTAACCAACTTTTTTCCTTAATTTGCTTAGTTTTCTGTTGCCAGTTTCTAAAATAGCCCTAACCTTGATGCCAGCAAAGAAGTCTTTGCTTCTCTGGTACATTGTCCAATCCTTTCCACTCACATATCGCGTTTTAACACGGCATACAACCTAAACGGATCAAAACCAAACAAAGAGTCACAAAAACTGAAATACATATTCAAGGCTTGAAGAAACAAATAAACGCTGTAAATCCCTTTACTTATGGCACACTGCAATGCATGTGATGGTTACAGCTTAAGGAATCCTTGAGAGATTGCCACCCCTTTTGGCAAAAGAAAGGCACGCATTAGAGAGCGAAATATTTTCAGTTTCAAGCTGTCAGTCAGTAAGTCCGTGAATCCGTCAGTGAATCCGTAAGTGTTGGCTTCCTGTTTGTTATCGTATTGTTTTTAAAATTCTTTTGCTAGTATTCAAATCACTTCATAACCTCTCACCTAGCTATCTGGCGGACAGACTTACTTATCTTTTTAGTCAATTTTTAGAGAGTGGGCATTGTTCTTGTAAAGTTATTTTAAGACGTGTAATATATGATGGATTGTAAATAGATTTTCTTTAATAATTATATTCTATGTTTGATACATTGTAAAGCGCCATGAGCTCAGGATACTGATGAGCGCTATATAAATAAAGTTATTATTATTATTATTAAATAAGTTAGTTCGTCCGTCTGTCAGTGAGTGAGTCAGTGAGTACGTCAGTCAGCCAGCCAGTCAGTGAGTCAGCCTGTCAGTCAGTCAGTCAGTCGGTCGGTCGGTCAGTCAGTCGGTCGGTCGGTCAGCCAGCCAGCCAGCCAGCCAGCCAGCCAGCCAGTCAGTCGATCAAACAAACAATCACTTAGTCACTAGTTATTCGAACCTTTCCCTAATTACACGCACCGTTGTTCCAGCCTTGAATCCGTAAGTGTTCTCCATCAGATCAGCCAGGGTTCCTCGCAGAGTCTGCACTTTTGTCACTCTCCTGTTGACGATCCATTCCACACGTGACACAGTTGAGCTCTTTCTGCGGCCTCGGATATTAAAGTAGCAGCGAAGAGCGGTCTTAGAACAGCCACGACCCCGTTTAATGATGGGACGGATAACCGGAGTAGAAAGCTCTGGGTAATCTGAAAAAAAAAAAAAAACACGGATAAGTTAAACATTCTTTGGTCTTACTCTGCGGTCAATCAAATTGCGAAAGCCTCTTGATTTTGTAAATTTAAACGCTGACGGTTCAGTAAGCCCTATGAAAACGATAAAATCTACATCATTTCAAAGTCAAACAATAAGAATAAATGTGTGAATCATCATTGGATACATAAAGAAGGATGATCACGATTACGAGAAAATTGAGTCACCCTTTTTATTAATTTAGAAATATCCTGTCACAAAAAGGTGAATTTTGAAAACTCAACATAATCCATATGGCTGCCTTTTTTAAACGTTTTGAAAACAAGCAAAGAAACAAAAAGCAAGAGGAGAATCGTATTGTTGCCGTGATCGGATGAACGTTAAACTCATGACACTTTCACTTCGGATACTTAAGTTAGTTGTCGACGCGCAAAAAGGTAATATGCAACTGGCAACTGTTTACTTCTGGAAAAAAGAAAATTATAGCACCACAAGGAAGCACCACAGAAACGGCTAAACTGGAGCATTGGATGTTTGGACTTTACCTGCTCGACAGCCATACACCTCCACCCTCATGGACACGTGACCGTACCAGGAACGAGAGTTGAACCGTATGTAGCGTCCATTAACAGGTGGATTGATTGGCTGTTCTACGAGCGACCACCGATCGAAATTGCCTCGGAACAGCTGGAAAGTAAAACATGAAGAGTTATTATATGAGCCAAAGCCGAAAGAAGTGTTACTAAGTCAAATGGCAGTGTGGATAAAAGGCTTACAAGTTAGTTTCTATGAAACTAGAAACTATGGTGTTCACGCCGGTGAGAATGTGAAACATAAAAATGTGGGTGTGTAATAGATAGGTTGTTAAAGTTAATTGGTCAGCAAAAATAAATTCATCAGGAGCCTTTTTCAGAGGACTAGCTAGTCAGTCAGTCAGTAAATTTATTGCCTGCGATCAGGCCCAATTGTAGCGTCGCTCTTATGTTCTCTTATGTCGGCGCTCGCTACCATTGCTAGATTCGCCTTTCCCGCGGGAAAGGTTTACCATCGAAACGAAAATAGAGCCTGTCGGAAACCAGGTTAGTGAATAAACGGTTCGCTTTACTGGTCAAATTTAGAGAAATAAACTTAAAGCGTTCGCTATACAGATTAGCAATTCCTACCAAATCTATTTTGTATACTGATTGGAGTAGATATCTTCCCTCCGTTACAAACCTTAATTCTTCCTCCTTCTTTGATCGGCAGGAAAGTTCTTCCATTCTGGCTGTAGTATAGGTAGTAGTTCCTGACAAACTGGTTTGCGTCATGCCTCCCCTGAGTAGTCACTTTTGTAATTCTTGTGGGTCCCCTGAGGTCAATCTGTAACCACTGATTACGGTCGTTCCTTCGAGCGCACCACGCACCAACGAGGCGGCCTACACGCCTGCAGCAAAACAAAAATGATTTGAGGACATTTAAAGCAATAGAGACCAACAGATGGTATCTATTGAGAAGTTGGCGGGATGTGGTCAAGACATAAAATACCGGACAAATCTGTGTCCGTAAATTATAACCGGCACTAAATGGGCAATATAGTCACGTGAGAGTGAGTATCACACGATAATGTTTCTACAATAAATGATAAGACCAGCTGTTCAAGGTTGCTAATAGTTGGACTCGCCATGTGTATCGGAAGCTACTAACGTTGCTATAGTGTTCTGTTTTGAAGCTTTACTTGTTTGATGACGAAGTTGGATCTGAGTAGAGTGATACTGAAGACCCCTTTTGAGGCACAAAACTATTACTTACTAGAATAAACAAGCAAAAAACAGCAAAAACCGTTTAATATGGATGTCCATCCTTCAAGTAAAACTCGTAGTTAACACGCAAAAGCAAAGTGAGTAATTTTTGAGGTCGTACTGTATTGATGATAACTGTTCTTTTCAAGTTGTACAAAGCGCAAAACGGAGGATAAAACTGAACACACGATTGTGGTAACAGAAAGCCCAGCTGACTTACTGTGAGTTGAGTCTGGATCGAGATGGGTTGTGATTGTTATCCCTCTGCGAGGAAGCCCTGATAGCGCTATTTGGAATGCGGCCATTTTGCATTCCAAGTGGCAGGAAGCACATACGGAACATTCCTAACAAAACAATTCCATAGACTTCATTTTGCTGTGCTCTAAGTAAATGATGCTGTCATACTCTTTCGAAAATAAGGCACGAGATTTTCGATCATTTTATTAGACGTTTTGGAGACACTTCCGGAACGACCGTTTGTCCAGGATTACACAGAATATATTTAGTTAGCTTAGTGCTCAATCTGAAATTAAATATAAACCCAAAGATTAGCCTGCGTGGCTAGCGGTTTTGTCGATTTTAGAGTGCGCGAGCGAGTCCCATCGCGGCTTCGGCACTTGCTCGGACTCTCCAAAACTGACGAAGCCGCTAGCTACGCAGGCTACACAAAAATCAAATCACAAACTACGAAAACTATTGGGTAAATCGGTAACTTAACTATTTGGGTATCGTGACCAGCTATACCTAGCGAGCTTTTTGACTCTAATTAACTATATTTGCTTTGAGTTCAAATCTTTTCAAAGTTTATTCAAAAGACTAAAATAAACGTACTTAACCTAGCTAGGCAGCGAAATAATCACTTCGTATATAAAAGCATTTCTCACCGCTGTTACAGCCATAGAGTTCTACCCTCACAGAGATATGGCTGTGCCATTGTTTGGGATAAAACCGGACATAGCGGCCAACGAAACTAGGGTAGAGGCGGTTATATACCACGGTGTTCCTGTCACTGTTACCAGGGAACAGCTGAGGACAAAGGAAAATTTACAGATAAGTAATGGTAATAGGACTGAGTGGAGTCCAATTCGGTCTGTAATCATACGAGTGATAACAAAATCGGACGACCGCGCAGTAGGGAGTCCGATTTGTTTATCACGAGTATGATTACAGACTGAATTGGACGACAAGAAATCTTAACCATAAAAATTACAATTTCCGAGAAAAAAGAAGCAACTCGTCTGGTTTGTTGGCATAAACATTTGTGCCATAGGATAAACAAAATCACTACTGCCTTCTAGGATCCTGTCATTGTTCAAGGGAAAACATTATCCATTTTGAAGAAAGCCCCAATTCAAGAGTCTGTACAGTGTTACTATGGTGATTGAAACCAAGGTTGTGATTAATAATAATAATAATAATAATAATAATAATAACTTTATTTAAGTCTCAAATAAAGTTATTATTATTATTATTATTATTAATCACAACCTTGGTTTCAACTTGGTTGATTTCAACTGCAACTTTGAATGTGATTGGCTTATTGAACTGTCCGATAACAAACTGTCCAATAACAAACTGTCCAATCAGTAACACACTGTCCGATAACAACTTGGCAAGTGAATTAGTGGAAAATAGGAGTTTTTAAGCTAATTACAATAGAGGAAATTGTAATTAAGTTGGTTTTTCACCCCGTATCATGACGGCTGTTATGATTCTCAAGTCAGTCGTTAAAGTATCGAACTTAAATTTAAAGCACGACTAACACTGAAAGTTTTTGCACAAGCAAGCAGTTAGACATGGTTAACTTTCAGAGAGCTGTGATTAAAACATTGCGTCGACAAACTCGAATTTAATTCGTTAAAAAGCAAGGCAATATCGAATCAGAGTGGGTTTTATTAATTCATGTTTGCTTTGATAATGTTTTATTTCCATCTCTGTGATGGGTTAACAAAACTCGCGCGTATTTTTCTCAACCAGTTCGAAGGAAAACTAAAGCGATTTGCGATTTTTATTCTACTTGCTTCGTAGTGATTGGTTTATTGTGCTGTTTGTATCTACTGTGTTTGACCAGAACAAGTATTTTACCTCTTGTTCAACGAACCTCAACTGACAACCACTCAAAGTAACGAAATTCAATTATTTCCCACCTGAACTTTTCTCTTGATGCTGTAAAACTTGAACTTGCTGCCGTACAAACTATAACTGATCTCATATTTCTTCACCCACTGATTGGCATCATATCGACCCTGCGTTGCCACAGCAACAACCTTTGACACCTCACCAAGGTTCACTTGCAGCCACTGGAACACGTTGTTATATCGTGAAGACCAGGCACCAATGCCCCCGCGGTTGAGTATATTCAATCGTGCTCTCCACGGGCCATGTCGTGCATCCCACATCGATGAGGCCTTCATGGAGTATTTTGGGATGCGGCCATCTTCGAAACCCAGTGGAGCGCCACATGCACCTAAAAGAACAGAGGAAGAAAGAAAGAGCATTAAACTGCTGGATGATATTGGAATGAGAGTTGGTATCACAGATTTGGCCTGTTGTACTACAAAGCTTCGAAAGCCTTTCTGATTGTCTCTTTTACCCAAAACAACCGACAGAGAAGAGCCTCTGGTCGGAATCAGAAATTTGTTGGGAATTTTTTTAACTCTGCGAGGAATGCATTCCATCCACTGGTGTTTTGTGCTTACACTAACAAAGTCACCAGAATAAATAAGATCGGAAATCGAAGGAGACTCCATGAACATAAAACTCGAGCTTTACCTAGAGCACATCCGAACACCTCAACCCTCATCGAAATGTGTCGCACCCAAGACCAGGGATGAATCCTCAGGAACCGAGCTCGGATCGATGGGATGATAGAATTGTAAACTATGGTACTTCTGTCA
This sequence comes from Galaxea fascicularis, assembly GCA_948470475.1. Classification (NCBI taxonomy): domain Eukaryota; kingdom Metazoa; phylum Cnidaria; class Anthozoa; order Scleractinia; family Euphylliidae; genus Galaxea; species Galaxea fascicularis. Next base: position 16,223,071 of record OX419347.1, read on the forward strand.
CGGTTACCACGGAAATACTGAAAAGAAGAGATCACTTTTAACCTCTGATGGAATACACATTAGCAGTGTTAAGCTTTGTGGACCTAAACGTTGCTCAGTTACAGGGAAGAAAAAATGGCTGTCGTGACAAAAATCGCTGTTCTAACATGTAGATGAAAAAGAATAACGATAGACACCTAAAAATTCAAGGTTAAGAATTATTTTGTTTATCATGCATGGCTATTTATTATCTAACTCACTGTTACTCTTGTTATTATCACTAGCAAGCTCATCCAAACGAAACATAATTTATGCTGTTATCAATGTATATACACCTCTAAGACTGTAAAGCTTAGAGGGTGCCCGGGTGAATTAAAATAGGAGTCTTACTCGGTGATGTGTTGAAGTTGTTGATATATTCGTGTTTTGGACGAAAACATCTTATACGCTACCGTGGTAAACGATTATCATCGTATCTAGGAGACGCGTATCGTTATCATGCAGATAACCTAAACCAAAAATTAGTAATCTTCCTTGAATAAACTTTTGATGAGAAAGCAACAAGTTCTTGTTTTAGATCTTACCTTATCGCGAGAGTTTTGTCTGTATCGAGCGAAGTGTATTCCATCAACACTGGATGACAGATAGTATGTGGTCACCCACTGGCTGGCTAAAGCTCTGCCTTGTGTACCGAGACGGATTATCTTCGATATTCGACCGAGGTCGATCTGCAGCCACTGGTAACGATTGTTGTACCTTAAAAAATAAACGTAACTTATAACTACATGCAAGCAAAGGGAATCATAAATATATTCAAAGAAGGATGACTTATTAGGGGCAATTACTTAGTAAATTTCCTCTACTTAGCTTGCCTCTTTCTACTAGATGCATACTTATATAAAATCCCATAATACAAACCGACAGCCTTATGCCCCTTCTGGCCCGGAGAGAATTAAGGTAAGGTGATAACTACAAACCAGGCAAACAAGACAGGTAATATCCAAGACCTCTTTACCCATCTAACATGACCGATCATTTCGGAGTTACACGCAGATACTAAACATTGCCCGCATCTTAATGAGTCCACAAGAAATATGACTCTTTTGACGTATTACGATCACGGGACAAAGGCAGTGATTGGTAAAGCATGCGAACGGTGCGAAGAATTTTCTTGTTTCAACTTCAGTTAAGGGCTCAGTTTTATTAATTTGTTGATATCCATATATTTTTTTATTATCTCACGACCTAGCCACCATTGACATCACTACACGAGGTAGAACTCTCAAAGCAAGGACTTCATGCACGTAACCGAATTTTATGTTTGATTTTGACTCAGTAGCCCTTTTTCTTTAACCAAAGTTTCCTTACCTTGCCGACCACGAACTGATATATCTGCCCATGCGCCGTGCGTTTAGTCTAGCTAGGTAAGGAGCATGATATTTGTCCCACATGGATGAGGCAGTGATTGCGGGGTTTTTAATAGCCCCGTTCATCATGCCCAGAGGACGATTGCACATGTGACCTGCAACAAATAGTTTGAGTACGATGAATGCGTTTCTTATTTAAAAACTCAAACACAGGAGTAAGATACTGAAGAGGTATTAAGATATGACAGTGCTTCTGTTTGGCCCGGATGCATAATCCGAATGTCCTAGGCTTAATCTCTACTCGATGACCGGTTAGGCTTGGTTTAGAATAATTCCGTGTTCAAATCCTTAGACATGTTTAAGCATCGCTGTTCTTGTTTTCATAGAAAAGGGAGCGGGGCCGTGATACTTCAAAAGTTCCGTGTCAATTTATTTGTTCCCCCAAAGCTGATCGGAAATATGGTGAGAATTAATATGAAAGTTCAAGTTTTTCATTGTGTTCAGAAAAATTTAATTTCAACTCTTGTCTGTTTAAGAAGTTAATTTTTATGCAGTTGCTTTGTGGCAGTCAGTACTGGTATTACTTCGTTGTAAAAATTGGAAACCTCTTTTTTCTGCTTCACGGTACTTCAGCTGAGCCAAATAAATTGCAAAGTAGTGTTATATGTATTTGTCTCTATGGTTACTGTAGTGTTTCACAATAATGAAACATTCGGATTCAACCCCAAACACGCATGGATTTAACTAGCATTTCAACACCAACCATGTGCTCTCATTTAATAACCCATAATTCCACTCGATCTCATTCGATTACATCATCGATACTACCGTTACCTCTACTGCAGCCATAGAACTCGACCCTCATGGAGATATGACCGTGCCAGGTCCTGGGATAGAGTCTCATGAACCGAGCGCGGATTGGTGACCGGAAACGGTTGGTAACTACAAGCTGCCTCTCAGAGTTTCCTTGGAAGACCTGTGTAAGTAAAAAACAAAATGTCCAGCGCGACACTCAGACCTGCGGGACACCCAGGTTTATCAAAAGTCCATGACAAAACCAGGCCAAAGCGTTGTTCCCATGACGGTACATTTTGCCAGTTTGGACATCCCGGCGTTTTACCTGAAATAACGTCTTAAACTTCAAGTAGAAGCTGATTTAGTTTTCATCCGCAACTCACGAGGCTAGTTTAATGTGGCTCTTGTCCACAAAAGCTATCCGCGTGTCTTCTACCTTCGCCGCCTAATTACTGCACTGTTGTTGGGATAAAACAAACCAAACAAAACCTCTAGCTACCTTCTCAACGGGCATCAACGATTCCGAATACTTTGCTGTATAGTTTATATTATGGCGTTTAGCCAGAGCTAGAAGGTACACTTTGGACTCAATTTTACGACGCTTGATTGCCAAGCACTTCTATTCATAAAAATTCCTTTTGTTGAGGATAATAATACGTATATCTCAGAAGGATGTTACGTTCAAACATCCTAGCTTGTAACTAAACAAAACAGTGAAAGCTGTGCAGGTGTCTGCAACATACCCTTGTCCTTCCCCCTTCTTTGTAGACCCGGAAGTGGAACCCATTCATGCCGTAGCCAATCGTGTAACTCTTCACCCACTGATTAGCGTCATATCTTCCTTGAGTCGCACATTTGATGACGACTGCGCGGTTACCAAGGTCAACCTGGAACCACTGACGTCGGTTGTTATAGCGAGCGATCCAAGAGCCGAATTTTGATCCACTACGCATGGCATTTAGTCTGCCTTGATAAGCTGCGTAATGCGCGTTGTAGATCGAGGAAGCCGTGAAAGCGACATCAGGTAACCGACCGTCTTCTGTACCAAGTGGAATATCACAGCGCTCTGGAAGAAATTACGAAGATAGAAATGGGGAAAAATCTGTTGTCTTTACTTCGTTCGGGCACTTGCGCACCGACGTTAATCCATAATGAATTAAACTCTTGAATTCTCAATCAGTATCTTACAAAATCACTGATTAATCAAACATAGCAGATTTAAAGGACTGATAACCAAAATAGGTTGCCTTTGTATCAAACAGATTCACTCGTACTCACCTGGGGCGCAGCCGTGTAGTTCAACTCTCATGGAAATGTGCCTGTACCAGCCTCTCGGGTGAACACGCACACAGCGTGCTATGATAGGTGGAGTAAAGGATCGGGTGGCGACTGACACACCATCGTTGTTCCCAACAAAATACTAAGAGAACAAGTGATCAATATTAATCTTTTCACTCCCACCATCTCAATATCAATTCTCCTTACTGCCTTTCATACCATGCTTAAAGGTTAGTTGTGAGAATTTGGTGTTAAATCAAACAATATTCTTTAGTAGATTTTTGTATTCTCGTCACCTGTCTGCTTGACAACGTAATGATATTGCAAGAGGAAATTACTTATTGGTCACTCCTAGAATTGTAAGGGTTAAAACACTCCAGGGAGTACACGCTGTAGAGGTAGTGAACAAAAGACGCAATTTCGGATTTTTGCGCTTTGTTATATTCTCATTAATTTTGCTTGAATGTTCCTTTGCACCTTATCTTACACTTAACCGGCGATTTTCTTTGTTCGGTTACGTAATGTTTGTTACAGGCGTGCAATTTTCACCTTTCTAGTAGTACATATATAAATAGCTTTCTGTGTTCATTATTTTTTTCTTCGTACGGCTTCCATTGCAGATTTATCGTTAAAAGTAAGCAAAAAATAATAAGAAAGAGGCTCTAGGCAAGTTGTAATATATCGTTCGTTTGTTATCGGAATTCTTTGGCATTTCGTTCGGCCAGGTAGTTTTCGCTGATTGTGCTGAGATGAGCACAGAGCTGCCGCTAATTGTTAACGTAGGAGAGTATATGCAAAATCTAAATCCTCGGTTCCCGAGCCTTAATAACAGCGCTGTTGTTATCTAATACCTATTAAATACCTTGAGAGGAGAGAAAAAGTAATCAAGTGATCTCTCTGAATCAACTTGTTAACTTGAAACTCCACATTTAATAAGGCAGATGTTACTAAACAGAGAGAGATTGTCTTACCTTCAACCGATCTCTCTGTTTGTACGGTACGAAGTGCACACAATCAACACTATACGAGATCGTATAACGCGTCACCCATTGTTTGACTAGTTTTCTTCCTTGAGTAGATATCATAGCTAACTTTAGTACTCGGCCGAGGTCAAACTGTAGCCATTGTTGATGGTTGTTGTGTCGCGCTGACCAGCCTCCCATGTATCGGCCATGGCGCACGCGCTTTAGCCTCCCAAGGTAAGGGGCGTGGTATTTGTTCCACATGGACTTGGCGGTAATCTGACTATTTTTCAAGCGACCGCTCTGGATGCCAACAGGGTAGCTACAAACTCTTGTGAGTTCTGAGAAAGAGACGAAAATGCCGATAATGATTGACGAGAAATTTCATCTTGAGGCAAGATCACGTGGTTTGGTCATTCTCACATCCATTTGACGTTTTTTGGAGTCAAATGTTGCGACTGTTGCAAAGGTTTTCAAACAAAAAGGTTTCCACTCCCAACATTTGCACATCATCCGTTCCGACATTTGTTGAAGCAATATTAGTCAAATGTTGAAACCTTTTAAACGGGCTGCAATGAAACCGTTATTAGAATGCGAAAGAAAATGAGTATTCAATTCAGTTCAGTTGAATGGAAAGGAAGAAAAAGCCGAGTATAGTCTATCTCTGCGAAAGAAAAGAAATAGATGAAATTACGTAAACGAGAAATGTAGTCATTTGAAATCCTTTTGTCTGTGCGAATCTCTTTGAGGGTACGGCGTGTGTTGTCTCTAACGTTAACGTTACTAAGCTCGTTGCACCAGTAATTGTTACCTTTCTGACATCCGTAAAGCTCAACTCTCATCGATATCCAGCTTCGCCAAGCTTTGGGATGAATACGGACATACTGCGCTGTGAATGGTTTGAGCAAGGTATAGGCTACAATGGAATTTCTGTCCGAGTTGCCACGGAACCTCTATAAAAATACCATTTAGTTCAGAGAATTTGGTGAAACATAAAGACATTTAAGCTTGATGATTATTCCTTTCATTCTCATAACCAAATCAAATGGTGATACTGCGGTAAGTGAGGAGAAATTAGGCTTTGGTCACTGTTATAGCTTAAGTAATTAAATACCCCAGGGTACTATTATGTCCGAAAAAGAAGGCAAAATCGAAAAACTACGCCAGTAACAGTAACAGCAACAGCTTGCGACTTCTGTTACGATATAGTGGGCAAAAAAGAACACTTTTCCGCATCGCTCACTAAAAAAAAGAAACTGTATTTATACACGGTTAAAATTTGTGGGGCCTTGTGGGAGAAATGTTGGTTTTGGGGGAGAGGGGAAAACCGGAGTACCCTCTAGTTTGTAAGACAGCATCATACAACTTTTATTTTGAATCTTAACAAAGTGGGAACATTTTTCCAGTTTCCCTATCTTTTGCTACTTTTCACCAAACCAAAGGTTTTACTTACTCTTATTTTCCTCCTTTCTCTATAAGCTCTAAAAGTCACTCCATCTCCATACGACACCACATATCGAGTCACCCACTGATGAGCATCTCGCCTTCCTTGTGTCGCGAGTCCCGTAACACGCGCGTTGTTGCCAAGGTCCATCTGCATCCACTGTCGCGCGTTACGCACGCGCGCACTCCATGAGCGAATGGAGTTGATTCTTCCAAACCACGGAGCTAAGTGGTGGTTGTAGTAAGTTGAGGCGCTAAGGGCGCCGTCCACGATTCGCTTGTCTTCCAAGCCAAGAGGAAGTGAACATCGTCCTGAAACGTCAAAAGGGCACGATTCAATTCATCAAACAACTAAGTAACTTACTTTACAGGCGGCACTTTCCAATCAAACACCACAAAATCCCGGTTTTTGAGTCCTCCGGTTTGAATCCTTCGCTCTATATAACCGTCTACGATATATCAAGGGATATTTAAGCCTCTACGTCTGTTTTAACCCAACAATTATAATCCTCTCGAGTTATAAACCTACAGCTAGCATCTCCCAGTCAATTTCTACAACACCCCTGAAATAAACCCTGGTGATTAGGTCCAGATAACAAGTTACCTTGTATATCTTCTATGAAAACGAGACCCAGTAAGAAAAATATTTTCAAAACACAATAACACAATATACAGGGATTAGCCATAGCTCGGAATCAAAGCGGGAATGCGGTAATGTTGAGGTAAAAAGACATCCAGTGAAAGACAAATGAGTCTTGTGACTCAACTTGCAGAAGCAAACCGTAAGCTACTAAGAATGATAACTCAAAAGTCCTGTTTCAGATTTTAAAAGGGTTGACAGAGCCTGCTTGACCCTAAGAGGTCCTCTAACACTGTACGTTAAAGAAGCGTAGGATGTTGGGGTCTGAATTTACCGGGACAGTTTTTAGTGAACATGAATGTTTACCTGCCGGGCAGCCATTGAGTTCCACTCGCATCGAGACCCAGTTGTGCCATCCCTTTGGAAGGAAGCGAAGGAACCTGGCGCGAGCCACTGGGAAAAGTCTGTGCTGCACGATGCCCTGTCTGTTACGATTTCCAGCGAAGTACTGAACAGAATGAGAAACGAAAGTTAAGAGTATACATAGTTCCCCAAGGTACCTTAAGTAAGTTAAGTTAAATCAGGGGTAATTCAAAACTACCCATCAAAAAGGCTCTTCAACTCTTACAATTGCTTTGTGCACCAATGAACAAGTCCCAAATCCTATCCGTCATCACTGTTCTCTACGCCAAGAAGCGCATAACACCGTTCTTACTAGTGCTACAAACCCGTTAACTAAATTCAGCACGGACATACCCAAGGTCTTCCTTGTGCCCAGTAAGTAGCGAAGTGTGCTCCATCAAGACTGTATGAAATCAGGTACCGTGTCACCCACTGATTCGTGTTATCGTCCCTTCCTTGAGTAGAGACACTAGTGACCTTCATTGGCACCTTCATGTCAATCTGCAGCCACTGGTAAGCGTTGCGGATTCTCGCTGCCCATGCTCCTATTTTTCTTCCCGCGCGCTTCTGGTTGAGTCTGCCGAGTCGTGCGGCGTGGTTACCGTCCCACTCGGACGAGGCACTGATCTGTTGACTTCGTATTTTGCCACTCTCCATTCCCATTGGTCGATTGCATTGTGGACCTACAGAGCGCAATGCTTTAGTAAGTCGTTTGAATACTGTAGTGGAATAGCGTTTCCAATTAGTCAATCAGTCGGTCAGTCTGTCAGTGAATTAGTCAATCAAGGAAGTAGTTTCTTCAAACGTATAATAGTATATTTGTGAACTTAGGAGTTGATATGTAGAATTTAAGAGGCCATTTAATGAAACCGTCAACCCAAACGGCAAATCAACGACTCGATATATTGGATCGACCGATCGATCAATCGATCGCTCAATCAATCAAGCTAGGAAGCATGCAAGCATGCAACAAATCTTCAGTTTCTGAAACAGCTTCTTTCCCGCATTTAAAAAAACTGTTACGGGAAAATGAGCCAGAGTATTTCAGGTACATACCAACAATACATCCATAGAACTCCACCCTCATGGACATCCAGCCACGGTAGGCTCTGGGGTGTAGACGAACATAGCGGGCTATGATTGGTCTGTTGAAGGTGTGTGTCACCACGATATAGCGGTCATAATTGCCTCGGAATAACTGCAAGAGGTTCGAAGGGAAAGATTACTATAGAGTCTTCTCACCTCGAATAGAAACTCATTCCCTTGAATGGTGTGGTTAGACACTTGTGACCCATTAGTACTGGGCGCAATGATTTAAATATTTGTCACAGAAGAGGCTAGTACCCGAGCACAGGGTTTGTAAGAACAGAAAGAACAATAAAAAATAAGTCGCTGTTGGTGGAAAACTCGTAGGCCACGGAAACTTGTAAGAAAGCTATCGAAAGTGCAGCTAAGTGCCTCGTTAACAGTTCTTTTTTTGACGCACAAGCAAGGTAACGCAAGAAACCACACACAGGCTTCAAAAGTGACGTGTTACTAAAGTGGTAGCTTATCGAACGTGGGCGCAAAACTCTTTTAGAAAAGTCGAAGAGAGCTTCAAAACTACAGGTCAAAGCCTCGTTAACGATGCCGTCAGTTAAGCACGAGAAAATACCTTGATAACTCCTCTTTCTTTGTAGTAACTATAGGTTGAGCCATCTCTGCTGAAAGTGATTCTGTAACTCGTGACCCACTGCTCTGCGTCATATCTGCCTTGAGTGGCGACTCCTGTAACACGAGTTATCGCCTCGAAGTCAACCTGTTAGTAGGAGAGATTAGATTAAGGTCAAAGCTTTACCATCTAACGACGACGACGACAACGGCAGCCTCAACGAAAACGTCATTTAAAAATGCACCTTCTCGGTTTTGTACTGAAGTCTTTCGCAAACATTCCAATCTGTTCAACTTGGTAAATGCTGGCGAACTCTCCAGGAACTAAGTTACTATGAACGGTGTCAAAGTAAAAGGGAGAAGAAAGATGTGCGGTCATACGCTCACGTTCTCGAGAGTTTGGTCATTTCACGTTGTTGTTTACAAAACTGCACAACGCACGTGCAGAGCGATTAGTTTTGCTCATCAAACCTATTGTTTTGTGGCATTCTCGTTGCCGTTACCGTCCTCCGGCGTTGCGTGAGCTCCCTTGTATCGAGTGTGTGGTCACCATATTTGCACCTGTTATAATGTGCTGAATAATGAACACATGGGTAAAATATGGCACGATACAAGACTTTTACTTAAACACTAACCTGTAACCATTGTCTGAGATCGTTCCTGCGCGCGCACCACGATCCACCTAGTCTAGAGACCCTCCTCTGGTGTAAGCGAGCATTCCACGGCCCACAGTAAAAACTGTGGTCAGATGAAGCTGTGATTAGAGGGTTGGCGATACGGCGGTCTGCTACACCAAGCGGCATATTACAACGATCTAGAAAGAAACAACCACTGACGAAGTTAGGAAGCCGATATAACTTTAGTTTCTGTAATATTTAACATAGTTGAACAAGAACAGTTAATGTAGATTTGGATATTTAAAGTAGTGTTTAATGGGGTTTTGGCAATGATATTGTGAACTTCCGGTGTCTACCAGAAAAGCGGTCGTATCCATATTCTTGTATCGGGCAGAATGGCCGGACATTTACGCATAATAATGAGCTACCGTGGCGGGCCACTGAAGCATGAACGCTCCTTAAAAGCGCTGCAATTAAAGTGAATTCTTGACTTCTTGCGACAAAAGCGAGGTACCTTGACGAAATTTAAAATAAGGCGAACATCGATGAGACATCATAATTTAGCGCTTTTAGCTGAAACCTCACATCGTATCACTCGATCAGACAAAAAATAGCATTGTTGAGAACAAGGAGGATTCACTTTGACAATAAAGAAAACGCCCACTCTAAATTATTTAATAGATTTTTACAAAACAATATCTCACTTTCTGGGCATCCGTATAGCTCCAGCCTCATGGCGATGTAACTGTACCAGCCTTTAGGTATAACTCGGAAATAAACAGCTTTGATTGGTGGAGAAAACGCATGGGTCTTGACTGTGTATCGATCGTTGTTAGCTTGAAAGTACTGTTGGATAAAAGTGTGAATTATTGAGTGTTTTACTAGGGAGGTAAAAATATACAGCCTTACACATGTTACAGGCAGATATCTAACGATTTACCAGTAAATCTTTAGATATACATTCACTAAATCATTCTTTATGTGGTTTGACGCTGACTAGTTTTTGTAATGTATCTTTCAATACGTTTTGGCTAATACTTAAGTCTTCGTATGTAAGCTTTTACACGTAACTTGAAAAAGTGGGACACCACACTAAGCGCGCCCGCTAAATTGACGATAATCATAAATTCCGAACAAGTTACGAATTATCTATAATCATCAATTAAAAGCGGAGATCATGTTGAAATAGAGTCACTCGTAGAAATTAGGTTCATCTACAACAACTTAAACAGCGCGAAAGTCCATTTGATGTTTCTTTTCATGGACATGCATGACAGGAAATATTAGAGTCGTGATCGAACGTAGTAACCGCCGTAAATCAGAACCTGATTCGACCGTGGCATTACCTTGAAATTTCCATACTCCATGTAATATTCAAAATGCATCTTGTCCAGACTGAATGCAACCAGATATCGCGTTACCCACTGGTTGGCGTCTGCTCTTCCTTGCGTGGCTATTCCCGTGATTTTCATTGGTCTGCCCAGCGAAATTTGCAGCCATTGGTTGGCGTTGCGAATCCGTGCGACCCAGGCTCCCATGTAACGGCCGGTGCGTGTGCGGTGAAGTCGGGCGAGGTAAGCACCATGAAACACATTGTATGAAGACGAGGCCGTCATGGCAGTGTTCTTAATTCTGCCGCCTTGTATGCCAACCGGAGCTGCGCAAGGTCGAGCTGGAATGGGAGATTTTAGAATAAGATCACGATAAAACGTACATTATCACACAAGTAGCTTTACATTGTCAAAATTTGTTTTCAACAGTTCAATTCAAGTATGGCGCACAATCCCTAAATTTGACCAACTGTACACGTTTTATAGAGTCAATCACTTACACTTTCCTACTTTTGTATTTACTCTATACTAGTTGCAAATCCCTCTTTTCTCTCACGGTATAGCAAGTGTCATAACGTAACGCGCGATCTATCCCAAAAGCAGATGGTGTGAACGAGAAGGCATTAGAGACCTTTAGCACCGGGTTTTTTTATTGGAAACCGCAAACCGCAAACTGCGGTTTGCAGTTTAGCGTTTGCAGTCTCGGGGTTGCGGGGTTTCGAATTTTAGCAATGCGTTCGACTTACCCGTGAAACATAACGAATTGAAGGTAAATTTGGTCGACAAAAAATGGCGGCTTCTGCAGCAAGGTTGGTAATAACGTGCTATATTTTCCTCTCTTACTTTTTTTGTGACGATCATCGCACGATTTCTCAGGCGAATATACGACGAGGCCATGGCGGTTCTCCTGTATGATGATAGTTCAAGTAGTTCTGACTCATCTGATGAAGAGATGCTCGATGAAATTTTTGTTGATGCCATGTTCCCAGATCATAAACACAATTATCCGAGAGTAAACATCGAAAACCTAATCACTGCGAGGCGGTAGTGCGGTAGTGGGAGGCGATGTTTAGGTAAGTAATGAAGCTACCAAAAACGTATCAAGAAATGGTCTATGATATTTGTTACCCTGAATGAACATTTGTACTTAAGCTTAAGTCTTATGCATGTTTTCAAAGGTTCCAAAAGCATGACATGTACTGTTCGATGTGGATGGCCATCTAAAAGGAGCCATACTCTGCCAAAGGCCAGAAGAGAAGCAAGGTTAAATATTCATACAATATATATTTGTCATGTATTCCATTACACTTTCAAACCACATATTTAGTGCTGCCATCTTGTTTTTCGGCAAGCCAAAATACTTCACTTTATCACCTCGCATACATGAATTATTCAAAACTTTGAGTTCAAAAATGTATTTAGCATAAAAACCTTTCTGCATCCTTAAAACGTGAGACTGTACAATTTTTAATGGCAAAAAACCTTGCCGTAAATCACTTCCCGCTAGAACCCTCCCCTACGGTTCAAACGTGAACAGCAAAACCGTGGTCACGTGATATCTTGAGGTTTCCCGTTAACCATGAAAAACCTCACGCTAAAAGTGTCTATTGTTGCTACCCTTCTCACCCCGTGCTTAATTTTTTGAGATACAACAGAATAATCGAGCAATATGAACGGACCCATAAGCTAATTTAGGCTTTATGCACCTATCAATGTTAAGCCCCAGCGTGGGGGCTACCCAAAGGAAATTGACTGAAGGGGGACCACATTGTTTTGAGTCAAATTTTGAATTTGGCTTAAACTTTGCCTACTTCAAAAAGGAACCTAGAAATCATCTGGAAATGCTTCCAAGAACTCTGGAAACATGATTTCTATTCTTATTTGAGCTGTGTGCAAGATTTTAGCAAAGTTCAAATTTTGACCAAAACCCAAAGGGGGGACCACATGCTTTTCAGTCAAATTTTGAATTTGGCTTAAACTTTGCCTACTTCAAAAAGGAACCTAGAAATCATCTGGAAATGCTTCCAACAACTCCGGAAACATGATTTCTATTCTTATTTGAGCTGTGTGCAAGATTTTAGCAAAGTTGAAATTTTGACCAAAACCCAAAGGGGGGACCACATGCTTTTCAGTCAAATTTTGAATTTGGCTTAAACTTTGCCCACTTCAAAAAGGAACCTAGAAATCATCTGGAAATGCTTCCAAGAACTCCGGAAACATGATTTCTATTCTTATTTGAGCTGTGTGCAAGATTTTAGCAAAGTTGAAATTTTGACCAAAACCCAAAGGGGGGACCACATGCTTTTCAGTCAAATTTTGAATTTGGCTTAAACTTTGCCTACTTCAAAAAGGAACCTAGAAATCATCTGGAAATGCTTCCAACAACTCAGAAAACATGATTTCTATTCTTATTTGAGCTGTGTGCAAGATTTTAGCAAAGTTCAAATTTTGACCAAAACCCAAAGGGGGGACCACATGCTTTTTAGTCAAATTTTGAATTTGGCTTAAACTTTGCCTACTTCAAAAAGGAACCTAGAAATCATCTGGAAATGCTTCCAACAACTCAGAAAACATGATTTCTACTCTTATTTGAGCTGTGTGCAAGATTTTAGCAAAGTTGAAATTTTGACCCAAACCCAAAGGGGGGACCACATGCTTTTCAGTCAAATTTTGAATTTGGCTTAAACTTTGCCTACTTCAAAAAGGAACCTAGAAATCATCTGGAAATGCTTCCAACAACTCCGGAAACATGATTTCTATTCTTATTTGAGCTGTGTGCAAGATTTTAGCAAAGTTGAAATTTTGACCGAAACCCAAAGGGGGGACCACATGCTTTTCAGTCAAATTTTGAATTTGGCTTAAACTTTGCCTACTTCAAAAAGGAACCTAGAAATCATCTGGAAATGCTTCCAACAACTCAGAAGACATGATTTCTATTCTTATTTGAGCTGTGTGCAAGATTTTAGCAAAGTTGAAATTTTGACCAAAACCCAAAGGGGGGACCACATGCTTTTCAGTCAAATTTTGAATTTGGCTTAAACTTTGCCTACTTCAAAAAGGAACCTAGAAATCATCTGGAAATGCTTCCAACAACTCAGAAGACATGATTTCTATTCTTATTTGAGCTGTGTGCAAGATTTTAGCAAAGTTGAAATTTTGACCAAAACCCAAAGGGGGGACCACATGCTTTTTAGTCAAATTTTGAATTTGGCTTAAACTTTGCCTACTTCAAAAAGGAACCTAGAAATCATCTGGAAATGCTTCCAACAACTCAGAACACATGATTTCTATTCTTATTTGAGCTGTGTGCAAGATTTTAGCAAAGTTGAAATTTTGACCAAAACCCAAAGGGGGGACCACATGCTTTTTAGTCAAATTTTGAATTTGGCTTAAACTTTGCCTACTTCAAAAAGGAACCTAGAAATCATCTGGAAATGCTTCCAACAACTCCGGAAACATGATTTCTATTCTTATTTGAGCTGTGTGCAAGATTTTAGCAAAGTTGAAATTTTGACCAAAACCCAAAGGGGGGACCACATGCTTTTTAGTCAAATTTTGAATTTGGCTTAAACTTTGCCTACTTCAAAAAGGAACCTAGAAATCATCTGGAAATGCTTCCAACAACTCAGAAAACATGATTTCTATTCTTATTTGAGCTGTGTGCAAGATTTTAGCAAAGTTGAAATTTTGACCAAAACCCAAAGGGGGCACCACATGCTTTTCAGTCAAATTTTGAATTTGGCTTAAACTTTGCCTACTTCAAAAAGGAACCTAGAAATCATCTGGAAATGCTTCCAACAACTCAGAAAACATGATTTCTATTCTTATTTAAGCTGTGTGCAAGATTTTAGCAAAGTTGAAATTTTGACCAAAACCCAAAGGGGGGACCACATGCTTTTCAGTCAAATTTTAAATTTGGCTTAAACTTTGCCTACTTCAAAAAGGAACCTAGAAATCATCTGGAAATGCTTCCAACAACTCAGAAAACATGATTTCTATTCTTATTTGAGCTGTGTGCAAGATTTTAGCAAAGTTGAAATTTTGACCAAAACCCAAAGGGGGGACCACATGCTTTTCAGTCAAATTTTGAATTTGGCTTAAACTTTGCCTACTTCAAAAAGGAACCTAGAAATCATCTGGAAATCCTTCCAACAACTCAGAAAACATGATTTCTATTCTTATTTGAGCTGTGTGCAAGATTTTAGCAAAGTTGAAATTTTGACCAAAACCGAAAGGGGGCACCACATGCTTTTCAGTCAAATTTTGAATTTGGCTTAAACTTTGCCTACTTCAAAAAGGAACCTAGAAATCATCTGGAAATGCTTCCAACAACTCAGAAAACATGATTTCTATTCTTATTTGAGCTGTGTGCAAGATTTTAGCAAAGTTGAAATTTTGACCAAAACCCAAAGGGGGGACCACATGCTTTTCAGTCAAATTTTGAATTGGGCTTAAACTTTGCCTACTTCAAAAAGGAACCTAGAAATCATCTGGAAATGCTTCCAACAACTTAGAAAACATGATTTCTATTCTTATTTAAGCTGTGTGCAAGATTTTAGCAAAGTTGAAATTTTGACCAAAACCCAAAGGGGGCACCACATGCTTTTCAGTCAAATTTTGAATTTGGCTTAAACTTTGCCTACTTCAAAAAGGAACCTAGAAATCATCTGGAAATGCTTCCAACAACTCAGAAAACATGATTTCTATTCTTATTTGAGCTGTGTGCAAGATTTTAGCAAAGTTGAAATTTTGACCAAAACCCAAAGGGGGGACCACATGCTTTTTAGTCAAATTTTGAATTTGGCTTAAACTTTGCCTACTTCAAAAAGGAACCTAGAAATCATCTGGAAATGCTTCCAACAACTCCGGAAACATGATTTCTATTCTTATTTGAGCTGTGTGCAAGATTTTAGCAAAGTTCAAATTTTGACCAAAACCCAAAGGGGGGACCACATGCTTTTCAGTCAAATTTTGAATTTGGCTTAAACTTTGCCTACTTCAAAAAGGAACCTAGAAATCATCTGGAAATGCTTCCAACAACTCCGGAAACATAATTTCTCTTCTTATTTGAGCTGTGTGCAAGATTTTAGCAAAGTTCAAATTTTGACCAAAACCCAAAGGGGGGACCACATGCTTTTCAGTCAAATTTTGAATTTGGCTTAAAATTTGCCTACTTCAAAAAGGAACCTAGAAATCATCTGGAAATGCTTCCAACAACTCAGAAAACATGATTTCTATTCTTATTTGAGCTGTGTGCAAGATTTTAGCAAAGTTGAAATTTTGACCAAAACCCAAAGGGGGGACCACATGCTTTTCAGTCAAATTTTGAATTTGGCTTAAACTTTGCCTACTTCAAAAAGGAACCTAGAAATCATCTGGAAATGCTTCCAACAACTCAGAAAACATGATTTCTATTCTTATTTGAGCTGTGTGCAAGATTTTAGCAAAGTTGAAATTTTGACCAAAACCCAAAGGGGGGACCACATGCTTTTTAGTCAAATTTTGAATTGGGCTTAAACTTTGCCTACTTCAAAAAGGAACCTAGAAATCATCTGGAAATGCTTCCAACAACTCAGAAAACATGATTTCTATTCTTATTTGAGCTGTGTGCAAGATTTTAGCAAAGTTCAAATTTTGACCAAAACCCAAAGGGGGGACCACATGCTTTTCAGTCAAATTTTGAATTTGGCTTAAACTTTGCCTACTTCAAAAAGGAACCTAGAAATCATCTGGAAATGCTTCCAACAACTCAGAAGACATGATTTCTATTCTTATTTGAGCTGTGTGCAAGATTTTAGCAAAGTTGAAATTTTGACCAAAACCCAAAGGGGGGACCACATGCTTTTCAGTCAAATTTTGAATTTGGCTTAAACTTTGCCTACTTCAAAAAGGAACCTAGAAATCATCTGGAAATGCTTCCAACAACTCAGAAAACATGATTTCTATTCTTATTTGAGCTGTGTGCAAGATTTTAGCAAAGTTGAAATTTTGACCAAAACCCAAAGGGGGGACCACATGCTTTTCAGTCAAATTTTGAATTTGGCTTAAACTTTGCCTACTTCAAAAAGGAACCTACAAATCATCTGGAAATGCTTCCAACAACTCCGGAAACATGATTTCTATTCTTATTTGAGCTGTGTGCAAGATTTTAGCAAAGTTGAAATTTTGACCAAAACCCAAAGGGGGGACCACATGCTTTTCAGTCAAATTTTGAATTTGGCTTAAACTTTGCCTACTTCAAAAAGGAACCTAGAAATCATCTGGAAATGCTTCCAACAACTCAGAAAACATGATTTCTATTCTTATTTGAGCTGTGTGCAAGATTTTAGCAAAGTTGAAATTTTGACCAAAACCCAAAGGGGGGACCACATGCTTTTTAGTCAAATTTTGAATTTGGCTTAAACTTTGCCTACTTCAAAAAGGAACCTAGAAATCATCTGGAAATGCTTCCAACAACTCAGAAAACATGATTTCTATTCTTATTTGAGCTGTGTGCAAGATTTTAGCAAAGTTGAAATTTTGACCAAAACCCAAAGGGGGGACCACATGCTTTTCAGTCAAATTTTGAATTTGGCTTAAACTTTGCCTACTTCAAAAAGGAACCTAGAAATCATCTGGAAATGCTTCCAACAACTCAGAAAACATGATTTCTATTCTTATTTGAGCTGTGTGCAAGATTTTAGCAAAGTTGAAATTTTGACCAAAACCCAAAGGGGGGACCACATGCTTTTCAGTCAAATTTTGAATTTGGCTTAAACTTTGCCTACTTCAAAAAGGAACCTAGAAATCATCTGGAAATGCTTCCAACAACTCAGAAAACATGATTTCTATTCTTATTTGAGCTGTGTGCAAGATTTTAGCAAAGTTGAAATTTTGACCAAAACCCAAAGGGGGGACCACATGCTTTTCAGTCAAATTTTGAATTTGGCTTAAACTTTGCCTACTTCAAAAAGGAACCTACAAATCATCTGGAAATGCTTCCAACAACTCCGGAAACATGATTTCTCTTCTTATTTGAGCTGTGTGCAAGATTTTAGCAAAGTTGAAATTTTGACCAAAACCCAAAGGGGGGACCACATGCTTTTTAGTCAAATTTTGAATTGGGCTTAAACTTTGCCTACTTCAAAAAGGAACCTAGAAATCATCTGGAAATGCTTCCAACAACTCCGGAAACATGATTTCTATTCTTATTTGAGCTGTGTGCAAGATTTTAGCAAAGTTGAAATTTTGACCAAAACCCAAAGGGGGGACCACATGCTTTTCAGTCAAATTTTGAATTTGGCTTAAACTTTGCGTACTTCAAAAAGGAACCTAGAAATCATCTGGAAATGCTTCCAACAACTCAGAAGACATGATTTCTATTCTTATTTGAGCTGTGTGCAAGATTTTAGCAAAGTTGAAATTTTGACCAAAACCCAAAGGGGGGACCACATGCTTTTCAGTCAAATTTTGAATTTGGCTTAAACTTTGCCTACTTCAAAAAGGAACCTAGAAATCATCTGGAAATGCTTCCAACAACTCAGAAAACATGATTTCTATTCTTATTTGAGCTGTGTGCAAGATTTTAGCAAAGTTCAAATTTTGACCAAAACCCAAAGGGGGGACCACATGCTTTTCAGTCAAATTTTGAATTTGGCTTAAACTTTGCCTACTTCAAAAAGGAACCTAGAAATCATCTGGAAATGCTTCCAACAACTCCGGAAACATGATTTCTCTTCTTATTTGAGCTGTGTGCAAGATTTTAGCAAAGTTGAAATTTTGACCAAAACCCAAAGGGGGGACCACATGCTTTTTAGTCAAATTTTGAATTTGGCTTAAACTTTGCCTACTTTAAAAAGGAACCTAGAAATCATCTGGAAATGCTTCCAACAACTCCGGAAACATGATTTCTATTCTTATTTGAGCTGTGTGCAAGATTTTAGCAAAGTTGAAATTTTGACCAAAACCCAAAGGGGGGACCACATGCTTTTCAGTCAAATTTTGAATTTGGCTTAAACTTTGCCTACTTCAAAAAGGAACCTAGAAATCATCTGGAAATGCTTCCAACAAGTCAGAAGACATGATTTCTATTCTTATTTGAGCTGTGTGCAAGATTTTAGCAAAGTTGAAATTTTGACCAAAACCCAAAAGGGGGACCACATGCTTTTTAGTCAAATTTTGAATTTGGCTTAAACTTTGCCTACTTCAAAAAGGAACCTAGAAATCATCTGGAAATGCTTCCAACAACTCAGAACACATGATTTCTATTCTTATTTGAGCTGTGTGCAAGATTTTAGCAAAGTTGAAATTTTGACCAAAACCCAAAGGGGGGACCACATGCTTTTCAGTCAAATTTTGAATTTGGCTTAAACTTTGCCTACTTCAAAAAGGAACCTAGAAATCATCTGGAAATGCTTCCAACAACTCCGGAAACATGATTTCTATTCTTATTTGAGCTGTGTGCAAGATTTTAGCAAAGTTGAAATTTTGACCAAAACCCAAAGGGGGGACCACATGCTTTTCAGTCAAATTTTGAATTTGGCTTAAACTTTGCCTACTTCAAAAAGGAACCTAGAAATCATCTGGAAATGCTTCCAAGAACTCCGGAAACATGATTTCAATTCTTATTTGAGCTGTGTGGAAGATTTTAGCAAAGTTGAAATTTTGACCAAAACCCAAAGGGGGGACCACATGCTTTTCAGTCAAATTTTGAATTTGGCTTAAACTTTGCCTACTTCAAAAAGGAACCTAGAAATCATCTGGAAATGCTTCCAACAACTCAGAAGACATGATTTCTATTCTTATTTGAGCTGTGTGCAAGATTTTAGCAAAGTTGAAATTTTGACCAAAACCCAAAGGGGGGACCACATGCTTTTCAGTCAAATTTTGAATTTGGCTTAAACTTTGCCTACTTCAAAAAGGAACCTAGAAATCATCTGGAAATGCTTCCAACAACTCAGAAAACATGATTTCTATTCTTATTTGAGCTGTGTGCAAGATTTTAGCAAAGTTGAAATTTTGACCAAAACCCAAAGGGGGGACCACATGCTTTTCAGTCAAATTTTGAATTTGGCTTAAACTTTGCCTACTTCAAAAAGGAACCTAGAAATCATCTGGAAATGCTTCCAACAACTCAGAAAACATGATTTCTACTCTTATTTGAGCTGTGTGCAAGATTTTAGCAAAGTTGAAATTTTGACCAAAACCCAAAGGGGGGACCACATGCTTTTCAGTCAAATTTTGAATTTGGCTTAAACTTTGCCTACTTCAAAAAGGAACCTAGAAATCATCTGGAAATGCTTTCAACAACTCCGGAAACATGATTTCTATTCTTATTTGAGCTGTGTGCAAGATTTTAGCAAAGTCGAAATTTTGACCAAAACCCAAAGTGGGGACCACATGCTTTTTAGTCAAATTTTGAATTTGGCTTAAACTTTGCCTACTTCAAAAAGGAACCTAGAAATCATCTGGAAATGCTTCCAACAACTCAGAAAACATGATTTCTATTCTTATTTGAGCTGTGTGCAAGATTTTAGCAAAGTTCAAATTTTGACCAAAACCCAAAGGGGGGACCACATGCTTTTCAGTCAAATTTTGAATTTGGCTTAAACTTTGCCTACTTCAAAAAGAAACCTAGAAATCATCTGGAAATGCTTCCAACAACTCAGAAAACATGATTTCTATTCTTATTTGAGCTGTGTGCGAGATTTTAGCAAAGTTGAAATTTTGACCAAAACCCAAAGGGGGGACCACATGCTTTTCAGTCAAATTTTGAATTTGGCTTAAACTTTGCCTACTTCAAAAAGGAACCTAGAAATCATCTGGAAATGCTTCCAACAACTCAGAAAACATGATTTCTATTCTTATTTGAGCTGTGTGCAAGATTTTAGCAAAGTTGAAATTTTGACCAAAACCCAAAGGGGGGACCACATGCTTTTCAGTCAAATTTTGAATTTGGCTTAAACTTTGCCTACTTCAAAAAGGAACCTAGAAATCATCTGGAAATGCTTCCAAGAACTCCGGAAACATGATTTCAATTCTTATTTGAGCTGTGTGCAAGATTTTAGCAAAGTTGAAATTTTGACCAAAACCCAAAGGGGGGACCACATGCTTTTCATTCAAATTTTGAATTTGGCTTAAACTTTGCCTACTTCAAAAAGGAACCTAGAAATCATCTGGAAATGCTTCCAACAACTCAGAAAACATGATTTCTATTCTTATTTGAGCTGTGTGCAAGATTTTAGCAAAGTTGAAATTTTGACCAAAACCCAAAGGGGGGACCACATGCTTTTCAGTCAAATTTTGAATTTGGCTTAAACTTTGCCTACTTCAAAAAGGAACCTAGAAATCATCTGGAAATGCTTCCAACAACTCAGAAAACATGATTTCTATTCTTATTTGAGCTGTGTGCAAGATTTTAGCAAAGTTGAAATTTTGACCAAAACCCAAAGGGGGGACCACATGCTTTTCAGTCAAATTTTGAATTTGGCTTAAACTTTGCCTACTTCAAAAAGGAACCTAGAAATCATCTGGAAATGCTTCCAACAACTCAGAACACATGATTTCTATTCTTATTTGAGCTGTGTGCAAGATTTTAGCAAAGGTGAAATTTTGACCAAAACCCAAAGGGGGGACCACATGCTTTTCAGTCAAATTTTGAATTTGGCTTAAACTTTGCCTACTTCAAAAAGGAACCTAGAAATCATCTGGAAATGCTTCCAACAACTCAGAAAACATGATTTCTATTCTTATTTGAGCTGTGTGCAAGATTTTAGCAAAGTTGAAATTTTGACCAAAACCCAAAGGGGGGACCACATGCTTTTCAGTCAAATTTTGAATTTGGCTTAAACTTTGCCTACTTCAAAAAGGAACCTAGAAATCATCTGGAAATGCTTCCAACAACTCAGAAAACATGATTTCTATTCTTATTTGAGCTGTGTGCAAGATTTTAGCAAAGTTGAAATTTTGACCAAAACCCAAAGGGGGGACCACATGCTTTTCAGTCAAATTTTGAATTTGCCTTAAACTTTGCCTACTTCAAAAAGGAACCTAGAAATCATCTGGAAATGCTTCCAACAACTCAGAAAACATGATTTCTACTCTTATTTGAGCTGTGTGCAAGATTTTAGCAAAGTTGAAATTTTGACCAAAACCCAAAGGGGGGACCACATGCTTTTCAGTCAAATTTTGAATTTGGCTTAAACTTTGCCTACTTCAAAAAGGAACCTAGAAATCATCTGGAAATGCTTCCAACAACTCCGGAAACATGATTTCTGTTCTTATTTGAGCTGTGTGCAAGATTTTAGCAAAGTTGAAATTTTGACCAAAACCCAAAGTGGGGACCACATGCTTTTTAGTCAAATTTTGAATTTGGCTTAAACTTTGCCTACTTCAAAAAGGAACCTAGAAATCATCTGGAAATGCTTCCAACAACTCAGAAAACATGATTTCTATTCTTATTTGAGCTGTGTGCAAGATTTTAGCAAAGTTCAAATTTTGACCAAAACCCAAAGGGGGGACCACATGCTTTTCAGTCAAATTTTGAATTTGGCTTAAACTTTGCCTACTTCAAAAAGGAACCTAGAAATCATCTGGAAATGCTTCCAACAACTCAGAAAACATGATTTCTATTCTTATTTGAGCTGTGTGCAAGATTTTAGCAAAGTTGAAATTTTGACCAAAACCCAAAGGGGGGACCACATGCTTTTCAGTCAAATTTTGAATTTGGCTTAAACTTTGCCTACTTCAAAAAGGAACCTAGAAATCATCTGGAAATGCTTCCAACAACTCAGAAAACATGATTTCTATTCTTATTTGAGCTGTGTGCAAGATTTTAGCAAAGTTGAAATTTTGACCAAAACCCAAAGGGGGGACCACATGCTTTTCAGTCAAATTTTGAATTTGGCTTAAACTTTGCCTACTTCAAAAAGGAACCTAGAAATCATCTGGAAATGCTTCCAACAACTCAGAAGACATGATTTCTCTTCTTATTTGAGCTGTGTGCAAGATTTTAGCAAAGTTCAAATTTTGACCAAAACCCAAAGGGGGGACCACATGCTTTTTAGTCAAATTTTGAATTTGGCTTAAACTTTGCCTACTTCAAAAAGGAACCTAGAAATCATCTGGAAATGCTTCCAACAACTCAGAAAACATGATTTCTATTCTTATTTGAGCTGTGTGCAAGATTTTAGCAAAGTTGAAATTTTGACCAAAACCCAAAGGGGGGACCACATGCTTTTCAGTCAAATTTTGAATTTGGCTTAAACTTTGCCTACTTCAAAAAGGAACCTAGAAATCATCTGGAAATGCTTCCAACAACTCAGAAAACATGATTTCTATTCTTATTTGAGCTGTGTGCAAGATTTTAGCAAAGTTGAAATTTTGACCAAAACCCAAAGGGGGGACCACATGCTTTTCAGTCAAATTTTGAATTTGGCTTAAACTTTGCCTACTTCAAAAAGGAACCTAGAAATCATCTGGAAATGCTTCCAACAACTCAGAAAACATGATTTCTATTCTTATTTGAGCTGTGTGCAAGATTTTAGCAAAGTTGAAATTTTGACCAAAACCCAAAGGGGGGACCACATGCTTTTCAGTCAAATTTTGAATTGGGCTTAAACTTTGCCTACTTCAAAAAGGAACCTAGAAATCATCTGGAAATGCTTCCAACAACTCAGAAAACATGATTTCTATTCTTATTTGAGCTGTGTGGAAGATTTTAGCAAAGTTCAAATTTTGACCAAAACCCAAAGGGGGGACCACATGCTTTTCAGTCAAATTTTGAATTTGGCTTAAACTTTGCCTACTTCAAAAAGGAACCTAGAAATCATCTGGAAATGCTTCCAACAACTCAGAAAACATGATTTCTATTCTTATTTGAGCTGTGTGCAAGATTTTAGCAAAGTTGAAATTTTGACCAAAACCCAAAGGGGGGACCACATGCTTTTCAGTCAAATTTTGAATTTGGCTTAAACTTTGCCTACTTCAAAAAGGAACCTAGAAATCATCTGGAAATGCTTCCAACAACTCCGGAAACATGATTTCTATTCTTATTTGAGCTGTGTGCAAGATTTTAGCAAAGTTGAAATTTTGACCAAAACCCAAAGGGGGGACCACATGCTTTTTAGTCAAATTTTGAATTTGGCTTAAACTTTGCCTACTTTAAAAAGGAACCTAGAAATCATCTGGAAATGCTTCCAACAACTCAGAAAACATGATTTCTATTCTTATTTGAGCTGTGTGCAAGATTTTAGCAAAGTTGAAATTTTGACCAAAACCCAAAGGGGGGACCACATGCTTTTCAGTCAAATTTTGAATTTGGCTTAAACTTTGCCTACTTCAAAAAGGAACCTAGAAATCATCTGGAAATGCTTCCAACAACTCAGAAAACATGATTTCTATTCTTATTTGAGCTGTGTGCAAGATTTTAGCAAAGTTCAAATTTTGACCAAAACCCAAAGGGGGGACCACATGCTTTTCAGTCAAATTTTGAATTTGGCTTAAACTTTGCCTACTTCAAAAAGGAACCTAGAAATCATCTGGAAATGCTTCCAAGAACTCCGGAAACATGATTTCAATTCTTATTTGAGCTGTGTGCAAGATTTTAGCAAAGTTGAAATTTTGACCAAAACCCAAAGGGGGGACCACATGCTTTTCAGTCAAATTTTGAATTTGGCTTAAACTTTGCCTACTTCAAAAAGGAACCTAGAAATCATCTGGAAATGCTTCCAACAACTCAGAAAACATGATTTCTATTCTTATTTGAGCTGTGTGCAAGATTTTAGCAAAGTTGAAATTTTGACCAAAACCCAAAGGGGGGACCACATGCTTTTCAGTCAAATTTTGAATTTGGCTTAAACTTTGCCTACTTCAAAAAGGAACCTAGAAATCATCTGGAAATGCTTCCAACAACTCAGAAAACATGATTTCTATTCTTATTTGAGCTGTGTGCAAGATTTTAGCAAAGTTCAAATTTTGACCAAAACCCAAAGGGGGGACCACATGCTTTTCAGTCAAATTTTGAATTTGGCTTAAACTTTGCCTACTTCAAAAAGGAACCTAGAAATCATCTGGAAATGCTTCCAACAACTCAGAAAACATGATTTCTATTCTTATTTGAGCTGTGTGCAAGATTTTAGCAAAGTTGAAATTTTGACCAAAACCCAAAGGGGGGACCACATGCTTTTCAGTCAAATTTTGAATTTGGCTTAAACTTTGCCTACTTCAAAAAGAAACCTAGAAATCATCTGGAAATGCTTCCAACAACTCAGAAAACATGATTTCTATTCTTATTTGAGCTGTGTGGAAGATTTTAGCAAAGTTCAAATTTTGACCAAAACCCAAAGGGGGGACCACATGCTTTTCAGTCAAATTTTGAATTTGGCTTAAACTTTGCCTACTTCAAAAAGGAACCTAGAAATCATCTGGAAATGCTTCCAACAACTCAGAAAACATGATTTCTATTCTTATTTGAGCTGTGTGCAAGATTTTAGCAAAGTTCAAATTTTGACCAAAACCCAAAGGGGGGACCACATGCTTTTCAGTCAAATTTTGAATTTGGCTTAAACTTTGCCTACTTCAAAAAGGAACCTAGAAATCATCTGGAAATGCTTCCAAGAACTCCGGAAACATGATTTCTATTCTTATTTGAGCTGTGTGCAAGATTTTAGCAAAGTTGAAATTTTGACCAAAACCCAAAGGGGGGACCACATGCTTTTTAGTCAAATTTTGAATTTGGCTTAAACTTTGCCTACTTTAAAAAGGAACCTAGAAATCATCTGGAAATGCTTCCAACAACTCAGAAAACATGATTTCTATTCTTATTTGAGCTGTGTGCAAGATTTTAGCAAAGTTGAAATTTTGACCAAAACCCAAAGGGGGGACCACATGCTCTTCAGTCAAATTTTGAATTTGGCTTAAACTTTGCCTACTTCAAAAAGGAACCTAGAAATCATCTGGAAATGCTTCCAACAACTCAGAAAACATGATTTCTATTCTTATTTGAGCTGTGTGCAAGATTTTAGCAAAGTTGAAATTTTGACCAAAACCCAAAGGGGGGACCACATGCTTTTCAGTCAAATTTTGAATTTGGCTTAAACTTTGCCTACTTCAAAAAGGAACCTAGAAATCATCTGGAAATGCTTCCAAGAACTCCGGAAACATGATTTCAATTCTTATTTGAGCTGTGTGCAAGATTTTAGCAAAGTTGAAATTTTGACCAAAACCCAAAGGGGGGACCACATGCTTTTCAGTCAAATTTTGAATTTGGCTTAAACTTTGCCTACTTCAAAAAGGAACCTAGAAATCATCTGGAAATGCTTCCAACAACTCAGAAAACATGATTTCTATTCTTATTTGAGCTGTGTGCAAGATTTTAGCAAAGTTGAAATTTTGACCAAAACCCAAAGGGGGCACCACATGCTTTTCAGTCAAATTTTGAATTTGGCTTAAACTTTGCCTACTTCAAAAAGGAACCTAGAAATCATCTGGAAATGCTTCCAACAACTCCGGAAACATGATTTCTATTCTTATTTGAGCTGTGTGCAAGATTTTAGCAAAGTTGAAATTTTGACCAAAACCCAAAGGGGGGACCACATGCTTTTCAGTCAAATTTTGAATTTGGCTTAAACTTTGCCTACTTCAAAAAGGAACCTAGAAATCATCTGGAAATGCTTCCAAGAACTCCGGAAACATGATTTCAATTCTTATTTGAGCTGTGTGCAAGATTTTAGCAAAGTTGAAATTTTGACCAAAACCCAAAGGGGGGACCACATGCTTTTCATTCAAATTTTGAATTTGGCTTAAACTTTGCCTACTTCAAAAAGGAACCTAGAAATCATCTGGAAATGCTTCCAACAACTCAGAAAACATGATTTCTATTCTTATTTGAGCTGTGTGCAAGATTTTAGCAAAGTTGAAATTTTGACCAAAACCCAAAGGGGGGACCACATGCTTTTCAGTCAAATTTTGAATTTGGCTTAAACTTTGCCTACTTCAAAAAGGAACCTAGAAATCATCTGGAAATGCTTCCAACAACTCAGAAAACATGATTTCTATTCTTATTTGAGCTGTGTGCAAGATTTTAGCAAAGTTCAAATTTTGACCAAAACCCAAAGGGGGGACCACATGCTTTTCAGTCAAATTTTGAATTTGGCTTAAACTTTGCCTACTTCAAAAAGGAACCTAGAAATCATCTGGAAATGCTTCCAACAACTCAGAACACATGATTTCTATTCTTATTTGAGCTGTGTGCAAGATTTTAGCAAAGTTGAAATTTTGACCAAAACCCAAAGGGGGGACCACATGCTCTTCAGTCAAATTTTGAATTTGGCTTAAACTTTGCCTACTTCAAAAAGGAACCTAGAAATCATCTGGAAATGCTTCCAACAACTCAGAAAACATGATTTCTATTCTTATTTGAGCTGTGTGCAAGATTTTAGCAAAGTTCAAATTTTGACCAAAACCCAAAGGGGGGACCACATGCTTTTCAGTCAAATTTTGAATTTGGCTTAAACTTTGCCTACTTCAAAAAGGAACCTAGAAATCATCTGGAAATGCTTCCAACAACTCAGAAAACATGATTTCTATTCTTATTTGAGCTGTGTGCAAGATTTTAGCAAAGTTGAAATTTTGACCAAAACCCAAAGGGGGGACCACATGCTTTTCAGTCAAATTTTGAATTTGGCTTAAACTTTGCCTACTTCAAAAAGGAACCTAGAAATCATCTGGAAATGCTTCCAAGAACTCCGGAAACATGATTTCAATTCTTATTTGAGCTGTGTGCAAGATTTTAGCAAAGTTCAAATTTTGACCAAAACCCAAAGGGGGGACCACATGCTTTTCAGTCAAATTTTGAATTTGGCTTAAACTTTGCCTACTTCAAAAAGGAACCTAGAAATCATCTGGAAATGCTTCCAACAACTCAGAAAACATGATTTCTATTCTTATTTGAGCTGTGTGCAAGATTTTAGCAAAGTTGAAATTTTGACCAAAACCCAAAGGGGGCACCACATGCTTTTCAGTCAAATTTTGAATTTGGCTTAAACTTTGCCTACTTCAAAAAGGAACCTAGAAATCATCTGGAAATGCTTCCAACAACTCCGGAAACATGATTTCTATTCTTATTTGAGCTGTGTGCAAGATTTTAGCAAAGTTGAAATTTTGACCAAAACCCAAAGGGGGGACCACATGCTTTTCAGTCAAATTTTGAATTTGGCTTAAACTTTGCCTACTTCAAAAAGGAACCTAGAAATCATCTGGAAATGCTTCCAAGAACTCCGGAAACATGATTTCAATTCTTATTTGAGCTGTGTGCAAGATTTTAGCAAAGTTGAAATTTTGACCAAAACCCAAAGGGGGGACCACATGCTTTTCATTCAAATTTTGAATTTGGCTTAAACTTTGCCTACTTCAAAAAGGAACCTAGAAATCATCTGGAAATGCTTCCAACAACTCAGAAAACATGATTTCTATTCTTATTTGAGCTGTGTGCAAGATTTTAGCAAAGTTGAAATTTTGACCAAAACCCAAAGGGGGGACCACATGCTTTTCAGTCAAATTTTGAATTTGGCTTAAACTTTGCCTACTTCAAAAAGGAACCTAGAAATCATCTGGAAATGCTTCCAACAACTCAGAAAACATGATTTCTATTCTTATTTGAGCTGTGTGCAAGATTTTAGCAAAGTTCAAATTTTGACCAAAACCCAAAGGGGGGACCACATGCTTTTCAGTCAAATTTTGAATTTGGCTTAAACTTTGCCTACTTCAAAAAGGAACCTAGAAATCATCTGGAAATGCTTCCAACAACTCAGAACACATGATTTCTATTCTTATTTGAGCTGTGTGCAAGATTTTAGCAAAGTTGAAATTTTGACCAAAACCCAAAGGGGGGACCACATGCTTTTCAGTCAAATTTTGAATTTGGCTTAAACTTTGCCTACTTCAAAAAGGAACCTAGAAATCATCTGGAAATGCTTCCAACAACTCAGAAAACATGATTTCTATTCTTATTTGAGCTGTGTGCAAGATTTTAGCAAAGTTCAAATTTTGACCAAAACCCAAAGGGGGGACCACATGCTTTTCAGTCAAATTTTGAATTTGGCTTAAACTTTGCCTACTTCAAAAAGGAACCTAGAAATCATCTGGAAATGCTTCCAACAACTCAGAAAACATGATTTCTATTCTTATTTGAGCTGTGTGCAAGATTTTAGCAAAGTTGAAATTTTGACCAAAACCCAAAGGGGGGACCACATGCTTTTCAGTCAAATTTTGAATTTGGCTTAAACTTTGCCTACTTCAAAAAGGAACCTAGAAATCATCTGGAAATGCTTCCAACAACTCAGAAAACATGATTTCTATTCTTATTTGAGCTGTGTGCAAGATTTTAGCAAAGTTGAAATTTTGACCAAAACCCAAAGGGGGGACCACATGCTTTTCAGTCAAATTTTGAATTTGGCTTAAACTTTGCCTACTTCAAAAAGGAACCTAGAAATCATCTGGAAATGCTTCCAACAACTCAGAAAACATGATTTCTATTCTTATTTGAGCTGTGTGCAAGATTTTAGCAAAGTTGAAATTTTGACCAAAACCCAAAGGGGGGACCACATGCTTTTCAGTCAAATTTTGAATTTGGCTTAAACTTTGCCTACTTCAAAAAGGAACCTAGAAATCATCTGGAAATGCTTCCAACAACTCAGAAAACATGATTTCTATTCTTATTTGAGCTGTGTGGAAGATTTTAGCAAAGTTCAAATTTTGACCAAAACCCAAAGGGGGGACCACATGCTTTTCAGTCAAATTTTGAATTTGGCTTAAACTTTGCCTACTTCAAAAAGGAACCTAGAAATCATCTGGAAATGCTTCCAACAACTCAGAAAACATGATTTCTATTCTTATTTGAGCTGTGTGCAAGATTTTAGCAAAGTTCAAATTTTGACCAAAACCCAAAGGGGGGACCACATGCTTTTCAGTCAAATTTTGAATTTGGCTTAAACTTTGCCTACTTCAAAAAGGAACCTAGAAATCATCTGGAAATGCTTCCAAGAACTCCGGAAACATGATTTCTATTCTTATTTGAGCTGTGTGCAAGATTTTAGCAAAGTTGAAATTTTGACCAAAACCCAAAGGGGGGACCACATGCTTTTTAGTCAAATTTTGAATTTGGCTTAAACTTTGCCTACTTTAAAAAGGAACCTAGAAATCATCTGGAAATGCTTCCAACAACTCAGAAAACATGATTTCTATTCTTATTTGAGCTGTGTGCAAGATTTTAGCAAAGTTGAAATTTTGACCAAAACCCAAAGGGGGGACCACATGCTCTTCAGTCAAATTTTGAATTTGGCTTAAACTTTGCCTACTTCAAAAAGGAACCTAGAAATCATCTGGAAATGCTTCCAACAACTCAGAAAACATGATTTCTATTCTTATTTGAGCTGTGTGCAAGATTTTAGCAAAGTTGAAATTTTGACCAAAACCCAAAGGGGGGACCACATGCTTTTCAGTCAAATTTTGAATTTGGCTTAAACTTTGCCTACTTCAAAAAGGAACCTAGAAATCATCTGGAAATGCTTCCAAGAACTCCGGAAACATGATTTCAATTCTTATTTGAGCTGTGTGCAAGATTTTAGCAAAGTTGAAATTTTGACCAAAACCCAAAGGGGGGACCACATGCTTTTCAGTCAAATTTTGAATTTGGCTTAAACTTTGCCTACTTCAAAAAGGAACCTAGAAATCATCTGGAAATGCTTCCAACAACTCAGAAAACATGATTTCTATTCTTATTTGAGCTGTGTGCAAGATTTTAGCAAAGTTGAAATTTTGACCAAAACCCAAAGGGGGCACCACATGCTTTTCAGTCAAATTTTGAATTTGGCTTAAACTTTGCCTACTTCAAAAAGGAACCTAGAAATCATCTGGAAATGCTTCCAACAACTCCGGAAACATGATTTCTATTCTTATTTGAGCTGTGTGCAAGATTTTAGCAAAGTTGAAATTTTGACCAAAACCCAAAGGGGGGACCACATGCTTTTCAGTCAAATTTTGAATTTGGCTTAAACTTTGCCTACTTCAAAAAGGAACCTAGAAATCATCTGGAAATGCTTCCAAGAACTCCGGAAACATGATTTCAATTCTTATTTGAGCTGTGTGCAAGATTTTAGCAAAGTTGAAATTTTGACCAAAACCCAAAGGGGGGACCACATGCTTTTCAGTCAAATTTTGAATTTGGCTTAAACTTTGCCTACTTCAAAAAGGAACCTAGAAATCATCTGGAAATGCTTCCAACAACTCAGAAAACATGATTTCTATTCTTATTTGAGCTGTGTGCAAGATTTTAGCAAAGTTGAAATTTTGACCAAAACCCAAAGGGGGGACCACATGCTTTTCAGTCAAATTTTGAATTTGGCTTAAACTTTGCCTACTTCAAAAAGGAACCTAGAAATCATCTGGAAATGCTTCCAACAACTCAGAAAACATGATTTCTATTCTTATTTGAGCTGTGTGCAAGATTTTAGCAAAGTTGAAATTTTGACCAAAACCCAAAGGGGGGACCACATGCTTTTCAGTCAAATTTTGAATTTGGCTTAAACTTTGCCTACTTCAAAAAGGAACCTAGAAATCATCTGGAAATGCTTCCAACAACTCAGAAAACATGATTTCTATTCTTATTTGAGCTGTGTGCAAGATTTTAGCAAAGTTGAAATTTTGACCAAAACCCAAAGGGGGGACCACATGCTGTGTAGTCAAATTTTGAATTTGGCTTAAACTTTGCCTACTTCAAAAAGGAACCTAGAAATCATCTGGAAATGCTTCCAAGAACTCCGGAAACATGATTTCTATTCTTATTTGAGCTGTGTGCAAGATTTTAGCAAAGTTGAAATTTTGACCAAAACCCAAAGGGGGGACCACATGCTTTTTAGTCAAATTTTGAATTTGGCTTAAACTTTGCCTACTTTAAAAAGGAACCTAGAAATCATCTGGAAATGCTTCCAACAACTCAGAAAACATGATTTCTATTCTTATTTGAGCTGTGTGCAAGATTTTAGCAAAGTTGAAATTTTGACCAAAACCCAAAGGGGGGACCACATGCTTTTCAGTCAAATTTTGAATTTGGCTTAAACTTTGCCTACTTCAAAAAGGAACCTAGAAATCATCTGGAAATGCTTCCAACAACTCAGAAAACATGATTTCTATTCTTATTTGAGCTGTGTGCAAGATTTTAGCAAAGTTGAAATTTTGACCAAAACCCAAAGGGGGGACCACATGCTTTTCATTCAAATTTTGAATTTGGCTTAAACTTTGCCTACTTCAAAAAGGAACCTAGAAATCATCTGGAAATGCTTCCAACAACTCAGAAAACATGATTTCTATTCTTATTTGAGCTGTGTGCAAGATTTTAGCAAAGTTGAAATTTTGACCAAAACCCAAAGGGGGGACCACATGCTTTTCAGTCAAATTTTGAATTTGGCTTAAACTTTGCCTACTTCAAAAAGGAACCTAGAAATCATCTGGAAATGCTTCCAACAACTCAGAAAACATGATTTCTATTCTTATTTGAGCTGTGTGCAAGATTTTAGCAAAGTTGAAATTTTGACCAAAACCCAAAGGGGGGACCACATGCTTTTCAGTCAAATTTTGAATTTGGCTTAAACTTTGCCTACTTCAAAAAGGAACCTAGAAATCATCTGGAAATGCTTCCAACAACTCAGAACACATGATTTCTATTCTTATTTGAGCTGTGTGCAAGATTTTAGCAAAGTTGAAATTTTGACCAAAACCCAAAGGGGGGACCACATGCTTTTCAGTCAAATTTTGAATTTGGCTTAAACTTTGCCTACTTCAAAAAGGAACCTAGAAATCATCTGGAAATGCTTCCAACAACTCAGAAAACATGATTTCTATTCTTATTTGAGCTGTGTGCAAGATTTTAGCAAAGTTGAAATTTTGACCAAAACCCAAAGGGGGGACCACATGCTTTTCAGTCAAATTTTGAATTTGGCTTAAACTTTGCCTACTTCAAAAAGGAACCTAGAAATCATCTGGAAATGCTTCCAACAACTCCGGAAACATGATTTCTATTCTTATTTGAGCTGTGTGCAAGATTTTAGCAAAGTTGAAATTTTGACCAAAACCCAAAGGGGGGACCACATGCTGTTTAGTCAAATTTTGAATTTGGCTTAAACTTTGCCTACTTCAAAAAGGAACCTAGAAATCATCTGGAAATGCTTCCAACAACTCCGGAAACATGATTTCTATTCTTATTTGAGCTGTGTGCAAGATTTTAGCAAAGTTGAAATTTTGACCAAAACCCAAAGGGGGGACCACATGCTTTTTAGTCAAATTTTGAATTTGGCTTAAACTTTGCCTACTTTAAAAAGGAACCTAGAAATCATCTGGAAATGCTTCCAACAACTCAGAAAACATGATTTCTATTCTTATTTGAGCTGTGTGCAAGATTTTAGCAAAGTTGAAATTTTGACCAAAACCCAAAGGGGGGACCACATGCTTTTCAGTCAAATTTTGAATTTAGCTTAAACTTTGCCTACTTCAAAAAGGAACCTAGAAATCATCTGGAAATGCTTCCAACAACTCAGAAAACATGATTTCTATTCTTATTTGAGCTGTGTGCAAGATTTTAGCAAAGTTGAAATTTTGACCAAAACCCAAAGGGGGGACCACATGCTTTTCAGTCAAATTTTGAATTTGGCTTAAACTTTGCCTACTTCAAAAAGGAACCTAGAAATCATCTGGAAATGCTTCCAACAACTCAGAAAACATGATTTCTATTCTTATTTGAGCTGTGTGCAAGATTTTAGCAAAGTTCAAATTTTGACCAAAACCCAAAGGGGGGACCACATGCTTTTCAGTCAAATTTTGAATTTGGCTTAAACTTTGCCTACTTCAAAAAGGAACCTAGAAATCATCTGGAAATGCTTCCAAGAACTCCGGAAACATGATTTCAATTCTTATTTGAGCTGTGTGCAAGATTTTAGCAAAGTTGAAATTTTGACCAAAACCCAAAGGGGGGACCACATGCTTTTCATTCAAATTTTGAATTTGGCTTAAACTTTGCCTACTTCAAAAAGGAACCTAGAAATCATCTGGAAATGCTTCCAACAACTCAGAAAACATGATTTCTATTCTTATTTGAGCTGTGTGCAAGATTTTAGCAAAGTTGAAATTTTGACCAAAACCCAAAGGGGGGACCACATGCTTTTCAGTCAAATTTTGAATTTGGCTTAAACTTTGCCTACTTCAAAAAGGAACCTAGAAATCATCTGGAAATGCTTCCAACAACTCAGAAAACATGATTTCTATTCTTATTTGAGCTTTGTGCAAGATTTTAGCAAAGTTGAAATTTTGACCAAAACCCAAAGGGGGGACCACATGCTTTTCAGTCAAATTTTGAATTTGGCTTAAACTTTGCCTACTTCAAAAAGGAACCTAGAAATCATCTGGAAATGCTTCCAACAACTCAGAACACATGATTTCTATTCTTATTTGAGCTGTGTGCAAGATTTTAGCAAAGTTGAAATTTTGACCAAAACCCAAAGGGGGGACCACATGCTTTTCAGTCAAATTTTGAATTTGGCTTAAACTTTGCCTACTTAAAAATGGAACCTAGAAATCATCTGGAAATGCTTCCAACAACTCAGAAAACATGATTTCTATTCTTATTTGAGCTGTGTGCAAGATTTTAGCAAAGTTGAAATTTTGACCAAAACCCAAAGGGGGGACCACATGCTTTTTAGTCAAATTTTGAATTTGGCTTAAACTTTGCCTACTTCAAAAAGGAACCTAGAAATCATCTGGAAATGCTTCCAACAACTCAGAAAACATGATTTCTATTCTTATTTGAGCTGTGTGCAAGATTTTAGCAAAGTTGAAATTTTGACCAAAACCCAAAGGGGGGACCACATGCTTTTCAGTCAAATTTTGAATTTGGCTTAAACTTTGCCTACTTCAAAAAGGAACCTAGAAATCATCTGGAAATGCTTCCAACAACTCAGAAAACATGATTTCTATTCTTATTTGAGCTGTGTGCAAGATTTTAGCAAAGTTGAAATTTTGACCAAAACCCAAAGGGGGGACCACATGCTGTGTAGTCAAATTTTGAATTTGGCTTAAACTTTGCCTACTTCAAAAAGGAACCTAGAAATCATCTGGAAATGCTTCCAAGAACTCCGGAAACATGAT
This sequence comes from Galaxea fascicularis, assembly GCA_948470475.1. Taxonomy (NCBI): domain Eukaryota; kingdom Metazoa; phylum Cnidaria; class Anthozoa; order Scleractinia; family Euphylliidae; genus Galaxea; species Galaxea fascicularis. The sequence continues at coordinate 16,257,646 of OX419347.1, forward strand.
TTCTATTCTTATTTGAGCTGTGTGCAAGATTTTAGCAAAGTTGAAATTTTGACCAAAACCCAAAGGGGGGACCACATGCTTTTTAGTCAAATTTTGAATTTGGCTTAAACTTTGCCTACTTTAAAAAGGAACCTAGAAATCATCTGGAAATGCTTCCAACAACTCAGAAAACATGATTTCTATTCTTATTTGAGCTGTGTGCAAGATTTTAGCAAAGTTGAAATTTTGACCAAAACCCAAAGGGGGGACCACATGCTTTTCAGTCAAATTTTGAATTTGGCTTAAACTTTGCCTACTTCAAAAAGGAACCTAGAAATCATCTGGAAATGCTTCCAACAACTCAGAAAACATGATTTCTATTCTTATTTGAGCTGTGTGCAAGATTTTAGCAAAGTTGAAATTTTGACCAAAACCCAAAGGGGGGACCACATGCTTTTCATTCAAATTTTGAATTTGGCTTAAACTTTGCCTACTTCAAAAAGGAACCTAGAAATCATCTGGAAATGCTTCCAACAACTCAGAAAACATGATTTCTATTCTTATTTGAGCTGTGTGCAAGATTTTAGCAAAGTTGAAATTTTGACCAAAACCCAAAGGGGGGACCACATGCTTTTCAGTCAAATTTTGAATTTGGCTTAAACTTTGCCTACTTCAAAAAGGAACCTAGAAATCATCTGGAAATGCTTCCAACAACTCAGAAAACATGATTTCTATTCTTATTTGAGCTGTGTGCAAGATTTTAGCAAAGTTGAAATTTTGACCAAAACCCAAAGGGGGGACCACATGCTTTTCAGTCAAATTTTGAATTTGGCTTAAACTTTGCCTACTTCAAAAAGGAACCTAGAAATCATCTGGAAATGCTTCCAACAACTCAGAAAACATGATTTCTATTCTTATTTGAGCTGTGTGCAAGATTTTAGCAAAGTTGAAATTTTGACCAAAACCCAAAGGGGGGACCACATGCTTTTCAGTCAAAGTTTGAATTTGGCTTAAACTTTGCCTACTTCAAAAAGGAACCTAGAAATCATCTGGAAATGCTTCCAACAACTCAGAAAACATGATTTCTATTCTTATTTGAGCTGTGTGCAAGATTTTAGCAAAGTTGAAATTTTGACCAAAACCCAAAGGGGGGACCACATGCTTTTCAGTCAAATTTTGAATTTGGCTTAAACTTTGCCTACTTCAAAAAGGAACCTAGAAATCATCTGGAAATGCTTCCAACAACTCCGGAAACATGATTTCTATTCTTATTTGAGCTGTGTGCAAGATTTTAGCAAAGTTGAAATTTTGACCAAAACCCAAAGGGGGGACCACATGCTGTTTAGTCAAATTTTGAATTTGGCTTAAACTTTGCCTACTTCAAAAAGGAACCTAGAAATCATCTGGAAATGCTTCCAACAACTCCGGAAACATGATTTCTATTCTTATTTGAGCTGTGTGCAAGATTTTAGCAAAGTTGAAATTTTGACCAAAACCCAAAGGGGGGACCACATGCTTTTTAGTCAAATTTTGAATTTGGCTTAAACTTTGCCTACTTTAAAAAGGAACCTAGAAATCATCTGGAAATGCTTCCAACAACTCAGAAAACATGATTTCTATTCTTATTTGAGCTGTGTGCAAGATTTTAGCAAAGTTGAAATTTTGACCAAAACCCAAAGGGGGGACCACATGCTTTTCAGTCAAATTTTGAATTTAGCTTAAACTTTGCCTACTTCAAAAAGGAACCTAGAAATCATCTGGAAATGCTTCCAACAACTCAGAAAACATGATTTCTATTCTTATTTGAGCTGTGTGCAAGATTTTAGCAAAGTTGAAATTTTGACCAAAACCCAAAGGGGGGACCACATGCTTTTCAGTCAAATTTTGAATTTGGCTTAAACTTTGCCTACTTCAAAAAGGAACCTAGAAATCATCTGGAAATGCTTCCAACAACTCAGAAAACATGATTTCTATTCTTATTTGAGCTGTGTGCAAGATTTTAGCAAAGTTCAAATTTTGACCAAAACCCAAAGGGGGGACCACATGCTTTTCAGTCAAATTTTGAATTTGGCTTAAACTTTGCCTACTTCAAAAAGGAACCTAGAAATCATCTGGAAATGCTTCCAAGAACTCCGGAAACATGATTTCAATTCTTATTTGAGCTGTGTGCAAGATTTTAGCAAAGTTGAAATTTTGACCAAAACCCAAAGGGGGGACCACATGCTTTTCATTCAAATTTTGAATTTGGCTTAAACTTTGCCTACTTCAAAAAGGAACCTAGAAATCATCTGGAAATGCTTCCAACAACTCAGAAAACATGATTTCTATTCTTATTTGAGCTGTGTGCAAGATTTTAGCAAAGTTGAAATTTTGACCAAAACCCAAAGGGGGGACCACATGCTTTTCAGTCAAATTTTGAATTTGGCTTAAACTTTGCCTACTTCAAAAAGGAACCTAGAAATCATCTGGAAATGCTTCCAACAACTCAGAAAACATGATTTCTATTCTTATTTGAGCTTTGTGCAAGATTTTAGCAAAGTTGAAATTTTGACCAAAACCCAAAGGGGGGACCACATGCTTTTCAGTCAAATTTTGAATTTGGCTTAAACTTTGCCTACTTCAAAAAGGAACCTAGAAATCATCTGGAAATGCTTCCAACAACTCAGAACACATGATTTCTATTCTTATTTGAGCTGTGTGCAAGATTTTAGCAAAGTTGAAATTTTGACCAAAACCCAAAGGGGGGACCACATGCTTTTCAGTCAAATTTTGAATTTGGCTTAAACTTTGCCTACTTAAAAATGGAACCTAGAAATCATCTGGAAATGCTTCCAACAACTCAGAAAACATGATTTCTATTCTTATTTGAGCTGTGTGCAAGATTTTAGCAAAGTTGAAATTTTGACCAAAACCCAAAGGGGGGACCACATGCTTTTTAGTCAAATTTTGAATTTGGCTTAAACTTTGCCTACTTCAAAAAGGAACCTAGAAATCATCTGGAAATGCTTCCAACAACTCAGAAAACATGATTTCTATTCTTATTTGAGCTGTGTGCAAGATTTTAGCAAAGTTGAAATTTTGACCAAAACCCAAAGGGGGGACCACATGCTTTTCAGTCAAATTTTGAATTTGGCTTAAACTTTGCCTACTTCAAAAAGGAACCTACAAATCATCTGGAAATGCTTCCAACAACTTAGAAGACATGATTTCTATTCTTATTTGAGCTGTGTGCAAGATTTTAGCAAAGTTGAAATTTTGACCAAAACCCAAAGGGGGGACCACATGCTTTTCAGTCAAATTTTGAATTTGGCTTAAACTTTGCCTACTTCAAAAAGGAACCTAGAAATCATCTGGAAATGCTTCCAACAACTCAGAACACATGATTTCTATTCTTATTTGAGCTGTGTGCAAGATTTTAGCAAAGTTGAAATTTTGACCAAAACCCAAAGGGGGGACCACATGCTTTTCAGTCAAATTTTGAATTTGGCTTAAACTTTGCCTACTTCAAAAAGGAACCTAGAAATCATCTGGAAATCCTTCCAAGAACTCCGGAAACATGATTTCTATTCTTATTTGAGCTGTGTGCAAGATTTTAGCAAAGTTGAAATTTTGACCAAAACCCAAAGGGGGGACCACATGCTTTTTAGTCAAATTTTGAATTTGGCTTAAACTTTGCCTACTTCAAAAAGGAACCTAGAAATCATCTGGAAATGCTTCCAACAACTCAGAAAACATGATTTCTATTCTTATTTGAGCTGTGTGCAAGATTTTAGCAAAGTTGAAATTTTGACCAAAACCCAAAGGGGGGACCACATGCTTTTCAGTCAAATTTTGAATTTGGCTTCAACTTTGCCTACTTCAAAAAGGAACCTAGAAATCATCTGGAAATGCTTCCAACAACTCAGAAAACATGATTTCTATTCTTATTTGAGCTGTGTGCAAGATTTTAGCAAAGTTCAAATTTTGACCAAAACCCAAAGGGGGGACCACATGCTTTTCAGTCAAATTTTGAATTTGGCTTAAACTTTGCCTACTTCAAAAAGGAACCTAGAAATCATCTGGAAATGCTTCCAACAACTCCGGAAACATGATTTCTATTCTTATTTGAGCTGTGTGCAAGATTTTAGCAAAGTTGAAATTTTGACCAAAACCCAAAGGGGGGACCACATGCTGTTTAGTCAAATTTTGAATTTGGCTTAAACTTTGCCTACTTCAAAAAGGAACCTAGAAATCATCTGGAAATGCTTCCAAGAACTCCGGAAACATGATTTCTATTCTTATTTGAGCTGTGTGCAAGATTTTAGCAAAGTTGAAATTTTGACCAAAACCCAAAGGGGGGACCACATGCTTTTCAGTCAAATTTTGAATTTGGCTTAAACTTTGCCTACTTAAAAATGGAACCTAGAAATCATCTGGAAATGCTTCCAACAACTCAGAAGAGATGATTTCTATTCTTATTTGAGCTGTGTGCAAGATTTTAGCAAAGTTGAAATTTTGACCAAAACCCAAAGGGGGGACCACATGCTTTTTAGTCAAATTTTGAATTTGGCTTAAACTTTGCCTACTTCAAAAAGGAACCTAGAAATCATCTGGAAATGCTTCCAACAACTCAGAAAACATGATTTCTATTCTTATTTGAGCTGTGTGCAAGATTTTAGCAAAGTTGAAATTTTGACCAAAACCCAAAGGGGGGACCACATGCTTTTCAGTCACATTTTGAATTTGGCTTAAACTTTGCCTACTTCAAAAAGGAACCTACAAATCATCTGGAAATGCTTCTAACAACTCAGAACACATGATTTCTATTCTTATTTGAGCTGTGTGCAAGATTTTAGCAAAGTTGAAATTTTGACCAAAACCCAAAGGGGGGACCACATGCTTTTCAGTCAAATTTTGAATTTGGCTTAAACTTTGCCTACTTCAAAAAGGAACCTAGAAATCATCTGGAAATGCTTCCAACAACTCAGAACACATGATTTCTATTCTTATTTGAGCTGTGTGCAAGATTTTAGCAAAGTTGAAATTTTGACCAAAACCCAAAGGGGGGACCACATGCTTTTCAGTCAAATTTTGAATTTGGCTTAAACTTTGCCTACTTCAAAAAGGAACCTAGAAATCATCTGGAAATGCTTCCAACAACTCCGGAAACATGATTTCTATTCTTATTTGAGCTGTGTGCAAGATTTTAGCAAAGTTGAAATTTTGACCAAAACCCAAAGGGGGGACCACATGCTTTTTAGTCAAATTTTGAATTTGGCTTAAACTTTGCCTACTTTAAAAAGGAACCTAGAAATCATCTGGAAATGCTTCCAACAACTCAGAAAACATGATTTCTATTCTTATTTGAGCTGTGTGCAAGATTTTAGCAAAGTTGAAATTTTGACCAAAACCCAAAGGGGGGACCACATGCTTTTCAGTCAAATTTTGAATTTGGCTTAAACTTTGCCTACTTCAAAAAGGAACCTAGAAATCATCTGGAAATGCTTCCAACAACTCAGAAAACATGATTTCTATTCTTATTTGAGCTGTGTGCAAGATTTTAGCAAAGTTCAAATTTTGACCAAAACCCAAAGGGGGGACCACATGCTTTTCAGTCAAATTTTGAATTTGGCTTAAACTTTGCCTACTTCAAAAAGGAACCTAGAAATCATCTGGAAATGCTTCCAAGAACTCCGGAAAAATGATTTCAATTCTTATTTGAGCTGTGTGCAAGATTTTAGCAAAGTTGAAATTTTGCCAAAACCCAAAGGGGGGACCACATGCTTTTCAGTCAAATTTGGAATTTGGCTTAAACTTTGCCTACTTCAAAAAGGAACCTAGAAATCATCTGGAAATGCTTCCAACAACTCAGAAAACATGATTTCTATTCTTATTTGAGCTGTGTGCAAGATTTTAGCAAAGTTGAAATTTTGACCAAAACCCAAAGGGGGCACCACATGCTTTTCAGTCAAAGTTTGAATTTGGCTTAAACTTTGCCTACTTCAAAAAGAAACCTAGAAATCATCTGGAAATGCTTCCAACAACTCAGAAAACATGATTTCAATTCTTATTTGAGCTGTGTGCAAGATTTTAGCAAAGTTGAAATTTTGACCAAAACCCAAAGGGGGGACCACATGCTTTTCAGTCAAATTTTGAATTTGGCTTAAACTTTGCCTACTTCAAAAAGGAACCTAGAAATCATCTGGAAATGCTTCCAACAACTCAGAAAACATGATTTCTATTCTTATTTGAGCTGTGTGCAAGATTTTAGCAAAGTTGAAATTTTGACCAAAACCCAAAGGGGGGACCACATGCTTTTCAGTCAAATTTTGAATTTGGCTTAAACTTTGCCTACTTCAAAAAGGAACCTAGAAATCATCTGGAAATGCTTCCAACAACTCAGAAAACATGATTTCTATTCTTATTTGAGCTGTGTGCAAGATTTTAGCAAAGTTCAAATTTTGACCAAAACCCAAAGGGGGGACCACATGCTTTTCAGTCAAATTTTGAATTTGGCTTAAACTTTGCCTACTTCAAAAAGGAATCTAGAAATCATCTGGAAATGCTTCCAACAACTCAGAAAACATGATTTCTATTCTTATTTGAGCTGTGTGCAAGATTTTAGCAAAGTTGAAATTTTGACCAAAACCCAAAGGTGGGACCACATGCTTTTCAGTCAAATTTTGAATTTGGCTTAAACTTTGCCTACTTCAAAAAGGAACCTAGAAATCATCTGGAAATGCTTCCAACAACTCAGAACACATGATTTCTATTCTTATTTGAGCTGTGTGCAAGATTTTAGCAAAGTTGAAATTTTGACCAAAACCCAAAGGTGGGACCACATGCTTTCCAGTCAAATTTTGAATTTGGCTTAAACTTTGCCTACTTCAAAAAGGAACCTAGAAATCATCTGGAAATGCTTCCAACAACTCAGAACACATGATTTCTATTCTTATTTGAGCTGTGTGCAAGATTTTAGCAAAGTTGAAATTTTGACCAAAACCCAAAGGGGGGACCACATGCTTTTCAGTCAAATTTTGAATTTGGCTTAAACTTTGCCTACTTCAAAAAGGAACCTAGAAATCATCTGGAAATGCTTCCAACAACTCCGGAAACATGATTTCTATTCTTATTTGAGCTGTGTGCAAGATTTTAGCAAAGTTGAAATTTTGACCAAAACCCAAAGGGGGGACCACATGCTTTTTAGTCAAATTTTGAATTTGGCTTTAACTTTGCCTACTTTAAAAAGGAACCTAGAAATCATCTGGAAATGCTTCCAACAACTCAGAAAACATGATTTCTATTCTTATTTGAGCTGTGTGCAAGATTTTAGCAAAGTTGAAATTTTGACCAAAACCCAAAGGGGGGACCACATGCTTTTCAGTCAAATTTTGAATTTGGCTTAAACTTTGCCTACTTCAAAAAGGAACCTAGAAATCATCTGGAAATGCTTCCAACAACTCAGAAAACATGATTTCTATTCTTATTTGAGCTGTGTGCAAGATTTTAGCAAAGTTGAAATTTTGACCAAAACCCAAAGGGGGCACCACATGCTTTTCAGTCAAATTTTGAATTTGGCTTAAACTTTGCCTACTTCAAAAAGAAACCTAGAAATCATCTGGAAATGCTTCCAACAACTCAGAAAACATGATTTCTATTCTTATTTGAGCTGTGTGCAAGATTTTAGCAAAGTTGAAATTTTGACCAAAACCCAAAGGGGGGACCACATGCTTTTCAGTCAAATTTTGAATTTGGCTTAAACTTTGCCTACTTCAAAAAGGAACCTAGAAATCATCTGGAAATGCTTCCAACAACTCAGAAAACATGATTTCTATTCTTATTTGAGCTGTGTGCAAGATTTTAGCAAAGTTGAAATTTTGACCAAAACCCAAAGGGGGGACCACATGCTTTTCAGTCAAATTTTGAATTTGGCTTAAACTTTGCCTACTTCAAAAAGGAACCTAGAAATCATCTGGAAATGCTTCCAAGAACTCCGGAAACATGATTTCAATTCTTATTTGAGCTGTGTGCAAGATTTTAGCAAAGTTGAAATTTTGACCAAAACCCAAAGGGGGGACCACATGCTTTTCAGTCAAATTTTGAATTTGGCTTAAACTTTGCCTACTTCAAAAAGGAATCTAGAAATCATCTGGAAATGCTTCCAACAACTCAGAAAACATGATTTCTATTCTTATTTGAGCTGTGTGCAAGATTTTAGCAAAGTTGAAATTTTGACCAAAACCCAAAGGGGGGACCACATGCTTTTCAGTCAAATTTTGAATTTGGCTTAAACTTTGCCTACTTCAAAAAGAAACCTAGAAATCATCTGGAAATGCTTCCAACAACTCAGAAAACATGATTTCTATTCTTATTTGAGCTGTGTGCAAGATTTTAGCAAAGTTGAAATTTTGACCAAAACCCAAAGGGGGGACCACATGCTTTTCAGTCAAATTTTGAATTTGGCTTAAACTTTGCCTACTTCAAAAAGGAACCTAGAAATCATCTGGAAATGCTTCCAACAACTCAGAAAACATGATTTCTATTCTTATTTGAGCTGTGTGCAAGATTTTAGCAAAGTTGAAATTTTGACCAAAACGCAAAGGGGGGACCACATGCTTTTCATTCAAATTTTGAATTTGGCTTAAACTTTGCCTACTTCAAAAAGGAACCTAGAAATCATCTGGAAATGCTTCCAACAACTCAGAAAACATGATTTCTATTCTTATTTGAGCTGTGTGCAAGATTTTAGCAAAGTTGAAATTTTGACCAAAACCCAAAGGGGGGACCACATGCTTTTCAGTCAAATTTTGAATTTGGCTTAAACTTTGCCTACTTCAAAAAGGAACCTAGAAATCATCTGGAAATGCTTCCAACAACTCAGAAAACATGATTTCTATTCTTATTTGAGCTGTGTGCAAGATTTTAGCAAAGTTGAAATTTTGACCAAAACCCAAAGGGGGGACCACATGCTTTTCAGTCACATTTTGAATTTGGCTTAAACTTTGCCTACTTCAAAAAGGAACCTAGAAATCATCTGGAAATGCTTCCAACAACTCAGAAAACATGATTTCTATTCTTATTTGAGCTGTGTGCAAGATTTTAGCAAAGTTGAAATTTTGACCAAAACCCAAAGGGGGGACCACATGCTTTTCAGTCAAATTTTGAATTTGGCTTAAACTTTGCCTACTTCAAAAAGGAACCTAGAAATCATCTGGAAATGCTTCCAACAACTCAGAAAACATGATTTCTATTCTTATTTGAGCTGTGTGCAAGATTTTAGCAAAGTTGAAATTTTGACCAAAACCCAAAGGGGGGACCACATGCTTTTCAGTCAAATTTTGAATTTGGCTTAAACTTTGCCTACTTCAAAAAGGAACCTAGAAATCATCTGGAAATGCTTCCAACAACTCAGAAAACATGATTTCTATTCTTATTTGAGCTGTGTGCAAGATTTTAGCAAAGTTGAAATTTTGACCAAAACCCAAAGGGGGGACCACATGCTTTTCATTCAAATTTTGAATTTGGCTTAAACTTTGCCTACTTCAAAAAGGAACCTAGAAATCATCTGGAAATGCTTCCAACAACTCAGAAAACATGATTTCTATTCTTATTTGAGCTGTGTGCAAGATTTTAGCAAAGTTGAAATTTTGACCAAAACCCAAAGGGGGGACCACATGCTTTTCAGTCAAATTTTGAATTTGGCTTAAACTTTGCCTACTTCAAAAAGGAACCTAGAAATCATCTGGAAATGCTTCCAACAACTCAGAAAACATGATTTCTATTCTTATTTGAGCTGTGTGCAAGATTTTAGCAAAGTTGAAATTTTGACCAAAACCCAAAGGGGGGACCACATGCTTTTCATTCAAATTTTGAATTTGGCTTAAACTTTGCCTACTTCAAAAAGGAACCTAGAAATCATCTGGAAATGCTTCCAACAACTCAGAAAACATGATTTCTATTCTTATTTGAGCTGTGTGCAAGATTTTAGCAAAGTTGAAATTTTGACCAAAACCCAAAGGGGGGACCACATGCTTTTCAGTCACATTTTGAATTTGGCTTAAACTTTGCCTACTTCAAAAAGGAACCTAGAAATCATCTGGAAATGCTTCCAACAACTCAGAAAACATGATTTCTATTCTTATTTGAGCTGTGTGCAAGATTTTAGCAAAGTTGAAATTTTGACCAAAACCCAAAGGGGGGACCGCATGCTTTTCAGTCACATTTTGAATTTGGCTTAAACTTTGCCTACTTCAAAAAGGAACCTAGAAATCATCTGGAAATGCTTCCAACAACTCAGAAAACATGATTTCTATTCTTATTTGAGCTGTGTGCAAGATTTTAGCAAAGTTGAAATTTTGACCAAAACCCAAAGGGGGGACCACATGCTTTTCAGTCAAATTTTGAATTTGGCTTAAACTTTGCCTACTTCAAAAAGGAACCTAGAAATCATCTGGAAATGCTTCCAACAACTCAGAAAACATGATTTCTATTCTTATTTGAGCTGTGTGCAAGATTTTAGCAAAGTTGAAATTTTGACCAAAACCCAAAGGGGGGACCACATGCTTTTCATTCAAATTTTGAATTTGGCTTAAACTTTGCCTACTTCAAAAAGGAACCTAGAAATCATCTGGAAATGCTTCCAACAACTCAGAAAACATGATTTCTATTCTTATTTGAGCTGTGTGCAAGATTTTAGCAAAGTTGAAATTTTGACCAAAACCCAAAGGGGGGACCACATGCTTTTCAGTCAAATTTTGAATTTGGCTTAAACTTTGCCTACTTCAAAAAGGAACCTAGAAATCATCTGGAAATGCTTCCAACAACTCAGAAAACATGATTTCTATTCTTATTTGAGCTGTGTGCAAGATTTTAGCAAAGTTGAAATTTTGACCAAAACCCAAAGGTGGGACCACATGCTTTTCTGTCAAATTTTGAATTTGGCTTAAACTTTGCCTACTTCAAAAAGGAACCTAGAAATCATCTGGAAATGCTTCCAACAACTCAGAAAACATGATTTCTATTCTTATTTGAGCTGTGTGCAAGATTTTAGCAAAGTTGAAATTTTGACCAAAACCCAAAGGGGGGACCACATGCTTTTCAGTCACATTTTGAATTTGGCTTAAACTTTGCCTACTTCAAAAAGGAACCTAGAAATCATCTGGAAATGCTTCCAACAACTCAGAAAACATGATTTCTATTCTTATTTGAGCTGTGTGCAAGATTTTAGCAAAGTTGAAATTTTGACCAAAACCCAAAGGGGGGACCACATGCTTTTCAGTCAAATTTTGAATTTGGCTTAAACTTTGCCTACTTCAAAAAGGAACCTAGAAATCATCTGGAAATGCTTCCAACAACTCAGAAAACATGATTTCTATTCTTATTTGAGCTGTGTGCAAGATTTTAGCAAAGTTGAAATTTTGACCAAAACCCAAAGGGGGCACCACATGCTTTTCAGTCAAATTTTGAATTTGGCTTAAACTTTGCCTACTTCAAAAAGGAACCTAGAAATCATCTGGAAATGCTTCCAACAACTCAGAAAACATGATTTCTATTCTTATTTGAGCTGTGTGCAAGATTTTAGCAAAGTTGAAATTTTGACCAAAACCCAAAGGGGGGACCACATGCTTTTCAGTCAAATTTTGAATTTGGCTTAAACTTTGCCTACTTCAAAAAGGAACCTAGAAATCATCTGGAAATGCTTCCAACAACTCAGAAAACATGATTTCTATTCTTATTTGAGCTGTGTGCAAGATTTTAGCAAAGTTCAAATTTTGACCAAAACCCAAAGGGGGGACCACATGCTTTTCAGTCAAATTTTGAATTTGGCTTAAACTTTGCCTACTTCAAAAAGGAATCTAGAAATCATCTGGAAATGCTTCCAACAACTCAGAAAACATGATTTCTATTCTTATTTGAGCTGTGTGCAAGATTTTAGCAAAGTTGAAATTTTGACCAAAACCCAAAGGGGGGACCACATGCTTTTCAGTCAAATTTTGAATTTGGCTTAAACTTTGCCTACTTCAAAAAGGAATCTAGAAATCATCTGGAAATGCTTCCAACAACTCAGAAAACATGATTTCTATTCTTATTTGAGCTGTGTGCAAGATTTTAGCAAAGTTGAAATTTTGACCAAAACTCAAAGGGGGGACCACATGGTTTTCAGTCAAATTTTAAATTTGGCTTAAACTTTGCCTACTTCAAAAAGGAACCTAGAAATCATCTGGAAATGCTTCCAACAACTCCGGAAACATGATTTCTATTCTTATTTGAGCTGTGTGCAAGATTTTAGCAAAGTTGAAATTTTGACCAAAACCCAAAGGGGGGACCACATGCTTTTCAGTCAGAGGCGGGAAATTGAGATTCAGTAGGTGCCTTTGGGTGGGGAATTTAACTCTGCCTTCCATGAAAATGTGAATTTTACCTGGGTCTGCCCCCCCTTCCTGTTTCCCCAGCCTGGGGCGTAACATTGATAGGTGCATTATGCATATGATGTTCTTTCCTCTAACAAGTGATTTTCTTGCCAATTCTCTGGGACAGTTTGCCAACTTACTTGCTAAACATCCATAGAATTCAACTCTCATTGAGATATGAGTGCGCCACGATCTGGGGTGGATTCGAACAAACTGCGCTTTAAACGGAGGAACAAATCTGTAGGCAACCGCAGTGTGACGATCAAAATTACCACGGAACAACTGCATGAGAAAAGAATTAACATTAGGTCACTGATAAAACGAGCAAAAGCAAAGAGCTTTCCGATTTGCATTAACAGTATCACACTAGAACTAAACGAGCCATGATAATATGGCACTGTTTTGTAAACAGATAAATGGTCTCAAATTGAGCAGTACGTGGTACACACTTACCCTTGTTCTTCCATACTGCTTGTAAGAGAAGAAAGTTCTGCCATTTCTGCTGTATGCAACAACATAGGAAATCACCCATTGGTGAGCGTCTTGTCTTCCTTGTGTAGCTACGCCAAAGAAGCGACCCAGTACTCCAAAGTCCACCTAAGGTCGAGCAAAAACGAAGTGAATGCAGAAATTATGGATTTTACATAGTCGGGGGTAGAAGGGGAATATTGAATATTGAATATCTTACTTGAAAATCTTAGGAATATCGAATATTTACCTGAAAAATGTAGGGAATATGGAATATTTCAATATTCATATTTCAAACACACGCAAGCGAGAATAGGGAAAACTCAGCCAGCTTAATAAATTTATTTTAATAAATTAAAATATTAAAATAACAAGGAATATCCTCCGAAATATTATCAGGAATGGGAATATTCACCCGTGGAGAACAGCGGAATACGGAATATCTTAAGTTGAAATATTCCCCTTCTACCCCCGATACATAGGCTATTATTACTGTTGCAGTAGTTTTGGTGCAGAATAAGGTGAATGAAGACTAAGAAGAACGAAGATGTGCCGAAACGTTTTCGTGGCCTCACAATGTGAAAAATAGACAGTCAATGACTGCATGTGGCTACTGCTTTAGAATCTTCTCATACACGTGCAAAACGTAGGTCAGTTGTTGAGGAAGCAAATCACCAGCCTTTACTCTTTACAAGTTCTGAGAGTCACGCAAGGCACACTTTTCTGATCAGAGATGTATTAGAATTTTCGCTCTGTATCTGATCTTGCTTGCAATTTTTATTTCAAGGGCAAAGGGGCCGAACGGAATGCCGAACGACGGTATTTCGGATGTAAAAACGTTTCCGAAAAGCAAGCCGGAAGGAGAACAGTTTCAGACCTAACTTAGTTTCTTTAAGAAACTTAAATATCATTCAGGTCGAACGGCTAGGAATATGTGTCGCCGGCTTTTTAAAGTCTGACTTGCGTGTCACATTCTCAAATAAGTGAACTTGCGAAACGGCTTGTTGAGACAATTGAAACTCCTTTCCTCGAAACATTTTCAGCCTAAAATTAAAATAACTGAGCAAGACTCGCATTCAAAAACGATGGTCAACGATAATGGTGCAAGAACTTGTTAAAAAGATGAATATTAAGCGTGTAGATTTCTGTACAGTGCAAAGCGCAAATTTGCATAGTAACATAATCTCTGCGAGTGCAAGAGATGTTTATCACGGAGACCAAAATAGGTTTTGAGGGTCTTTTCAAAGGTAAATCACTTTGAATCGAAATGATGCCTAGATGCAGACGTTTTTCAGTTACACAATATCTTACGGTCTATTTTGTGAATATTGTGCGACGAATTATCCGATTGCTTTGTGAACCGTGCGATGAATGCGATTCGGGGTAAACATCGGCGCCTTTGGTCCTTGAATACAGTAAATCCGATGTTACTCTCCTATGAGCCTTCTTGCATGGCAGGCTGTGAAGTTGAAAATTCGCCTTCTTTAGCCAATGACATAGTTTTTTTTTTGTATTTTAATGATATTTATTGATTATCAGTTTTGCGTACAATTCACTACACTCACTTACTACCTTACTACACTCACTTACACACACTTACATACAAGCACACACACACCCCTTCATCATCATCTTTTTTACATCTAGTTTTTTACAGACACATACCAATACCAAATGACAAAAGTACTAAGATACTAAGATTAAAATTAAAGTAGATATTGTTAATTAATTAATAATAATTATTATTATTATCATTATTATTAGTGTTTTTATCATCACGCACATTTCAATAACTTATTTATCTTCGAAGCCGCACTTACTCCATTTCGAAGAGTGAACTTGCCACTTATCTTTCCATTTAGCAATCTTGCATTCTAATTGATAGACTGACTTGATTCTTAGTAATAGAACATTAAAGCGGGGTTTTAAATTATTGGTCCTGCAATAATATACGTACTGCTTTGCGATAAGAATAATATGATTAAATAACAAGAAACAATCTTTTCTTTGCCAGTCACCAAATAATATATCCACCGCAGATAGGGTTTCAATGTTGATATCTCTACCGTTACACCAGACTAAAAGTTCTTTCCACAGCGTTGCAGTGAAGTGGCAAGTCACGAGAAGATGTTCGAGGGATTCCTCCATCACACCACAAAAGGAACAGGCTGCCGAATCTGTTTTACCTATTTTCTTTAGAAAAGTGTTTGTCACTAGATACCTATTCAGAATCTTATATTGGAATTCTCGTGTTTTTGTGTCCAAAGCGACTTTGAAGGGCAAACTATAAATTTCCTTCCAATCCAAACAGACATCATCAAAGGTTTCATTATACTTCAATTGAGCTGTCGGTTGAGCCACAAGCCCAGAAATTAATTCCCAATAGACCCTTTTAGAGGTCACCTCACTTATCAAGACGTTCTGGTTATCTAAGACTAGTTGAATGTGGTCCTGAAGGACAAACGAGATTTTGTCTACATAACCATTTGTTTTAAGGGATTTTCGCCACGGTGCAGGGATAGCATCCATTAAGGACATCAGATCAAAGACGTCTTTTGGGGAAAAGTCTAACTGACGCAAATTGCCTTGAAAGATAAATTGATTATTTTCTGTGACCAAGTCACCTATTCTGAATAATCCTTTACTAACGAAGCTTTGATTGAACACAGATTTACCATTGATGCAAATGAATTTGTTGTTCCAGATAACAGTGTTGAATATTTCTTCGTGTGATAGCTCCAGAACACTATTACATGTGGATGCGGAGCATTGCGCAAAACACTCAAAACATTCTCTGTAGAACTTTGGAAGATTAATTGGAAGCTTTTTAACATCAAAATTACAGCATAGAATGAACTTAGGCCCGTTTCAAACGCCGTGCTAAAGTCGTGCCGAACTAAATTCAATTTGGCTCGACTGTAGCACGACATTGGCACGACTTGGTTTCAAACGTCGAGCTTAATTAAGTCGAGTTAAAAGCTGTTGCTGTAAACATGCATCAAACCATAACAAACCGGTTTTGCTGACTTTTAAAATGTATTTATAATCTATGAATTCAGTTCGGCACGGCAATAGCACGCCGTTTGAAACCATGCCGTGCCAAAGTCGGGTAGCACGACAGAGCTTGCCGTGCTACACGGCAGAGTCGAACTTAATTCTTAAATGGTTTCAAACGCCGTGCTACAGCCGTGCCAAAGTCGAACTTAAATAACGAATTTAGTTCGGCACGACTTTAGCACGGCGTTTGAAACAGGCCTTATTCCCAACTGGTTTGAGATAGTGTAATAAAATAGTTTTCCAGTGACAAGGTTCATTTTCCACCAGTCTCTTGCAAAATATTATTCTTTGAGTTTTGATTATAGATTCCAGGTGCGGGGCTTTCAGCCCCCAATCTTTTGTATCACTAATTAGAGATATACGTTTTACTTTGTCTTTACCTTTCCATATAAAATCAAAAATGATTCTATTGGCTTCAATTATAACTTCCTTATCTATACAAATTGAACCAGCACGATACATTAGCATTGGGATCACGAAGGTTTTAACAATCTGAATTCTTCCAATAATTGTCAGGTTCCTCCACCTCCAAAGCTGTAGTTTTGTTTTGATAGCGTCTATTATTCCTTCAAAGTTTAATTTATTTCTCAAACGGCGGTTATAAGAGAAATAGACTCCTAACATTTTAACCGCTTCCTTGATCTCAATATTGATAAAACCTTGATCTTGGGCTGGAGTAACGCACGTATTTCCCAAGATCAACATTTCTGTTTTGGCCAAATTAATGCTAAGACCTGCGCAATTTCCGAACTTTAAAATGACATCTAAAAAGTATTTGAGAGATCTATCGTTCCGCAGGAAAGCAGTTAGATCATCTGCAAAAACCTCAATTTTGATTTCCACTCCATCAACAACAATTCCTTGAATATCATCATTTTCACGTATACTAATAGCTAGTACTTCAAGGATAATAATAAACAAATACGGAGAAAGTGGATCTCCTTGTCTCACACCTCTTTGTATCTCAAAAGGTCCAGTAGAGAAACCATTATTCAGAACACTGCTTGTAATATTTTGGTAAAACATATGTATCCACTGGATGAATGAAGGGCCAAAATTAAAAACAGCTAGTGTACTATACAAAAATTTCCTATTCACAGAATCAAAAGCTTTCTGGAAGTCCACTGCTAACATCTTGCCATTGATTCCATATCTTTCTGTATATTCGAGTATATCATCAATCGTCCTTACTGCATCGTTAATTGTTCTGCCTTTGACGTACGCATGCTGATTATGATGAATTATTTTAGGTAGGACCGCCTGCAGTCTCATGGCAATAGCCTTGGATCCAATCTTGACATCTACATTGATCAAAGAAATCGGTCTCCAATTCGAAATTTTCCGTTTATCTTTATCTTTCTTTTCTATTAAAGTTATTATTGCTTGTTTTTGTGAGTTGGATAATTCACCATGATCAAATGAGTAATTGAGACAATCCACAAGGGGTTCACCGAGACTTTCCCAAAACGCAGTATAAAACTCGACTGTAAGGCCATCATTGCCGGGGGATTTATTGTTTTGAAAAGATCGTAGACTGTGAAGACATTCTGTAGGCGTCAGTCTCCCCTCACACCCAATAACATCTTCCCCAGATAACTTAGGTAATCCTCGAGACCGTAAGAATGAATTAAAGACATCATCTGACCCTTTTAAATTGTCCCTCTTATAAAGACCAGAATAAAAATCTTCCACTTCCTTCATAATTCTTTTGGGGTCAGAAGTAAGGAAACCGTCTTTGGTATATGCTTTCCGAATAGAACTCTTGGATTTTTTATGGGTTTCCAGGTTTAAAAAAAACTTATTACTTTTTTCTCCTTGCTCGTACCAATTGGCTCTAGAACGTATTATCGCTCCCCTTGCTAAATGCTCATAAAACAATTCATACTCACTTCGAATAATTTCCAGTTTTTCTATATTTTCAGGGGAGGGGTGCCTGCTGCAATCGTCCTCACACTGTTTTAACGAGTCTTCTATCGTTTTCAATCTTTGTCTTCTTGCATTAGCTTTCACTTTACTAAACTTAATCGACACTTGCCTTATTCGATATTTGATTAAATCCCAAAGAACTCTCTTGTCATTAACTTCTATGAACTCCTCGCGCCATACTGGCACAGTTTCGGTTATAAGCTTACAAAAATCAGGATCATCTAATAAACTCGCATTAAATTTCCAATATGATGGACCATGCCTTTGTTCTTCTATACTATTAAAATGAAGTACGATAGCCGAATGGTCGGAGTTTATGGAGGAAATTATATCGACACCTTCTACCTCCTCCTGGTACGAGTCACTCAACAGCCAATAATCTAATCTGCGTTGAATAAAAGGATTCTTCTGTCTCCACGTAAAGTGTTTGCATTCTGGGTTTCTAACACGCCATATATCCACTAAGTCAAAATTTAAACAAATATCTTGAACGTGCTTTACAGAATCTTTCTTTGTGGGGTTACCCCCGGAGCAGTCCCAATCAGGATCGAGAGTAACATTGAAATCCCCGCCAAGTATTATTTTTTTCTCAGCGCTATCAAGAAACTTCTCTATCAGTGTGTCTAGGGCGCTAAAGAATTCACATTGATCTTGAACCTTATTAGGTGCATAAATATTGACAAATAAGAAGTCCGATCCCTGCACAGTGGCGTCCATCAAAATATAACGACCTTCGGCATCTAATACGGACGATTTAAGATTGAATTCTAGATCATCTTTTATTAAAATCATCACTCCACAACTGTGATTGGTGCCATGAGAATAAAACATCTTACCTTTAAATTGCGTTTTCCAGATAGCCTCTATCTCTTCCGTGCTATAAGTTTCCTGGAGAAAAATTATGTCTGCATTTTGCTTGTTCAACCACAGAAACAGAGCCTTCCTCTTTGCAGATGAGCGAATCCCTCGAACATTTAGAGACAATAATTTAAAATCAACGTTATCTTTGCTGAAGGCAAAGCGTCATTCTTATCCAAACTTGTTAAAACGTGCGTGATAAATACACTAGAGTTAACGGTTATACATAAAGACAATAAACATGAAAACAATAAATAACAAAACACACCCAAAAACATTAAGAAGAGCCGCAGATATTCTACCTATGTGCTACCCTTGGGATTTAAGGGCCGTAGTTGCTTCTACCGTATGCAAATACGCAATTCTACTCCCGTCATGAAAATAACCGTGTAACAAGGATTTTAAGTACTTAAGATACCATTAATATAAAGCTTATCAGGTTCTCGCTTATCAAAAAACGCTACTTTGCCTTCCTCTCTTGCTTGTTTCAATTTTGGCCACAGTTTCTTTCTCCTGTCTCGTATTTCTTTCGGAAAATCAGCATACGCTTTCACATCCGATTCTTCACCCAGATCTCTTACATTCCTAAAGACAAGCTCGCGCTCAGGGAATCTAAGAAAACGTGCGATTATTGGCTTTGACTGGCCTGCCTTCTTTTTCCCTAGTCTATGAACACGCTGAAACTCTATATTCCTCGCATCCTCTAACTCTAATTCGCTCTCCAGAAACTTGTACACCACTTCACATGTATTCTCGCTTCCCTCTCCTGCTCTAGACCTCCTGGTAAAGAATTTGGTCTTCCAAGCCTTTGATCTTGTCCGATGTTTGATTCTCTCTTCTCTTTATTTCCTCGATGTCTTTATTTGTAAACGTCAATCCCGCTTCTATCTCCTGTATTGTTTCTTTCATCTTCTTAGCTTTTTCATTGAAAGATACCATATTTGCTTGAATCTTGTTTACCGCGTTCTCCAAGCTGGAAATCTTACCGAGAGTACCTTCCATCGTTTGTAGTTTCGTCTCCATACGTTCAAGTCTGTCCAGGATTTGTTGGAGCTGTTGACCAATCTTTTCAGTCATCGTCAAGGCTTACCAGAACTTGATCGTCACTATCATCAAGTGGTCTTCCGTTTGAGCTTATATCGTTCTTAAAGAGCGTTGTACTAAAACTTGAGATAAAGATCCGTTTGTCATCCGGCGAATTCGTTTCGCTATCTGAGTTAGAACTCTTACTTGTTCTTGTTCGCTTAAGAGTTGTTGTACACGCCTTGGCCATAAAACCAAACAAGAATAATTGACTTAAAGTTTGAAATTTACGGGAGCAGAATGAATGGCGTCCTCACCCGCTCATGGTCGGTCCCATTTAGTTAATCCTAAATATATGAACTATATTTACGGACACGTCGCGTCCAGAGCCAATTCGTGCTAAGTCCGGAAGCAATCGGGTCAAAATCGGCAGAGCTCATTCGTATTCTATTGTTACAGTCACTCACTCACTCACTCAACAGGACAGCATAGTGGCTTCGCCTCCTCTAGGAGCGCGTAGCCACAAAAACAGTGAGGGTAGGCATAGCATGTTACCTGTAGCCATTGTTTCACGTTGTTTCTCTGAGCGCACCAGGCCCCAGTCCTACCACGGCTAGCAACCTGATTGAGACGAGCGCGATCTGGGCCGTGTTTGGAATTGTAACTCGATGAAGCGGAAAACGCACCACTAGGGATGCGGCGGTCCTCTAACCCAACTGGAGCCTTGCACCTTCCTAAAAGATGAGTCACAGCCACATACACGATCAGTGTGAAAATCGCTTAGCTTATTAATCAAAACATTGTGCAAGAGTAGAAGGGAACCAAAGGCAAAATGTTTGAGGACTTTGACGAGCTCTCCTCATGACTGTTTGTACTCCACATCGCTGTAACTCTAAATGTCCTGTTTATTGGGCCATCGTGATTTACAATGTTATATTTGTTATGAAAAGACCGAATAGTGCTGTTTGTATTGTTGCTATCATCTTACCGTTGCATTCCCCTCGGCTAATTGAAATCTACTTTTAATTTCATGGCTCGCGATATAAGTAAGAGTGTAAGAAAAAAAAATAATAAGGAAACTTACCGATTACACAGCCGTAAAGCTCCACTCGTATGGATATATGTCTGTACCACGACCGGATGTGAAATCGCACAAAACGACCACGGATTGGAGGTATGAGAGGATGTGAAACAACTGAGTTTCTGTCGCGGTTGGCTTGGAAGATCTACAGAAAGAAGACAGGAAAAGAACGAAGGATAAGGTAAGAAAGTCGTTATTGGATTCTTGTGTTCTTTGATGCTTCGACAATCAATAAATGAATAAATCAATGAATCAATCAACCAATCAATCAATCAGTCAGTCCATCCACCACTAATCGATCAATCAATCAATCAATCAATCAATCAATCAATCAATCAATCAATCAATCGATCAATCAATCAACCAACTAACCAACCAACCAACCAACCAAGCAGCCAGCCACCCAGCCAACCAACCACCAACCAACTAGCCAGCCAGCCAGCCAGCTAGCCAACCAACCCACCAGCCAACCAACCAACCAACCAACCAGTCAGACAATCAATCAATCATTCAATCAATCAATCGATCAATCAATCAATCAATCAATCAATCAATCAATCAACCAACCAACCAACCAACCAACCAACCAACCAACCAACAATGAACCAACCAACCAATCAATCAATCAATCAATCAATCAATCAACCAACCAACCAACCAACCAACCAACCAACCAACCCGTCAGACAGTCAATCAATCAATCAACTTCATTTAAGTGTCAAGTCTTAAAGACAAGTATTGAAACAGCTAGGTTAAGCCTATCTTATCTTATCTTAGCCTTGGTGCCACTGTGAGTTTTGTCCTCAAACGACCACAGTAATCCACTTAAGTGCGCATATGTCAGTGAAAAGCATAGATGGGTGTATGTGTGCTGATACAACGGAAAAACCCACCTTTCTTGTGTTTCGCTCAAAGTAGTACGTAAAATAAACTCCATACTGACTGTAACGTAAGTAATACGAAGTAACCCATTGGTTCACCGCGGATCGCCCCTGTGTCGATACTCGGACAACTTTGTGGGGTCTCCGTAAGTCTATCTGAAGCCACTGGTAAGCATTATTAATTCTTGCAGACCAGCCGCCCATGTAGGCTCCTCTGCGTATGTTGTGTAGCCGTGCTAAGTGAGGTGCGTGTTTATTATCCCAGCGAGATGAAGACGTAATGGCTGCGTTTCCGATACCACCACTTTGCATTCCTAGAGGGCGATTGCAGAGTTTACCTGTAGAAACATCGTTTAGAAGAGTATCAGTATTTTAAATGGATAATAACTAGTTGACGTGAGAAACTGAGAAAGTATACGATCATTGGCCAAAAGATTGTGAGACCCCTCGATCGCCAAAAACTGAGATTTCGGTTCTGTCATTAACTGCAAATATCAATCGAACCCACCTTACTACCGACCAATAACTGAATAAATCCTCGCCACAGCCCAAAACAGGGGTGCATAAAGAGCTCTGGAAGTTACCCCACAAATTTGAAGAAATGGTCGGTAAAAATGGAATCAATCCGTAAAAACAATCGTTTACAGAATCAACCAAAGTGACTAACTGTAGGCTGTTAAAAGAAACCCGCTATTCAGTATGCGTGCGCAAGAGTCACACTGAAATGAAATGAAACCCTTAAGCCATCTTACCAAGTCTACAGCCGTACAGTTCCACTCTCATGGAAATGTGACTACGCCATGTTTTGGGATGGATGCGCACGTAACGCGCCTTGAAAGGGCGACGAAACCGATGCGTCACTACATAGTTCCTCTCGAAGTTTGCGCGGAAAATCTGGCGAAAAAATAAGAAAGGAAAGACAAAGAGAGCAAAGTATTTCAATTTATCCGTACTAAGCTAGGCACAGTAGGCAAGTTCTTAAACGACGAATTTTGGGCCTAGTTTTGGTATCGTGTTATTTTCTTAGCCGAGAGCCTTCAATCTACTTGGACCGTCTAAACTCCTACGCAGAGTTCGTTACATAATCCTAGAGTCACATTACTGTTGGCGCTATATTCATAACAGCAGTGGAAAGGACTTCGTAAATATCTCTGAGCACAAGTACTGCCTAAAGCATTCCTGCTATCATCAGTCTTTGCTACGTTTCCCAAGCGACCTTTAACTCAACACAGGCGGAACCCGAAGCGAACCAGAAATCGCTTTTCGTTCTTTTTCGTTTTTTGGCATTACATGTTAAAAGGAAGTAATTGCTACCTCACCTTGACACCTCTTCCTTCCTTGTACGGGAAGAATTTGATGTTGTCCAAGCTGTATGAAACCGCATAACTTGTAACCCACTGGTCAGCGTCGTATCGTCCTTGAGTGGAGATTCTCTTTACTCGGCTGATCGTACCCAGGTCTATATTAAGCCACTGTCTAGCATTGTTATACCTGGCGGCAAATATGAAAGACGAATCGCTTTGTTAGTTGAACTACCAGATAATAACAATCAGATATGCATTTTCTAACATTAAAACTAAAAGCCTCGTGGACTCGAAAAAAATTGTGTTTCTGCCGAAATAAGAGGCAGGAAATAAAAATTCATGGACATGAGAACCGCATGTAAGTGCTTCTACCGATTTTTCAAGCTCAACAAAGTTTCCATAGCAGCTTTATTATATTAATTTTTTTGACTTGAAGACTTTACAAATACTCCCCACTTCGTTACAAATACTAAAACAGAATTTCATTTATACAAAAACTGCATCAGCAAGTCTTAAAAAAAAAACCAGTACGTGTTTTCAAGAGGACCTTTTGTTTCGAAGAACAGGATGTCACAGGTTGAAGTTTTCCACTGAGAGGAAAAACAAAAACGAAAAGGAAGAAAGACCTTGAAAACGTCTCAGTATTCCGTTTGGAGACAAAAACAGGAGTGTTTATACCAATCACAGTACTTATAAATATTTATGATGTGCTTGAAATAAAAACAGTAAGGCCCTCACTTAGCGACCCAGCCTCCGCGCACATAACCATGATTTCGGGACTGGAGACGAGCGTTCCACGGTACGTAGTAATAGTTCCACATGGATGAGGCTGTCACAGCCTGCTTTGTGACGCGACCATCCTCCATTCCCAAAGGAACATCACAAGGATCTGGATAAATAATATGATGAGACAAAAATTAGTAAAACAGAGGCATGGAACAAGGGGAAGGTAATCTGATAAAAGAGAACGAAATGGGATAAATGGAAATTCCATTTAACAAGCCTACGCAGGTAAAAGTCAGATGTAAATTGAACTTCTTTATCGTAGAAAATTCACATAGATTAGAGGTTGACGTTTTCAATACGCAGCAGAGTTTGATCCAAGCCTACTTTTACGACACATCTAGCTTCAGGAGGGAATCTTAAGGTTTTTACTTCTTATGAAAAGCAACATTTTTTTTAAACAAATTATTACCATTTCAAGACCACTGTCTAGGATAAGAAAACGGCATAAGTAACGGCATTTAGAACCAAAACCGTGCTATCCCTACCTGCTCTACAACCGTAGAATTCCGCTCTCATAGAGATGTATCCGTACCAACCCCATGGATGCAAGCGCAGGTACCGAGTTTGTATCGGGGGATTAAGACTGTTCTCTACAATACTCCAACGGTCACGGTTAGCAGTGAAATACTACAAAGAATAAGAGGATAAAACATTTTAGCGTAAAACTTAGTTTCAGCTACAAAAATATAAAAAACATTTCATGCGTTGCTGAGGAATAAAGTTGATGATAGAAAAGACTGATTTGAATCATTTTTCTCCACGCAATTTTTGTGTAAGTTGATGATAGTATAATGCTCCAGTTCCAATTTTCCCTTTGGAAATCCAGGAACAATCCTAGCTAATAAGATGTAATGCAGCTACCATTTCAGTTGTTTAACTTAAAATTTTCAAAAAACTTAACGGTGAGGGAATCGTTTGGAACTTTCCGCAATGCTACCACATTAAACCAAGACGGGGGCCTGGAGTAGCATCCGTTAACGGCGCGGTGAGATAATCAACTGTCTTGTGATCGCTAACAGAATTGACAGAACTTTGCTGCGTAATTATAAATTTGCGTTTGTAAAATCGTTTGAAAAACGTAGACCTTCCTAAAACCCTGATTAGTTACGAAAACCAGATGAAAAAGAAAAAAAATTGACATTTCCAGTGAATTTGATTGACCCTGTGAATACATAAAACATAATCGTTACCTTGTCCTGGCTAAGCAGCCTATATGTTGCCCAGTGTAGAGTATCCAGACTATAAGTCAGCTTGTATCTCGTGACCCATTGGTTTGCGTCTCGTCTTCCCTGTGTAGCAATCTTCCTGATGGTTGTTGTCCGTCCAAAGTCCACCTTGAACCACTGATTATGATTATTGTATCTTGCGATCCAGCAGAAGGGCTTGCGAAGTCGTCCATTCGGAGCCGTGTAGCGCGCGTTATAAGCAGACGAGGATGTCAGTCGTGCGTTAGGGATCTTTCCAGATTCCATACCGAGAGGGTGGTTGCAAAGAGGCTCTAGAATTGAAATAATTATTTACGATTAATCATGTACGATCGTAAACTAAAGGGACAGTGGGAAGCGATGACTACAATCTCAATTTTTGACCGGCAAAATGTCCCCATGTCCAATTATTTCAAGACCCTGATAAATAGTGTCATTAAAGCGTTAAACATGAAATTCCGACACAAGGGTCGGAACTTCATGTCTAACGCTTTAGTGTCTCGCTTCAGTGCGCTAAGTGGCAGTTGCAAAAGGAAAGGGATACAGATTTTCACGTTCGTTCAAATCTGTGCTTTCACACTAACAAATAACGGCGTTTTTATCTGGTGAAGAGTCGAACGCTAGGAAGCGCCATAACCCCTCCAGACTGTGATCCGGTTACGATGATTCCAAATGACTCACTCACCAACTGGGCATCCGATAAACTCTACTCTCATAGATATCCATGCATACCAAGTCTGTGGGTGAACCCGGATGTGTGAGGCCAGAATGGATCTGATAAAGGTGTTAGTGACTATCGTGTGACGATCACTGTTAGCTTGGAAAACCTGCAACAAGGAAGGCTAATAAATGAAAGTTTTTCCCATGACCTTGGAAGTTATTCCACACCTTTTATTAGCAATACACTGAACGAGAAAAAAAAATTGGCGGGCAGAAGTGAGATTCCATTAATGTTATTAGGTCTGCTCCATCCATTTTTCCTCTTTTAAGTGACATATCCTTTGAAAACTTGTTCCCCGCATTTATTACAGTTTTCGGTTCAGTGTTTGGTGCCTAAAATACATAAAGAAAGAAAATAATACACAGCAAGAAGTTTTGCGTTTGTTTTTTTATAAAATCCTTCAAGAGAGAGAAAAACCCCTCAAAGTTTGAATTCTCCTGTGGATAGGCAAGAATCTTTGCCCACTCTTGGGGTTCGAAGACCGCATGCGTTCGAACGATATAACAATGCACGCATAATCTAAGGCGAGGTTTTCTTGCTGGTTTACCGCAAATATTGAACTACAGAAGTATTTCGTTATTAATTCGCTTTAAAAAATGAGCGGAAGACTACTCTTTCTTGAACCTTAACCACACCTTTGGATATTTAGCAAAGCTGAATCCATCTCTACTGAAGGTCAATAGGAAAGTCTTGACCCACTGATTAGCATCCTGGCGACCTTGAGACATGATTCCCGTAATACGCGCCAGGCCTCCAAAGTAGACCTGCAGCCACTGGCTACGAGTGTTGCGCCGTGCACTCCATGACCAGCGGTGGTTTATACGACCGTGCCATGGTGCCAGGTATCCATTGTAGTAAGTGGAAGCGGTCATTGCTCCATTGTGCAGACGCTTGTCTTCCAAGCCAATCGGGACAGAGCACCGTGCTGCGAAAGGAGAATCAATGACAGAATTGCTTCTGCTTTCAGGAACCGATTTTGAAAGTAACACAAATTTTACCATCCCCAATCAAACTGCAAATTATAGCAAATTATTATTTAACACACTGTAACCATGTCTAACTATGACTAGCGTGCTGGCGCAGGGGATATCTTGTGATCGACGTAATTTTATGAGCTGGGTAGAAAATGGTGGCTCCTCAAGCGTTTCTCTAAACACTTAGTAAGATGTGCCTTTTACCAGTACATATAATAATAATGAAACAATCTCGCTTAACCTTGACGAGCAGTTCGTCGGCTAAGTATCAGGCGGCATTTTGCGCCCTTTCGCAGGATAATTGCAAAACAATAACTGGAATTAACATCCAAAAAAGAAACGTCTGACCAACTGAAACTGGTCTTGACCTCTAAGTGTGTGGATGAAGTCCAGCATAGTAAGTTTTGTTATACTGTTCAAGTTGATTCTAACCTGTTGGGCATCCATAGAACTCTACTCGCATTGAGATGTGTCGGTACCATCCCCATGGATGAACCCGGATGTAACGCGCTATTATTCGCGGGAACAGGCGATATTGTACAACGGAATTCTGATCTCTGTTTCCGGTAAAATACTGTAAAAGAAAGAGAAGAAAAACGCATTTTTCACTGCGCTAAACACATTCAATTCTAAATGATTTAGAATTGAATGTGTTTGGCGCAGCAACGGCACAAAACCATTTAATGTGACATCACACGTCGCAAACCGTTTGACCAGGCCTTCTTACCCTTCTTGCGCTGTTCTGTTTGTACTCGGCAAAGAAAACGTTATCCTGACTGAAGGACAAATAATACTGAGTCACCCATTGGCGTGCGTCGTGTCGACCCTGGGTAGCAATCTTCACCACTCGCATCGCACGGCCAAAATCAACCGAGAGCCACTGGTACCGATTGTTATGACGTGCACACCATGCGCCCATCCGGGAACCTGTTCTTCGGAAGAAAAGTCTTCCGTTGTTCGGGGCGTGATTCTTGTCCCAGCTAGAGGAAGCGGTGATCTGTGTGGCTCGTATGCGACCATTTTGCATCCCTAGAGGCTTGTTACATTGCGGACCTGAAGAGATGGGCCCAGCAGAATGAAGGTTGTCGATACTAAATATGTTCGAACATAGCCAATTCTCATTCTTAAGCTTTATTTTGCAAACTGTGGTAGGCATAGTTTAGGATGAGATAACAATACTAACATCTACGATTTTTCGCGTAATAAATTAAAGGCATGAAAAGGGAATGTGCGATTTGCTGGCCTTCACTTTCTCTGAATCCCAAACAGTGACGAGTTCCTTGAGTCCGCCTAACAAAGCCCACAAAATCTTGTGAACGTACTGCAGAATGCAAAGCACGACGCACTTAACATTTGATAGGAGTTTAATAATAGGAATTTAATAATGAATAATTAAATAAATACACAAAGGTATAGTCCGTCCGTCCGCCCACAAATAGCAATGGCTAATCGCGTTGGGCTGAGTTACAATAATAGAGCAGTCCGTGAATAACTAATTAGCAGTATAGCGATACACCCGTAAACACAAGAGAATAGTGCAGTCAAAGCTAAACCTGAGGGTAGTGATGTTTCAAGGCCTTCTTGACGTGCTCCGCTGACTGTTTCAAAAAGGCGAAAAGCCGAGGGAAGAGGGCAAGCATAAGGGGAAACTTGTGAAAGCAGACACAAAGTACTGACAGGAAAAGACGTTGGACAGGAAACCAACGGAGTTCGTACTCAGAGGTTCCTCTTTGTTAATTTGTAGCCGGTTTCTCTTACCAACAATGCAGCCATAAAATTCAACCCTCATTGAGATCCAACTTCGCCACGTGACAGGATGGATTCTAAAGTAGCGAGCTTTGATGGGCCTCAAAAATCGGTTGGTGACAACGATAAACCGGTCATAGTTTCCAGAGAAGATCTATTACAGGGATGAGGAAGGAGAGCGGGTATTAATCACTTATAGGATAACACTAGATCAGAATCAAGCCAGAAAAATAATCGACAAGTTTGAAAGGAAGTACCAAGAACCGACAGTCACCGTACAGGTAAGCGTTGCATTTTCTGTTCCTGTAAAAGTTAAAACGTTCGCGCAAAAGTCTGAAATTTGACTCTACACATAAGTTGACAGTGCTACATGACGGTTTTTGAAATTTTGAAACTAAACCTACCCCAATTTTCCCACAAACGCCTGGTAACATTCTTTCAACGTTCTGTCAAGCTCAGTAAAAACTCGCGAGGAAAAGGATTCTTTGAAACGCAAATATACACACACGCACACACGCCCAGGCACTGTAGTGAGTACGCTTTGTATAGGAAATCGCACGACCTGGAGTACAATTCAGGATTAATAGGTACGAGTGATTTTGGTGAGTGCAATTTGAGAACTTTCAAAATCACGAGTATCTATTAATCCCGAATTGTTCGAGAAGGTCGTGCGATTTTTTTTATTTATATTACATTCAACAAAATTACGAACTTACGTACCGTTGTCATGGAAACTTAATGGGTAGTCCTGCTGAGTACTATTTGGGATTAGTTGTACTGCTCTCGACCAATCAGAATTGAGTAACAGGGTTTTCATTAAGAACTGAAGTAGCAGGAAGATATTATAAAGTGACAGGAGAATCTGGCCCCTCAGACAAAAATTTACCTTCAAGGCTGCTACAGCCTATTGAAAGTTAGCCGGAGAATTCCTACCAGTAGCCGGAGAATTCTCCGATCTCCGATGCCTAATGAACACCCTGAGTAATTTTGTTGAGTGTACTATAAGTATCCTTATCTAAGCGCAAACATAAAAGAAAACATGTAGATTACCTTGGTTCTTCTGCCTTCCTTATAAGTTATAAACCTTTGACCTCTGCTACTGAATGACACATAGTAACTTGTCACCCATTGGTCCGCATTGTGCCGACCTTGAGTGCAAACCCTCGTGACCACGGCGTCAGTTCCAAAGTCTACTTGAAGCCACTGCTTGTTGTTGCGTATGCGCGAGCACCAGGCTCCTCCGTTTCTACCAGCGCGACGCTGGTGAAGTCGTGCATTTCTGGGGGCGCAGTAGAAGTTGTATGAAGACGAGGCTCTAAACATTGGGTCAGGTATGCGGCCATCTTCTAAACCGAGCGGCATGTCGCATTTGCCTAGAAAAAGAAACAAAGGGAATGAATACCATGAAGTGTGCTTCATTGTTAATGCAAACAATTACAATCACATCGAATTAAAATTTAAAATCAGAAAGTTCGATAAGTATTTTCATACTTAACATACATACAATATGTAATAGTTGGTATTTTCTCGCTGCTTTACTTACGATGAATTCAGACATGCGCATATCACCGTAATATGTTAGTAGTTTATTTGCCTGATTTATAAATAGTTTTCATCAATTATTAAAATGGGCGCTCTTGCAATACGCGAAAAGAAGTTTCCACGCCCACCACAATAATGCTGTATTTAAACTACCCTTTGACAAAAGCAAGGTTTTAAAAGAGAAAGACTGAACATTTTCTAAATAAATGAACAGAGTTCGCAAAGTTGCGAAAATTAACGATGATGCTAACTGCAAGAAAAGAAGCTCGAAACCTTTATGACAATGCCGTCCATCGTTCATTAGTTTCCAAACCCAATCTTAAAACTCCTCAAACCAACTGATACCTATGGAAAGTCCCTTTTAACCTTCCTGCGACGGAAAGAGTTATCAGTTTCACCGTGATTGCCACTGCTTTTATTTCTTCTCCCAGATTAAGTTCACTGAATTATCCGTTTTTTGGGCAGATGTGGGTGCCTTGGTTTGGGTTGCAAAGTCGAATCTCTTTATCATTAGCAACCAAAAGATTACTTACTCCAAGGACAGCCATACAACTCCAGTCTCATGGAAATATGAGACCTCCATCCTCGCGGGTTAAGGCGAACAAATCTACAATAAATTGGTGGATTGAACGCTTGGGTTCGAAGTCCGTTTCTATCGTAATTTCCAGGGAAAGTCTAAAGGCAAAGACAAATATTATTGCGCTGACTAACAAATTCAGAGTGAATGAAACAACAAATAAATACAAGGAAAAATTAGAATTATGGTCTTGTTGCTGGAGGTACATAAATTCAGTGTAAGATCAAGGATTTGTTTCCGGGCAAACTCATGAGCCGGGCTCAAATAATTCAGTGAGATAATGTCAAGAGGCACTGTCCTTCACACACCCTTAAGGCCCTAGCAAACGGCTTCAACATTTGCTTCAACATCCTTTCGATTTTGTTGAATGGCAATGTTGAAAGCGTTTGCCACCCCCTTTCCAACTTGTTGAAACATGTTGAAACGATGTTGAAAGAGTTTAAAAGCGTTTAAACTTTGCTTCAACATGCGTTCAACATTTCAGACATTTATGGTGTTCTCTGGAATGTTCGGAATGTCGAAACGGAGTTGAAGTCGTTTGCCCCGCTCTTTCAACATTGTTGAGCAAGCGCTGGGGCCTGAAACTAATTACCAGGCCACTCGCTAAGTTTTGTTGAATGAAATGTTGAAACCGTTTGCTCATCCCACCTTTCAACATCATTCAACAACCTTCCAACAGCGTTCAACAAAATCGAATGGATGTTGAAGCAGATGTTGCAGCCGTTTGCTAGGGCCTTTACCAACATTCTGCTTTCAAACTGATGAAGGATTAAGCGTTAGTTAACTGAAAGGCGTAAAGCTCACCTTAACATTGTCCCACCACTCTCGAACATATGAAAATCGGGCACCATCTGAGCTGTACAAAATATAATACGCCGTTACCCACTGGTCAGCGTCCTGTCGTCCTTGAGTATTAATACCCGTGACTTTCATCGACTTCCCCATGTCAATCTGTAGCCATTGGTTGTGATTTTTATGGCGGGAAGACCAGGCTCCCATCAGCCGGCCGCGGCGAGCGTGGTGAAGTCTGGCCAACCAAGAGGCATGGTTCTTGTCCCATTGGGACGAGGCCTTCATGGCTGAATTCCTGATTCGGCCATTTTGAATTCCGACAGCGCCATTACAGAAATTCTCTGTAAACATAAGCTGTGAACATCAGCTTCACATGCGTGCTTTTAAATCTTATGTAACAGTCTGCGTTTGGGATAGCTAACTAAACGAATCAAGGTTGCCTAAAAAAGGCCACTCTGCGGCGTTTCTAACTGCAAGTGATAACTGCTTTAAATACGCCATCAAAAAATGGAGGAAGGATATGTGATAGCGCGACTCCTAGGTCTGAGAGCTAAGTTGCACAGTATTCCTAGAAGTGGTTACGAACAGATTCTAGATAACGCGTTTGACGAGGAACGGAATCAAAGCAAAGAGACGTTCTTAGATAGTTACACCACTGTAACTCGCACCACAGATTTCCTAAGAAATGCTAACACAAAAAACTCACCCGAACGACGACAGCCATACAACTCCACTCTCATAGCGATGTAACTGTACCAGCTTCTCGGATGAATGCGTACGAAACGAGCTTTGATTGGCGGAATAATTTTGTGTGATACGGTGTGATAGATATCGTAGTTACCGCGGAAGAGCTGGCAAAGAGAAACCAAACTGTTTTCAGAGGCCTTAATGAAATTTAACAAGAAATTGAGTATTGGAGAATACGCTCAATCACTGGCGTAGATTTCAAAAACAATTTCACTAGTTGATAACCTGAGTTACGGGGGGTTGTGGGTGGAGGGGGGGAAAGGGGGGGGGGGCGAAAAAAGGTGTTATCCGGCTTCATCCTAGTCATTAACGGTGTTTTTCTCAACATTCATAACAGTATTATTACCATTAGATAGGCGGCATCGATGAAAGATGAGCGCTGATAATGATGACAATCCTACTCTACCTTTTCCTTTTCGGGTTTTCAATGAGATGCTTATCTCATAATTATTACTACAACAAAGACTACGGTTACAAAATTTATCGAATTTCTTGTAAACCAGATTGAGAAATTACGGCTTCCTAACATATCAACTACCTTATTCTTACCTTCACTCCCCCGTAGGCGGTGTACAGCCTAAATCGCAGGCCCTTCAAACTATATGACATGACGAAACTTCTCACCCACTGATGGGATTCTCGGCGTCCCTGTGTGGCGATACCTTTAACGATACTCAATTGCCTCAAGTCGATCTGCAGCCACTGTTTGGTGTTGCGATGCTTTGCCACCCAAGCTCCTGTTCTGCCGTGACTAGCGTAGATGTTTATTCGTGCTCGGTCAGGTCCGTGATTGTAGTTGTACGACGACGACACCCGAAGATAACCCGACAGGATTCGTCGGTCTTCCATACCAAGAGGCATAGTACAGCGATCTACGATTGTAACATATCAAAGGAGTCATTAAAAGCGCAATGCCACACTATTCTGTGTTGAATCACGTACAGTCGGGTCTTTTTTCACAACCAACAAGAGGGAACTGAAAATAAGATTGTTTATTGCAGTAAAACCTGCAAGTACACATGTAAAATGTCTCGTACCTACATAACAGCCGTATGCCTCAACTCTCATTGAGATGTGACTTCGCCATCCCCAGGGGACCACCCTGAAGAAACGGCATTTGATTGGTGGATTAAAAGGATACATGACCACGGTGTTGCGGTCACGGTTTCCAGTGAAGTACTGTTTGAAACGAAAACAAAAAACGTTAGTAACACACGTTCTTTCTTTTCTGGTTCATAAGAGAATGACCTGACTATATTTTAAAGGAGTCTCACTGGCTTCAAATACTTTCTAGACTTGTAAAGCATGGTTCATTGAAAACTACCACAAAATACGTTATCAGAAACAATCTAGCATTCATTAAAACAAATGGCGTTTTGAATCGAAAAAAAAAGTAGAATCCTTGAACAAGATCAATCGAACGTACCGTGAGTACTCCATGGTTCTCGTCAGAGGTATTTCTCCTAAATTCTCAACGGATTCAGTCTCTTTGATATTTATTGAGTTATTCAGTTTCGATCGAAAATCAGGGACCATTCTCACTGATATGTTTCTGAATCAGAGCAAAGAAAGTACTAGTATTCACGAATACGGTATTGCTGCTCTCTATATTCATTCTCAAAACTTTCATTTTCATTTCAAAACGAATTTCTTGGAATACTAGCTGAGCACTGTTTTGCAGAATTAACCTCAGATTATCCGTGATAAGTGTGTCCTAGTCGTACTATAGCCTTCATCTAAAGAACTTAAAAAACAATAATTAAAATTAAGCAAACCTTTTTGAGATTTTCTTCTGCTATTCACTTACCCTCCTATTATTGCGCTCTTTATATTCAACAAACCGAATTCCGTCCAAGCTGCTCATAACATAGTACTGCGTCACCCACTGATCAGCGTCCTGCCTTCCTTGAGTCGCGAACCTGATAATTTTCGCCGCTTTGCCAAAGTCTAGCTGTAACCATTGGTATCGGTTGTTGTGTTTAGCCGACCAAGCTCCCATGTACCGTCCACGGCGTCTCCAGTGAAGCCGCGCAAGGTACGGCGCGTGGTAATTGTCCCAATAAGATGACGCGGTTACGTAGTGATTATTCAGCCGGCCTGATTGTAGTCCCATTGGCTGATTGCATCGGCGACCTGCGCATGCAGAAGGAAGTCAATCATTAACAACTGATCGTGCACGTTCATTCCATCCCAACATGTTTCGATAAGGTCATTAAGGTTTACAGCCTGATAGTAAACTTTTACAGTGCGCTGTCTACGTGTAGTCGTTGTAAAGTTAGATGTTCTTGCTTATCAGGACACGAAAACTTTACTAATGGATAAGAACAAAGCACGCATAGCCCTAAGACAAATTATCAAGACCAAAGGAGAATTCCTGAACTCTTCGAAACAAAACTGCCTCGGCATTGGCCCTTCAGAAAGTAGGAGTTTGGTGAAGGAAGTAAGGGACAAAAAACAAAATAAACATTTCACAATTAAAGGAAACAGACTACTGATAAAATATGTTAAGGAAAATGAAAGTCCTTTGGAGAACAGATCTATTCTGAAAACTGATCTGAAACCTTGCAGGTGCTGTCTGATACATGGAAATAGCAAGCCATAAAACCCTTTCTGCATTTTTTTATTTTTGTGGTGACCACCTCAGACTCACCCAACAAGCATCCGTAGAGTTCGACGCGCATAGCAATGTGCCCGTACCAGGTCCTCACGTTCACACGGACATATCGCGCTGCAAATGGTTTGAAGAAACGATGGGTAACGACAAAGTACCTTTCTTGATTGGCTGGGAAGATCTGTTCGGTTCAACAAAGGCAACAATTGTTACTACCTTATAACACGAACTAAAAACAATATGATGAGGTACGTCCGAATAGCAACAACTGCGATAAGGATAAGGTTTCAGTATTTATTTAATTCAACTCAACATTACAAGATACAGACTAATATGAATGATATATATATATATATATATATATATATATATATATATATATATATACTGTATACACTGTATACAGATGTATATACAGACTAATACTTAGCATAAGCAAACGGTAAAAGCAAATGTAAAGGAAATACATGAAAACTATAACATCAAGCTAAGTAGTGAGTTGGGATCATCCAAGTAACATGGGTTAATCTAGTGTATGATCCCAATGGTTTCCCACATCTTCATTGTTAATCTTGAGAAAAGCACTTAAAATTGCAACATACCCTGGTCTTTCTGTTTTCTCTGTAAGGGTAAAACCTGACTCCATTGTTGCTGTAAGACACAGTGTAGCTGGTTACCCACTGGTTGGCATCATATCGCGCTTGTGTGGCGATCCTCTTGACTACTGACTTGGCGCCAAGGTCAATCTGCAGCCATTGTCGATTGTTGTTCACTTTAGCTAGCCAGCCTCCACGAGTCGCACCTCTGTTCCTGGCCTGAAGTCTTGAGGACCATGGACCGTAGTAACGATTGTACATGGAGGAAGCAGTAAACATGGATTGCGTGATGCGGCCATCTTGGATTCCAAGAGGTACGTCGCACTTGTCTGAAATGATAAGTTAAATAGAGATTCTTTTACTGCGCAGCCAATCTTCGAGATAAAGGAGGGGACGAAGATAGGCCTGGGGCGCATGGTGTGAGACGGCCAACTTGTTGTAAATCTTCGTATATGGTGAACGCGCATGGCCAAATGAAGGGTAATGACGATCTCTGACAAATCACCGACTTTGAAAGTCTGCCGCAGTAATTATAACAATTCATTTCAGAAAAGTGCTATGAACTGGTCAAGATGACAGACGGGAAATAATGGAAAAGTCCCTTAAAATACGTTTTGTCAACAAGAACATCGCTAAGATCTCAAGAAATTAGTTTTCGCCGTGCCAGGCAAAAGATAACACTTAAAATTAATGGTATACCTGCTTTACATCCGTAGAACTCTACCCTCATGCAGATATGCCGATACCAGCCTCTAGGAATGATACGGATACAGCGGGCGATAATTGGTGGGTTTATTACGTTTGAAACTATGCTGTGCTGTTCTCGGTTGGCTTGGAAGTACTAACAAACAAAGAAATAATGGTTTACCTTAGTTATCCAAGGAGATATGGTGTAATATAAGTAACACTCCTAGTGTCACAGTGACCGTTAGAACTTCACATGTTGGCGTGCTGTGGTTAAAAATTTTTTTAGGTCTTTTCTTATAGCTAACAGTTTAGCCAATCAAAAGAAAGCCCGTTTGCACTACCTCCTTGTATTATACTGCTTCAAGTAACACAGCGCATGGTTGTTGAAGCTCTCAAAAGTCTGTTCAAAGTGCAAAAGGCGAAGTTGCTAAGCTAATTGTTGAAGCACATCAAAAATGAGCTCGAGTTAGCCACTGTTACCTTGATATCAGTACGTTCAAATCACTTAACCTGAATTTCTCTGCCAATTACACCTCTATATCCAGTTATCACAGAGTGCATCTCTCGTACCTTATCATTACTTTTGTATCTGTACAAGCTCCAGTGAATTCCATCAACACTTGAACTCAGAAGATATCTCGTCACCCACTGCCCATAATCTTGTCTTCCTTGGGTATCAATCTTCGTGATTTTCATTATCCGACCAAAGTCCACTTTGAACCATTGATTGTGATTGTTGTATCTTGAGCACCAGGCCCCAATGTACCTACCGCGCTTGACTTTCATCAGTCTTCCAAGACTGGGCGCGTGATATTTGTTAGCAGATGAAGAAGCCGTGATTTGAGCGTTCTTGATAGCACCACTGCGCATGCCCAAGGCACGGTTACAGAGGGCAGCTGTGGAAAAAACGCAAACTGTTAAGAAAACAGCTATAAAATCTTTGCGCTATCAATTTCAACTGGTTAGATAATTATAAAACCTACTCCGTACTTTGTTTCCTGTCGACACAAAATTTAAATATCCTTGTAATATAATATCACGGAAGGGGGGGAGATAGTCACCTTTTCCCTGAGCAATCTTCTTGGTACTCGCTTGAGAAAAAAATATTTTAATGGTCGATAAACTTTAATGGAACATTTTTGACAAATATTCGCATGTAATTATAATGAGATACAGAGCCAATAAAAGTTATGCAAACTCAGGAGCCCATCAAGGCCCATATTGAGAAACTAATTACTCCTGTGAATGCCTCGTTAGCGCAGTAGGCAGCGCGTCAGTCTCATAATCCGCATCAGACATCTGAAGGTCGTGAGTTCGATCCTCACATGAGGCACTTATTTTAAACACGCTTTTTTATGCTATTATACCTTTAGTTCATTTTATCCAATTCTAGTTTTTTACTTACCGATCTATTTTGTTTCATTCTTATTCCAGTTAATTTTAATTCAATATAGTTTTATTATCTTGAACTCATAAAATTATATATACAAATCAAATGTAGACTTCAGAAGCTCGTCCGTGGCTCGTTAGCGCAGTAGGCAGCGCGTCAGTCTCATAATCGGCATCAGATATCTGAAGGTCGTGAGTTCGATCCTCACACGGGGCACTTTTTTAAACAAACTTTTCACCGAAGCGTCACTTAACTTCTGTTTCACTTCATTTTAGCAAATTTTCCAGTTATTCTTGAACTCGTAAAATTATATATACATATCAAATGTAGATTCCGGAGTATGGTATGTGCTTCGTTAGCGCAGTAGGCAACGCGTCAGTCTCATAATCTACATCAGATATCTGAAGGTCGTGAGTTCGATCCTCACACGGGGCACTTATTTTAAACAAACTTTTTTTTTATGCTATTATACCTTTAGCTCATTTTATACAATTCCATTTCCTTCACCTACTGATCTATTTTGTTTTATTCTTATTCCAGTTAATTGTAATTCAGTATAGTTTTATTATTCTTGAACTCATAAAATTATATATACAAATCAAATGTAGACTTCAGAAGCTCGTCAGTGCCTCGTTAGCGCAGTAGGCAGCGCGTCAGTCTCATAATCTGCGTCAGATATCTGAAGGTCGTGAGTTCCATCCTCACACGGGGCAATTATTTTAAACAAGCTTTTATTATGCTATTATACCTTTAGTTCATTTTATCCAATTCTATTTCCTTTACCTACTGATCTATTTTGTTTCATTCTTATTCTAGTCAATTGTAATTTAATATAGTTTTATTATTCTTGAACTCATAAAATTATATATACAAATCAAATGTAGACTTCAGAAGCTCGTCAGTGCCTCGTTAGCGCAGTAGGCAGCGCGTCAGTCTCATAATCGGCATCAGATGTCCCAAGGTCGTGAGTTCGATCTTCACACGGGGCACTTATTTTAAACAAACTTTTCATTTATGCTATTATACCTTTAGTTCATTTTATCCAATTCTATTTTCTTTACCTACTGATCTATTTTGTTTCATTCTTATTCTAGTCAATTGTAATTTAATATAGTTTTATTATTCTTGAACTCATAAAATTATATATACAAATCAAATGTAGACTTCAGAAGCTCGTCAGTGCCTCGTTAGCGCAGTAGGCAGCGCGTCAGTCTCATAATCGGCATAAGATATCTGAAGGTCGTGAGTTCGATCCTCACACGGGGCACTTATTTTAAACAAACTTTTCATTTATGCTATTATACCTTTAGTTCATTTTATCCAATTCTATTTCCTTTACCTACTGATCTATTTTGTTTCATTCTTATTCCAGTTAATTGTAATTCAATATAATTTTCTTATTCTTGAACTCATAAAATTATATATACAGATCAAATGTAGACTTCAGAAGCTCGTCAGTGCCTCGTTAGCGCAGTAGGCAGCGCGTCAGTCTCATAATCTGCATCAGATATCTGAAGGTCGTGAGTTCGATCCTCACACGGGGCACTTATTTTAAACAAGCTTTTATTATGCTATTATACCTTTAGCTCATTTCATACAATTCTATTTACTTTACCTACTGATCTATTTTGTTTCATTCTTATTCCAGTTAATTGTAATTCAATATAGTTTCATTATTCTTGAACTCATAAAATTATATATACGGATCAAATGCAGACTGCGGAAGCTCGTCAGTGCCTCGTTAGCGCAGTAGGCAGCGCGTCAGTCTCATAATCGGCATCAGATATCTGAAGGTCGTGAGTTCGATCCTCACACGGGGCACTTATTTTAAACAAGCTTTTATTATGCTATTATACCTTTAGCTCATTTCATACAATTCTATTTACTTTACCTACTGATCTATTTTGTTTCATTCTTATTCCAGTTAATTGTAATTCAATATAGTTTTATTATTCTTGAACTCATATAATTATATATACAGATCAAATGCAGACTGCGGAAGCTCGTCAGTGCCTCGTTAGCGCAGTAGGCAGCGCGTCAGTCTCATAATCTGCATCAGATATCTGAAGGTCGTGAGTTCGATCCTCACACGGGGCACTTATTTTAAACAAGCTTTTATTATGCTATTATTCCTTTAGCTCATTTCATACAATTCTATTTCCTTTACCTACTGATCTATTTTGTTTCATTCTTATTCTAGTTAATTGTAATTCAATATAGTTTTATTATTCTTGAACTCAGAAAATTATATATACGGATCAAATGCAGACAGCGGAAGCTCGTCAATGCCTCGTTAGCGCAGTAGGCAGCGCGTCAGTCTCATAATCGGCATCAGATGTCTGAAGGTCGTGAGTTCGATCCTCACACGGGGCACTTATTTTAAACAAACTTTTCATTTATGCTATTATACCTTTAGTTCATTTTATCCAATTCTATTTTCTTTACCTACTGATCTAGTTTGTTTCATTCTTATTCTAGTCAATTGTAATTTAATATAGTTTTATTATTCTTGAACTCATAAAATTATATATACAAATCAAATGTAGACTTCAGAAGCTCGTCAGTGCCTCGTTAGCGCAGTAGGCAGCGCGTCAGTCTCATAATCGGCATCAGATATCTGAAGGTCGTGAGTTCGATCCTCACACGGGGCACTTATTTTAAACAAACTTTTCATTTATGCTATTATACCTTTAGTTCATTTTATCCAATTCTATTTCCTTTACCTACTGATCTATTTTGTTTCATTCTTATTCCAGTTAATTGTAATTCAATATAGTTTTATTATTCTTGAACTCAGAAAATTATATATACAGATCAAATGCAGACTGCGGAAGCTCGTCAGTGCCTCGTTAGCGCAGTAGGCAGCGCGTCAGTCTCATAATCTGCATCAGATATCTGAAGGTCGTGAGTTCGATCCTCACACGGGGCACTTATTTAAACAAACTTTTTTTATGCTATTATTCCTTTAGCTCATTTCATACAATTCTATTTACTTTACCTACTGATCTATTTTGTTTCATTCTTATTCCAGTTAATTGTAATTCAATATAATTTTCTTATTCTTGAACTCATAAAATTATATATACAGATCAAATGTAGACTTCAGAAGCTCGTCAGTGCCTCGTTAGCGCAGTAGGCAGTGCGTCAGTCTCATAATCGGCATCAGATATCTGAAGGTCGTGAGTTCGATCCTCACACGGGGCACTTATTTTAAACAAACTTTTTTTATGCTATTATTCCTTTAGCTCATTTCATACAATTCTATTTCCTTTACCTACTGATCTATTTTGTTTCATTCTTATTCCAGTTAATTGTAATTCAATATAGTTTTATTATTCTTGAACTCATAAAATTATATATACAAATCAAATGTAGACTTCAGAAGCTCGTCAGTGCCTCGTTAGCGCAGTAGGCAGCCCGTCAGTCTCATAATCGGCATCAGATATCTGAAGGTCGTGAGTTCGATCCTCACACGGGGCACATTACTTTTTTTTGTCTTTTTTGTCTCATGAAGTAAGCCGCCCTTACAATTTGTTAAACGAAGGTGCGCTCCAACGTTGTTTTTTTTTTCATTTCAGCAAAAATTGATCAGTTTCTCTAAAACTCAAAGAATTTTATATACACTATAAGTATACGTTTTGGTTCAATTTCATCCTTGGTTCAAATTTAATTTTCCTTTGTTTTAAGGTATGATCATGTATGACAATGAGTTTGAAACAAAGGAAAATAAAAGTTAAACCATGGATAAAATTTAACCAAAACATATACCAACAGACCACCGAATCCTTCGATAGCACTTACACGGAGATCAAATTACCATGTAAAATATGGTATTTTGTCGGTGCCTCGTTAGCACAGTGGGCAGCGCGTCAGTCTCATAATCTGTAACAACTGACTTACAATCCAATGACAGATACCACATGTAAACCGCACAAAAATGGTTATCAATTTCATTGGGTCGGCTGAGCGTATTAGTTTATGTTACCTGAGCATCCAAACAGTTCAATTCTCATTGATATCCAGCTGTACCATGACTTGGGATGCACCCTGACAAACACGGCAGCTATTCGCTTTCTGATGCGGTGAAACACGACTGAGTGGCGGTCTGTATTGGCTGTAAACAACTGCAACAGTCACAAAGAAACAGAGTCGAAACTTATACAAGGAATCCTAATAATCCAAAGGTTGAAAAGATTAATCAGTTTGGAAGGTTTGTTGCTCATAAACCGCAGAAAAGAAATTAAATGTTAATGGCTCAGCTTTCAAAGGTCCTGGCATCTGTGGAACATAAAGAAGTCAGAATTGTAATATGGTATGGTATGGTATGGTATGGCATGATATGGTATAGTATAGTATAAATAAGTATAGTATAGTATAGTGTAGTATCGTATGGTATAGTATATAGTATAGTATAGTATAGTATAGTATAGTATCGTATAGTATAGTATAGTATAGTATAGTATAGTATAGTATAGTATAGTATAGTATAGTATAGTATAGTCAAGAGTATAAATATATCCCCGCATAGCTCCTATACACATATGGAATGACGACTGATAGTTAAGTCTTGATAGCGTTTCCAGAAAACAAACATTAGATGCTTTTCGCTATTTCAACGTTCACAGTGCTCTAAATGATTCTGAAGCACTAACTTCCGGTTTCACCCAACGGACGCAGCACTTCCTCTTTTATTAAAAAGCTTCATTTGTACTACCTTAACTCTTTTATTCTCTTTGTACTGAG
This sequence comes from Galaxea fascicularis, assembly GCA_948470475.1. Classification (NCBI taxonomy): domain Eukaryota; kingdom Metazoa; phylum Cnidaria; class Anthozoa; order Scleractinia; family Euphylliidae; genus Galaxea; species Galaxea fascicularis. Next base: position 16,299,729 of record OX419347.1, read on the forward strand.
CAAAGTCCATCCCATTCATGCCATACGACAGTGTGTAGCTCTTCACCCATTGGTTCGCGTCTTGTCTACCTTGTGAGGCAATGCCCCGGATGCGGTAGATCTCCTGGAAGTTAACCTGCAGCCACTGTCTGTTGTTACGATGTCGCACGCTCCAAGACCAACGGTGGTTCACTCTGCCATGCCACGGTGCCAGGTTATGGTTGTAATACGAAGAGGCAGTCAACTGACCATTGGTGATCCTCTTGTCCTCCAGACCCAGTGGAACATTGCACGGGTCTGTTCACACGAGATAAGAAATGAAAACATGTACAAGAATGAAGCATTGGGTCTGTTCACACGAGATAAGAGATGAAATAGGTACAAGAATTAATAAAGCATTGGGTCTGTTCACACGAGATAAGAGATGAAAACAGGTACTAGAATGAAGCATTGGGTCTGTTCACACGAGATAATTCGTAATTACTATCCTCCATCTGCAAAAACAAAAATTAGCACACTGTTCAAAATTCAACGTCCTTTATCAGTCTCCTTCTGCGCCGGGCATTTAAAGTACCTCATCATATATCAAACGGTACAGACAACGTGAATTCCTTAGATTAGGTAATTATTGGAAATAACTGAGTATATAATTATTCTGAGACTCAGCCTCGCTAGTACAGACATTGATAACTGCGTCAGAAGTTAAAAAAACAGTTACGGGCTTAAGAAACCTTAGGTTTGTTACCTTCTGGGCAACCATAGAATTCGACTCTCATGGAAATATGTCTGTACCATCCCCATGGACGCAGCCGTATATAGCGAGCCCTAATTGGTGGGAAGAGACGATATTGTACAACGCTGTTCTGATCGCGATTTCCTGTGAAATACTGTGGGAGATAAAAACACATGTGGCTCGATTTAGAGGCGCATGTTTATTGTAGGGTTCATGTAAGGCTTGTTGGATTTGTAGGGTTATGTAGGGTCTGTAAGGTTTATAGGGTATGTATGGCCTGTTGGGTTTTTAGGGCATGGAGGGCTTGTTGAGTATGTAGGGCCTGTAGTGCTATAGGAATGGTAGGGCTTGCAGCATATGAAGATTTTTTAGCTTTGTCCCATACATGTCATGTTGGAAACACATGTAACTATCTATCTGAAACTGTTTAAACACTGTGTGACCATTAATTCATACTGTTTCGTACTGGCCGCCATGTAGGACTTGTAGGGCCCTACAGGAAACCCTACAACAAATGTGCGTCCCTAAATCCAGAAATACCAAACTCATTCAGTATGGAAATAGTTTTCAGAAAATTATAGAAAATATGATTTAAGCTTTGCTAGTTTGTTCAACCTTAAAACGGATATTTCTATATACATAGGTGAATTAAGGACATTAGTATATACCACACAAGTGAATAGTGCTTCTTGCCCGTTCTGATTGGTTAACTCGGAGGTGATTAGCAAAGTACTATTCACTTCCACCTCGGTGAATAATTGTTAAATATCAGATACAGGACAAAAAACAGAGATTAGAGAGAATAACAAAGGTGAAAGCTATGGATCATTAGATGCCTCGTTAGCGCAGTAGGCAGCGCGTCAGTCTCATAATTCCAAAACAGAAATCTGAAGGTCGTGAGTTCGATCCTCACACGGGGCACACAATTTTTAGTTCTTCTGTCCTTGCCTCCTTGCAAGTTTTTTTCCTTTCTTTTTTAACCAATCTAAAATATGAAAAAAATTAGAGAATGTATGGAAAACAAATTTAATTTTTTTTCTCCTTATCCACACGAAAAACAGGAGGAAGATGCGCGATATGTTACGATAAAGGCCTTCATTCTAACCTTTCTGTTACTGTTCTCCTTGTACTCTGCGAAACTGGCGCCATCCTGGCTGTACGTGACAAAATATTGCGTGACCCACTGCGCAGCGTCCTGTCGTCCCATGGTGGCAAGTTTCACAATGCGCATGGCACGACGAAAGTCCACCTGATACCACTGGTAACGGTTGTTCTGCCGCGCGCACCAGGCGCCCACCCGGGAACCTGTGCGACGGTAATGCAATCGGCCATTACGCGGAGCGTGATTGACGTCCCAGCTCGAGGAAGCTGAAAGCTGCGTCTGTCGTATTTTACCATTTTGCATTCCTAGTGGCCTGTTACACCTTGGACCTAGTAGTAAAATTTGGAAGATGAGTGACAAGGTGATTTTTTGCAGTAGCAATAAATTAATGTTTGGGCAATCATGAAATCAGAAAGAAACTTTGAACAACACTCATATCGGAGAAATAATTTGTTATCAATTAATTCAGAACGAGCGGTTTTTTCTCTACCGGGAAGGTTCGCAAAACCGAAGGAAAGTTTTTGCCCATACCTTATTCAAACTTGTTTACATCTGGTTGATATATACTTTTCTATTAGTAACTTTTGTTTTAAAAATCTTGGCGATTTCTTGAACGGTTTTGAAGCTGTAAAATCTTATAAAATATAACAATATTACCATATCACACCAGCATCACTCATGGATTTTCTAGCGAATCTGATAATCACCTCAAATATGAGAAAATTTGACAATTAGAACCAAAGTGGTAAATGAATAAGTAATTTTACGAACCAGTTATGCAACCATAGAATTCCACCCTCATTGAGATCCAGCTTCGCCAAGAAACGGGGTAAAGTCTAAAATAACGCCCTGATATTGGCTTCACGAAGCGATTACATACAACCACATACCGGTCGTAATTACCAGCGAATATCTAAAATAAAAGGGAATAAAAAATGAGTAGCTGTTCTAACAAACGTGAAAAATTTTAAAGAAAATAAAAGAACGTTACTATTCTTGTATGGTAATCAATTGAGGTCACAAGATTCAATAGCTTTTCGGATACTTTTAGGTGTTTCAGGGCGGTTTAGACTGCACATTTTTGGTGCGTGCGACAAGCTGTCAAAAACTTTACCAGGCTACTACACCAATTGTTTTCCGTACATTAAACCTACAACTTACTGTTTTTGCGCGCAACATGAGAAGTGTTGTTGGACTTGAAACATGTTTTATAATGCTACGCAAAGAGTTTAGGCCGCAAGGTTGAATGAAAAGAGCTGTACAGGAAACGTTCTCTTTGATGAGACGTCTCTAAGATCTTCACCTCTTTAAAACGGATCTCTACGGTCTCTCCGTGCTGGCCTCAAGGCAACCGTTATACTCTTACTTGACTCATGTAAGAGGGTCCCCTCAGTAAAATGAACGGCTGTCGCTAAACCTAACGGTTTCGTTGACGGTTGTTCGGTTGATGGAAGCAGCGCGCGATACCGAGTTTGAGTCGAAAACGCCCTATGAAAGCTACTTCAGTTAAATCACCTTTGTGGTACGCCCTTCCTTATAGGGAATAAACGTTTGACCATCCTTGCTATACATGACGTAATATCCAGTGACCCACTGATCGGAGTTCTGACGGCCCTGCGTGCAAACGCGCGTGACACGAGTGTGCCCTCCAAAGTCAAACTGAATCCACGTGTTTCTAACGCTACGGCGCGCGCACCATGCCCCTCCGTACCGACCTACACGACGCTGATGCAGACGGCCATTTCGCGGCGCGCAGTAATAGTTGTAGAATGAAGATGCGGTGATTAGTTGGTCAGGGAAACGGCCGTCTTCAAGGCCGAGAGGAACGTCGCAAGCACCTGATAAAACATTGGAGATTTATAGTTAGAAGCGTTCATATAAAAATGTTTACCTGGATTTTTTCTGCATGACTACTACTGGAGGCAAGGACGATGGATATGCGAAATAGGAAATAATGCAGAAGTGGTCTTTAGTACAACTAAGGTGATTGAACAACCTCACGGCTAGCCCTTAGATATCTCCTCGATGGGATACGAGACTATCATAGGATACCCGGCTGCACGAACTAATCAGAGAATTACTGGCCACCCTCGATGAGATGTTAAGTCACAAATGGGATCTTTCCCCCGGTTTTGTTTGGTTTCCCCAAGCGTTTATTGGTACTTATTTATACATCTGGGTACGAGGAGGAAATGGGCAGTAACGTTTCCTGTCTAGAGGGGAAGGAAGGGACAACTATGGATCACCGGCCTTTCAATGGGATCACCCTAACCATGCTCTTACCTGCTGGTAGCTCTAACCCTACCAGCGTCTCCAGACCAAACAATTTTCGTTCACTATATCTCCCGTACTTTAAATATAAACTTACTCCATGGGCATCCATACAACTCCAGTCTCACTGAAATGTGACTTTTCCATCCGCGGATTTGCAAACGAACAAAGCGTCCATATATGGGATATGGAAGAGGATTGTTGCGGATTGAGTACCGGTCCACATTGGCAGAGAAAGTCTAGAAGGGGAGAAAGAAAAAATTGGGACAAAAACATAACCTTGATTTAACGTTTAACTTAACGCGCGGGAGATGAAAAGATCAACGTGGAAGCTTCTTGTTCATAAGTAATTCGTTTGAATTGTTTAAACAAGCAATGTTCTTTTCAGTGTTCAGTACTAGACGCAGAGGTACTATAGTCCCAATGGTTCCTCTCCGGCTTTTTTCCCTGAACACTGGTGAGCGACAACGGGCAGCGGAGCAGTGAGCCGGAGAACAAAGAGCGAAAAATAACACTGAAATTAAACTAGACCTTCGGGTAATTTCATGTCATCGTGTCCCAGCTGTTTCGTTTCGATGTCATGCTGGTTCATTCCAGTACCACTTCAAGTGATTTCAGTACATGGCTGTGTGCTTAGTAACACGATTTCACGTGTCAAATTTCATTATTTACTCACAGAAACTGAGTACCAGTGATCAAGTGTTGTTGGTAAAGAAACATCGGAAAAAGTACGGCGGGAGCCCAAGACATGTGCAGCAAACTACACAACGACTGGGAAAACAGACGGAGAACCTGATGTTCACAGACACTGACCTTCACTACATCCCACCATTCCTTGACCTTTGCAAACTTGACTCCATCAGAACTGTACAGCACATAAAACGCTGTCACCCATTGGTTAGCTTCCGCTCGGCCCTGTGTAGCCACGCCGGTGACCTTCATCGGCTTGCCAAGGTCAACCTGGATCCACTGGTTATAATTGTTGTGGCGGGAACTCCAGGCTCCCATACGTTTACCACGGCGCAGGCGCTTTAATCTGGCCAGATATGAGGCATGATTGTTATCCCACTGTGAAGAGGCCTTGATAGCGGCATTTTTTATTCGGCCAGTCTGCATACCTAAAGCTATGTCGCACATTCGCTCTGACAGGACCAAAAACGAAAATCAGCTGTGAGTGAGTAAACTCAGAAAACAGAAACTGTAAAGGAATAGCCAATTTGTTTTAAAAGTATGGAGGAAACGAATAGGGGGGAATCTGAAGCTAGGAACTCCTGAGTATAGGTCCATCGCGTCCGAATAATGATTAATTGGAGGATGAAATCTCAAAACTTAACCATTACTAGCACATCATGAACCTGTCAAAACAACACGACTTTGTCAATGTAGAACATTTTAAAGATGGTCTAGAACCACATGCGGCCCTTGTACTAGTACGTAGCCGATTTTATCAACACGAGGTTGTGAACTTAACTTTGCTATCTGAAAACGATTTTTTGAAGATAATGATGATGTCGATCGAATTCACCTCTATATCGGCAGCCGTACAACTCCACTCTCATAGCAATGTACGTTCTCCAACTCTTAGGGTGAATCCTGAGGTATCGCGCCCTGATGAACGGAGATATCCGCTGTGCTACTGTGTGATATATGTCATAGTTTCCACGGAATCTCTATAAAAAAAAAACATTTCAAACGATTTACATAATTATTTGCGGGTGTAAATGAACTTGGGTTCTATCTACGTCTGTTTTCACTATTAACTCAGTTATAAGCACATGCAAGTAAGTTAAGTTAAGTCTCGTCTGAATACATGACTTGTATATTGGCGCTCTTGTGAACGTTCATTTTCATCTTTACTGTAGACCAGAAGACTGGCGGTCGCGATAAATAAGAAAGCACACGCCCAAACAATCCCTAGAAAACATATCTTATTTATGTAAAGGGCTGTAAGACACTGACACACGGACTGAAATACCATGTATTAAAAAACAAGTAATTGGTTCATATCTTACCTTGATACGTCCACCAACTGAATAAGCTCTGAACTTTCGACCGCTTGAACTGAAAGAAAGAATGTAACTGGAAACCCATTGATGAGCTTCTCTGCGTCCCTGTGTGGCAATACCTTTCATGATACTCATCTGCCGCACATCGATCTGCAGCCATTGTTTAGTGTTGCGATACTTTGCTACCCAGGCTCCTGTTCGGCTGTGACTGGCGTAGATGTTTAGTCGCGCTCGCTCAGGTCCGTGATTGTAGTTGTAGGACGATGAGGCCCGAAGATGACCCGACAAGATTCGTCGGTCTTCCATACCAAGGGGCATAGTGCAGCGGTCTGTAAAGAATATGAAGATATTGAGGTGGTTCCTCTTATTGGCAAGTAAAGATAAATTGAAGCTACTACTTAAATCTCTACTTAAATGAAAAGTATCTTTAGTAACGCATACCTGTAAAGCACCCGTAGAACTCCACTCGCATGGCGATATGTCTGTACCATCCCCATGGATGTACCCGGATGTAGCGACAGCGGATGGCGGGATTGAACGGGTTGGTTACGACGGAGTTGCGGTCTCTATTTCCAGTGAAATACTATAGAAAATCAAAAGGAATATTTTATTGTACAATACCTAACATCAAAAGCCAAACTCTCCTTACTGTTTAACCATACATTTACCCAGATTTTTGTAAACATCAAGGCATTTTATGTTCGGCAATCATTCCTTTACTATTCACTTTACCTTCCTGTTGTTTCGCTCTTTGTACTCCACAAAATTGATTGCGTTGACACTGTGTGTCACGTAATACTGCGTGACCCACTGACTAACATCCTGTCTTCCCTGCGAAGACAACTTTATAACCTTGGCCGGTCTCTGGAAGTCAATCTGGAGGTACTGGTACCTATTGTTCATCCTTGCGCACCAGGCTCCCATGTACCTACCGTGGCGCGCGCGCTGGAGCCGACCCAGGAATGACGCGTGATATTTATTGAACTGAGAGGAGGATGACATTTGATTGTGTCTGAGACGACCGTTCTGTAATCCCATCGGCTGGTTGCAGAGTTTGCCTGAACCATAAAAGAACTATAGTTAGCACTTTGCTCTAGTTGCTGAAGTTAATAGTATACTCATTAAACATGGGAATTAGTGTTTATACGAGGAGACAAAACAGGCTTTACAGTTGACAAGTAACAAGTGGAAGATGGTGGTAAACATGACACATCGCAATCAATATGCCAATTTTATCGAATTTGGACAAAAAATGATTTAACCTGTATGTTTACAAGATGAAAAATCTCTTTTCCATCGTCAACCTCTATGCTTTCTAGCTGTTTTGAATAAATCTTAAACCACCTCTTGCAAAGTGTATTGGATTTCTCAACACACATTCAATTTCTACGAACGCGGCTATGAGTTTCATGGCACCTTTTCACCCTAACCATCAATCAGGATTTCGAAAAAATCGATTTTTTAACAATTGAATGGCACGTATAGATGTTTTTCTCACCCAATCTGCAGCCGAAGAGTTCAACTCTCATGGAAATGTAGCTGTACCAGCTCTTGACGTTAATGCGGACATAACGAGCCACAAACGGACTAAAGAAGCGATGGCATACCACATAGTATCTCTCAATATTGGCTTGGAATAACTAACAAAACGAGATAGATAAAAAAATCCACCATGAGTAGATTAATAAAAATAAACATAGCAGCTAGACCGTGTTATTTCTGATTGTGCCAGAGGTATCAACACATTGTTGTAAGATCAATATATCAAAAGGAAAATCTAAAAAAAAAACTACTACTCAAAACATGTTCAGAATCCAGTTTACTAATGAAAGCCTGAAAACACAACGCACATGGCAGCCCGTTTTCGGGGCGCGCAACCTTAACAGTCAGGGTCCCCTAAGCCTCAGGGGGGTTCCCACCTTAACATGTTCATATTCATAATGAATATGACACTGAGAATTGAGATTTTTGGGTCAGTCATTGATGTTTGGAAGACAGGCTCTGGGGATAACAGGGGCAAAAACAAAAGGTTTCAGAAATTGTGGAAAGAAGAGGTGACTTCACTAGGCGAGTGGATCAAACGCAATTACAGTTTGCTGGCTTTCACATCCATAGAACTCTGGTCACAATAATGGCGCTTTTGCAAGATTGGGTTCAACGTAAGGCCACACGAGCTTCCTCCAGCCCGTACTTTTTCCGAATTCCATGTTCGGTTTTCTGCTTGCTTGCTTATGCGTTAATTAACGTTGTGGTTATTGCTTTCAAACCTAGTTAGTAGCCCTGTTTAGTTAACATACCCTCGTCCTTCGTCCTTCCTTGTAACTCACAAACTTGTCCCCCTTCATGCTGTAAGACACAGTATACGACTTTACAAACTGGTTTGCGTCATACCGTCCCTGCGTACAGATCCGCTTCACACGCGACTTCGTTCCCAAATCAATCTGCAGCCACTGATTCCTGTTCCGGTACTTAGCAATCCAGCCTCCCCTCCTGGAGCCATAGTTGCGCGCCTGAAGCCTTGCGCTCCAGGGTCCGTAGTAATGGTTGTACATGGAGGAAGCGGTCAGCATAGATGGGGTGATGCGACCGTCTTGCATTCCCAAGGGAACATCGCACGGATCTGATTGGGATAATTGCAGTTATGTAGAAAGGTTGAGATAATACCAAAATCTTAAGCTTCCTCCCTGAACTAGCCTTCCTTTTCCTTAATGACGGTTTACTGGCGGTAATGATGGATTCAGTGGTTGTCGTTTGTAGCAGCGTCACCTTTTTGTCAGGTTTACTTCGCGTTATCCTTTGTACTAGTATAGTTTCAACATTCTAATACCGCCACTTTTACTACATTTATTACAGGTACTACCTTCACTTCCTTTCCCCGAGCTGTACAAATTGCAACTATAACTTTGGAAAAACTGTTTTGGACACCGAGTCTTATTTCTTGTAGTAAAGTTACATTTTGCACGAGAACAAAAGGACGCAAAGCTATTGTAGCGACCTGAGTCTCAATATAACGTCCGCACATGATTAAAATACCTAAGGATATCTTTCAAATAAAAGTCACAAAAACGTATCCTCTTATAAAAAAACGTCGTTTTAAAGTTTAAGTCAGGAGGGAAATGAAACAACTGACTATTTAAAAGAATCAAAGCTATTGAGTTGTACATTAATGTTAATGGTTATGAAATGTATTCATCTGAACTAACCTGTTCTACATCCATAGAACTCCACTCTCATGGAGATGTGCCTGTACCAACCCCAAGGGTGAATACGGATGAATCGCGTGTAAACTGGTGGTGAGAGAGCGTTTATTTTGATGCTGTTTTGATCATTGTTGCCACGGAAAGTCTGAAAATGAATCATTTTACAATTACTGAGGTTCATTCACATCTGTAAATTTCGATTGATCTGACCAAGATCGACAGCTTTTTTTTTCTTCCTCGCGAGCCTTCACCCTTGCGCGGGCGCGCTCTATTTAACATTTTCTCCAATTTGGATTGATGTTAATAAGACTGACTGCTATTTGTCTCTCTTCCTCGGGAGTCTTCTCTCTCTCGCGCGCGTGCTCTAATTCGCGTTTATGCCAATTTCTGTTGATGAGATAAATAGCTATTTTTCTCTCCTCTTCGTGAGTTTTCTCTCTGGATCCGCGCGCTCTCACTCGCGCTTTCCCGACGGCGTCTTATCCTCAGTCTAATGAAATCACAACCATCTAGTCCCTTCCCGGCAGTCCCTTCCGGAGTATTCACACTGAGGTCAAAGCGCACATGTATCGACCTCGGATTGGTATAAAAAGTAAGTGTAAATGACCACATAACTTTTAACATACTTGTCTATGTACATTATATCTTTGATCATGCAAGAAAAAGTGACAACTGGTCGGATGTTTTCGTCTCAGTGATGTTCCCAAAATGCATCTCAATAATGTTGAAAGTAATTCTTCCCACGTGATTTTAGAAAATGCAGGAATATCTACGAAGATCTACTCTGGCGTAGTTACAAATAACTCGACTCATCTGCAAAGATACCGAACAACAGTTTTGCCTTTCACCTACGACTCACGATTGTCTCACCTTATCGCTGTTTTTGAATCGATAAATTTGCCAATGAACGCCATCTAAACTCGATGACACCTTGAAGTAAGTCACCCATTGAGCCGCATCCTGGCGTCCCTGTGTCAGTATTTTCGTGATTTTCATTGGTCGAACAAAATCAACCTTAAACCACTGATTCTTTTTGTTGAGTCTCGCGCACCACGCTCCTACATATCTGCCTCGCTTCTGCGTTCCCAATCTGCCAAGTCTGGCTGCATGGTAGACATTCCACTCGGAAGACGCAGAGATTCTGTTGTTCCTTAGCCGACCGCTCTGTAGTCCCAAGGGAGTGTTACAGAGAGCACCTGGCAAAAACAGGTATTTTCGTGACTTCTCAACCTACTATTTCGAAAGTACGTCTAACAACAAGTCCTTTGCACGAGCGAAAGGATAAAATATTCCTTCGTTATTTAAGAACTCGTGTTAAGTACAGTGTTTTCGTTAATCGTGAACCGTGAAACGTGAACCGTACCGCATTTGCGCGTTACTGTTCGTTAGCTTTGGCTCGTGACATTTTTTTGCTCTGTCTGGGGAGTAGGAAGGTTGATAACCTCTTACTCATTCTCAGACGTTTTTTTTTTATGTTGCATACAGGAAGCCGGGCTGTTAGTTTGTTCTAGTTATCATTACAACGGCGGGTACATATACTAGCATGAAGCATATACCATTACAACTCACACGTTGTAATACCCTCTCTCCTTAAAAATCTTATTTTGTACTCTTTTCGGAAACTCGAATCCAACTGCGTTTTCCGACTGTCGTTCCTATGGAAGACCAAACCGAACAAAATCTCTTGTTTTTCAAGTGAAGGCGATCGTTACGATGCGATGTCTGAACGAGCATTGGTATTACATGAAACCAAAAATACTCACTTGTGCAGCCATAAAGCTCAACTCTCATAGAGATCCAACTATACCATGCTCTTGGATGAATCTTCACGTATACAGCACTGAATGGTCTAAAGAAGCGATGATATACTACCGAATGCCTGTCACTGTTGCCTGAGAAAATCTGAGACGAAAAAAACAAACAAACAAATACATGAGTGTCAGGTTACCACAGAGCCAAAAAAATCACATAATCAAGAAATCAGCTTCACTAGAATATTTAAAAAGGGCAAACTATCTGAAGAGTCTCCTTGAACATGAACAATTTTTCTAACTGCTGGATTTGCGAATGCCACTACTCAACCTAATGCTATTTCTTGCGCTGTAGTGTCAATACCGTCGAAGACAATCATCACAGGAACCTAACCATAGAGGCCTCGTTTTATTGGTTTCACATTACGGCTTCAAATTCTGGGCCTTGCAAGAAATTCAAAAACAACTCACCTTGACCTTCCTGTTTTCCCTATAATGAACATAAGTGACGCCATCTCGGCTATAGGACACAAAGTAGCTCGTTACCCATTGGTTGGCATTGGATCTTCCCTGGGTAGCGATTCCTTTAAACCGTGTGATATAACCAAAGTTAACCTTAAGCCACTGCCTGGTGTTTCTAGTGCGCACGCTCCAAGAGTAAATGTGGTTCAAACGACCGTACCATGGGGCGAGGTAATGATTGTAGTAAGTGGATGCTGATAAGTCTCCTGGAGTGAGGCGCTTGTCTTCCATACCGAGAGGCATGTTGCATCGATCTGTAAATAGCATAGCGACATAAAACAGTCTCCCGACATATGATCAGATCTGTCGCGATGAAGGGACAGTAGTCTCGAAACGTCTGCGCTTCCTCCATAAGTATCAACGCTTATGAACGAACTCCGACTTTGAAAAGAACTTATTAATGGCGCTACACATATTTAAATTCAGATTTGTAATTCGTATGTTTCCACACCTCCTAACTGAACTTTAAACGCTCACCAAATACAATCTAAACGTTTCTCAAAATTCCACAACAGACGCCATCTTGGATTTTCCACAAAAATACTTTGAGACAGTGTTGCAAAAAATCCAACCCCCCGCTTAATGTGTCAAAACGCGATGCAAACCTAACCGAAGCGTTGTCGAAAATCAAAGAACTCTCAAACGCCTCCGAAACACACACACAAAAAAATCCCGCAATATTAAAACATATAGCTATCCTTACCTTCAGAACAACCGTAGAACTCCACTCTCATCGAGATGTGACCGTACCATCCCCACGGACGAATCTGAATAAAGTGCGCCTTGATTGGTGGATAGAACCTGTGCTGTACTATTGTGTTTTGATCTTTGTTTGCTGTGAAATACTAAAATAATACAACGCAAAAGATATTAGAAAGATGGTAACTGATCAGTGTGGGCAACTGCTAAACACAATAGACCAATTATTTCCTGGTACATGTACGTTACAATTCCGATATTACTAGTGTATTCCTGGTCTCAGGTGTTGAAAGAACGGATAGCTTTATCCAGGGGATTAAATAACTCAATGAACAATACGTCCCGTACTATCTAATGGTTTCAATAAATCCCTGCAATATCACTGTCCTCATCCAACCTCCTTCCCAGGACCTTTCCCTTTCTTCCAAAGAGAAGGGAAAGGTCCTGGGAACGACGTTGTCCTATATCTACCAGGAAACTCGCAATTGTATAACGATTTTTGGGTTGAGTATACCTTTCTATTGCTGTTTTCTTTATATTCAGCAAAATGAGCTCCATCTTGACTATAGGTGACATAATATCGCGTAACCCACTGGCGCGCGTCTTGTCTCCCTTGCGTCGCTATCTTCACAACACGCGTGGGCCGTTTGAAATCCACTAGCAACCACTGATAGTAGTTGTTATGACGCGCGGACCACGCACCGGTTCGCGCGCGGCTCTTGCGCCAGTACAGTCTTGCGTTACTCGGACCGTGGTTGCGGTCCCATGAAGAAGAAGCGGTAATCTGATTGGAGCGAATGTGACCATTCCTCATTCCTAATGGTCTGTCGCACCTCGGGCCTAGGGTGAGTGAAAATAGTTATTCGTTATTCGTCCGTAAAAGTCTGTGGCAATTTAGTCCTGGCCTGTGTGAGAAAACGGTTAACCGTTTAACATCCAGAAGTGATTAGAATGTAACTTCTTCTTATACTGTCAATACATTGTGCAGCAGATAGTTGAAACAAATTTATCAGCGAGGTGCTACCTTGATATAACCCCAAATTCTCTTAAATTAACTGATGTACAAGGAACTGTATAGCAGCTAGAAAGGAGAATTAATAATCAGATATTGCGAGTTGAAATGGTTTCCATAGTTCCCAAACAACAGTGTCAAGATTCGCAGGCAAACTATCAGCTACGTAACTCAGTTGACCTCGCCAAGTCTTAGTGGTATGACTAACCTACAGTGCGTACAAACCAACGAGCCCCAGACTCGAACGGAATTGAAGATTATGTTTTTCAGAGCTTTTCGATCATGTAACAAGGCACGACAAAATGGAAAAGAGTCCTTGAAACGTATCTTCCTGGGAATCGAAGGAGAGGGAGACCGAGAATCAGATGGCAAAACACAGCGAAGGAGGTTTACGGCGCAATGAAGTGGACAACGACTGTGGCGAAAAACAGATCGTCATATAGAGCTACTGTGAGAGAAGCAACGCTCTGAAGAGAGGATGCTACGGCAAGACAAGACCAAAACAACGTCCCGACATTCAACTACCAAGCCCACTACCCCTGGGTTAGTAACCAATCAATCTGTACCTTTCTAGTCGTCTATGTATTTTATCGTTCTTTATTTCCCTGCCCATGTCGTACAAACTTGTCGAAAAACCTGTCAAAAATATTAAGGAATGTCGAAAAAATGACGTCGTCCACAATCCTGACTTTGTTGGTTTCAATGGGAGGGCAAGCGTTTCTTGATATTACGAACGCAAATGCACAGCAGTACTTTTACAAATTGACGAAAAGCCAGAACTTCCACGCAACGTAATCGTACCAAACTTTCAGAGAGTCTTCCTTAATTATCAGACTAACATAACCATATGCTGACACGTGAGTAAAGTGACTTGCCGAACAAATATTTAGCCTCAAACGCAACCTCCCATACTAAACAGTGACCAAAGTGGCCGATTTTCAAAGCGAAAAAGCCAGAACTTCTACAAGGACTATACAGTCACCAGTGGTTTTGTCTTTTTTATTGACGTCTCTTCTACAAAATCCATATGCTGACACTACTAATTTGTATATAGTAGGAGCGAAAATGTGAAAAACGTGAGCCACGCTGAACAGTTTTCGCCGTTTTTTCTTTATTTTGGCCTCGGTTCGCTGATCATCGTTTCAAATTTGGCGCTCAGAGTGCGCTTAAAGTTCCCGGATATGTCGCGCCATTCTGGGCGATGGTATGTTATTGCAAATTACTCACCAATGATGCAACCATAAAACTCAACTCGCATGGAAATCCAGCTGCGCCAGGTAACTGGGTGTACCTTGAAGTAGCGTCCGGTCATCGGTCGTATGAACCTGTGCCTCACGACTAGGTATCGATCAAAGTTACCTGGGAAAATCTAAACAAGCGAAAAAATTTCTTCTAATATATCGCCCAAAGAATTTTTTGGATCAATCAGAAATCGTAGTTATCTCGTTGAATGTAGCATGATTCCTATAAAAATGCCTCAAACTTACTTTGGTCCTTCTGTTTTCCTTGTAGGTCACAAACCGGTATCCCTTAACACTAGACGATACATAGTAACTCGTCACCCACTGATCAGAGTTTTGCCGTCCCTGTGTAGCAATCCGACACACACGAGTAAGCCCTCCAAAATCAACCTTGAGCCACTGACGTTTGTCACTCCGCTTAACGCACCACGCCCCGCCCAACCGTCCCACGCGGCGCTGGTGAAGTCGGGCGTTTCGCGGCGCGCAGTAATAGTTGTAGAATGACGAAGCGGTGATGAGTTGATTAGGCACTCGGTAATCTTCCATACCAAGCGGAACGTCACATTTACCTGCGACAAAATAAAGTGAAAAAAAATATGTTGGGACGACCAAAAGTAATTTTGATCACATGTGGGTTGGAATAATCAATGGCTTCATTTTCGTAGTAAACTCGTACCTACAAATTAAAATCATTAAATGCTTACCCACATAGCATAAATTTAATAAGTTGGTTGGCTATATAAAGCAAAAGGAAAAGAGGCTATTTAATTCTTGAGTCAACTGATGGCATCCTGAACTGCAATCTTTTCTACGCATTTCTAAGAATTCTAACAACGCAAAGCCATGGCGCGATTTAAACCTTTAAAACGTGAATTCCAATTCTGGTGTTTTAACAACTTGGTCGCACCACCAGTGATGAAAACAGGATTAACAAGTTTCATAGCACGTTTTCTTTACTTACTCCACGGGCCACCATACAGCTCAAGTCTCATGGAGATGTGAGAGCGCCAGCCACGAGGGGTGATTTTAACGAATCGTGCGTACAATGGTGGATTAAAAGAGCGCGTTTGAACGCTATTTTGGTCATAGTTCCCTGCAAATGTCTGAAATAAAGCATGAAAACAAAAGGTAAGCAAAGGTACCACTATAAAATTATGGTAGAAAATGGACATACTCCATTCAAGCCTAGACACACGATTAGGTAGGAGCTTAGCATGTATTTCTTGGTGTCCAAATCTTGAACTATCCTCCTTTTTAGCCCTAAACTATTATTTTTTCCTTTTATTTACCCTTTCTTATTCTCAAACGGTTATTATCTTTTCTTTGTATTTCATCGTCATTTTCCTTTATTTTTCCTCCTCTTCTTCTCATATCATTGTTATTGTACACTGTTTTTGTTCCTTATTGTTACAGGATTTTTCCGCCTTAACTCGGTAATATATGGATGTCTGTGTCTGTCCTGCCTAGATTAGCGAATGCTACCTGCGGGGCAGCTCATTCTCGTTTTAAAGTCACAAGTGCTTACCTTTATGTAATCCCACCAATACGTGACTCTAGAATAATGCATTCCATCCAAACTGTAATACACATAATACGCCGTGACCCACTGAGCAGCGTCTTGCCTTCCCTGTGTAGCTATGCCTGTCACCTTGTATGGTCTTCCGAGGTCGATCTTCAGCCATTGGTTGTGCTTATTATGGCGGGAAGACCACGCACCGATGTACCGTCCACGCTTCACAGTGTGCAGGCGGGCGCGGAATGGCGCATGGAATTTGTCCCATTGCGATGACGCTGTCATTGCTGCATTCTTTATTTTTCCATTTTGAATTCCCACTGCTCGATCGTAGAATCGCTCTGAAAGACACGAATGGACAAATGAGTAAATAGACTTCGCGTCCACCTGGTCACTAGAAAAGCTCGCTAATTCATTTGTAATGAGCTGATAATGTAAATTGACCATCGTACTGGGATTCTGACGAAAAGACTAACGAAACTCCCTTGACGGAGCACCGCAGTTTCTTTAGAAACTACTCCCTCAATTTACTTGCAATGGTTGAGTGAAGAACAATTTTACCGGGCCTAAGGTCCATGGAAGTCTAGTAATTGAATTAACAAATATCACTGAGTATGCTCCATGGTTCTCTTAAATTTTGCAACTCGTTCACCTTTGACGTGTTCTATGCAATGATAATATCTGTAAGGCTTACGGATGTGGTCAATCAGTCGTTCGGAAGGTGCAGATGGTTGCTAAAACTACGAAAACATTCATGGTTAGTATTGACTTAAGAGCTTGTAGTTCCCCCGACGCTAAATACAACGAAGGACAGAAAACGAACGATGTTTACCTCGATATCGACATCCATACAGCTCAACGCGCATGGCGATATAACTGCGCCAAGACCTGGGGTGAATACGCAAAAATCGCGCCCTGATTGGTGGAATTATCTTGAAAGACACTGTATGATAGATGTCATAATTTCCACGGAAAACCTGAAATATGACAAAGGTGTAATTTTGGAAAACATGTTCTTCAACCTTTAAAGCAACGAATCAGAAGCGTAAAACAAAGAGACTTGAAACTTCGAAGAGGTTGAAACACAAACATTCAAACACTCACAAAGAAAGTCTTCTGTATGACGCTTTAAAGTAGAAGCTCAAGTGAAATATAAAAGCGTGAATTCCAAACCTCGTCTTACCTTAATCCTACCATAAGCCACGTATGCTCTGAATCGCAGACCTTTCACGCTATACGATAGAGTATAACTTGTCACATACTGATGGGCTTCTCTGCGTCCCTGTGTAGCGATACCTTTGACGATACTCATCTGCCTCATGTCGACCTGAAGCCACTGTTTAGTATTGCGATACTTTGCTACCCAGGCACCTGTTCGGCCGTGACTAGCGTAAATGTTCAGTCGTGCACGATCAGGTCCGTGATTGTAGTTGTATGACGACGAGGCCCGAAGATGGCCCGACAAGATTCGTCGGTCTTCCATACCAAGGGGCATAGTACAGCGATCTGTGCAAACACAAACATAGCTAACTGATAAAGAAGGGTAAAAGAGAGTAGATGATCTTATAGTCCCAATAGGAAGCGCCCTTCACAACACAGATTTAAAACCAACAATAGCTTCATTTATAGAGTCATAGCACATCATTATAGCTGACAAAGGTTTACAAACATTACGCGTAAGATTTCTTTGAGTTCTGTCGAAACGTATCCAGGAGGTTGTTGATTAATCGCACAATACAGCACTGTACTATTGTTTTTCCGCAATGCAATGCAGATTCCTCTCTATAGTAATGACACTTAACTGCTCACTACCCGGGCTTTCACGACAATGTTTTTCTCTATAAATAAGTATGAGAAGAGTTTTTGCCCTACGCGAAACGACTTGTGACTATTGCCCCTAATAAAAAGAAATAAATCCAATGCTCGGATTAAAAGAGGAGCGCACTAGATTTAACTCAATTTGAAATTACTTTAAAAAGACTTCATTCAATCTTCAGCTTACTGTGTCTTTTCTTAAAACGTCAACAGAAACAAGTCTTACACATTCAGCTATACCTGTCAAACATCCATAGAACTCCACTCTCATAGAGATGTGTCTGTACCATCCCCACGGGTGTATACGGACATAGCGACATCTCAGGGCCGGGATGAATGGATGACTCACAATGGTGTTCTGATCGCGGTTAGCTGTGAAATACTAAAAGTTCAACAATAGTTAGCAAAGGAGTAAAGAGAAACGAAACGCGGCTGGAGTTGCGAGTTATAGCATTAATGACTTTCGCTTAGTGAGAGGAAGTCGTGTCAGTTTTGTAACAGTTGTGTCCATCATTAATTAGGGTTTAGTTGAGACATAGTTATTAAAATATAATGATTTCTTTTATTCTTTAATTTTGTCTCTAATTTTCATTTGTACGTTTGCTCCAATAACACACTGGAACGAAGTTTCGTTAACGCTGTTAAGTAAAAGCATTTTATTCCATTGCATCGCATTGCTATTTTGTACGATTGCTATTCACTGCATTGCATTGCATTGCAATGCACTGAATCTAGCATTGCACTGCATCTCGTTGCTTCTGCTATTTTAGTGCTATTGCATCTCATTGCTATTGCGTTGTGTTGTATAATATATTCTTCATGCAAACACGTTTTACCATCCATACAAAAGCAGCGTTACCTTGATATTATTTCGTTCCTTGTAAGGCCGGAAATTGACAGCATCCAAGCTACGGGTCACGTAATACTGCGTGACCCACTGGTTAGTGTCCTGTCGCCCTTGAGTAGAAATCCTAATGATTTTCGCGGGGCCAGTGAAATCTATTTGCAGCCACTGGTAGCGGTTATTGTATTGGGATGACCACGCTCCGATGTAACGTCCTTGACGACGGATGTTAAGCCTCGCCCGATAAGGACCATGGTAATTGTCCCAGCGGGATGATGACGTCATTCGGTTGTTTTTCAATCTTTGGTTCTGCAATCCCATTGGACGGTTGCACAATTTTCCTGTTGTAGAAACAGAAGCAAAGAATCAGTACATCGAACTTAAAATCACTGAAAATTCTTATCCATTCAGAATCAAAGTGCATCGTTCATATTCGAATATCCAACCTTCAACCCTCTGATTTCTCCAAAAGTAAACTTAAAACCAGGAGCCCATCACTAGGACCGTACAACTGGCCTGTCACAGCGTTTTCACAGACCTATTTATTTTTAGATTGAATTTGCCGCTAATATGTGACTCCTCAGGAACCCATTCTCTCGTGCGAAACTTTTCCTCGACCTTTCTTTTCTTCTAAAGTTTCTCTGCGAAGCTAAGAATGTTAAGAACAAAAGAAAGATGATGATGATGATGCGGTATCACGTGTACTGCTGGGACTTCCTTTTTCACGGGAAAATAGTCTAAAAATAAATCACTCTGTAAAAATGTCGTGACATAGGCTTGGTATGGGAGTTGTACGCTCCTAGTGATGGGCTCCTGCTTAAACTTTTCCCCTCGTATTTTGAGGTATATCCCCGGCTACTTTGATATAAAACCAGCATGTTGACTTCACTACAGCAACTCAAATCCCCGGCTATTTTTTGTATATCGCTACCTACTTCGAAAATAAGAGACAGCCCTGTTCTTGCTCCTCGATTATGAAAACGAATCACGACTCCAGTGAATCATGCATGAAATGTTCGGATAAGCACACTGTAATTAAATCTGATATAAGACGGCAATTCTTTTCTCGGTTACCAACAACAAGATGACATGGAAAAGTGCAGGTGGTATTAAATATCTGACAACATGCAAAAACATCAAATTAGCCGCAAACAGTAAGTAAATAGATTGTGAGCAGTGTGCGCGTTTACGCACAAATTGTGCGTATAAATGTGTAAAAGATTGGTGGGACGCACAAACACGGGGCCTTTCGGGTCTTAAAAATTGTTCAGGCCCCCTAAAATTTTGGAGCTGGGGGGTCCAAGATGTATTTTTTCTACACCCTAGTGTGAACTCTGATTGCGATTAACTCAAGGCCCAGGTTGTCGAAGGTCGATTAACGCTAATCGAAGATTAAAACTTGGCCAAGGAGACAGTTTATTTCTCTATCCCTAGACGTTGTTCAATGCTGATATTTTATTTTTGAGAAGTCAGCCCTTAAAAACAAAAAGCACCAAAAGAAACTTTCACCCAAAAGTTAAAAAACTGAGACCAAAAGTTTACACTAATCCTGGATTAAGTTAATCGGCTTTCAAACAACCAGGCCCAGGTCTGTGAAAGGATGATTTATAATAGTCACAAAACGTACCCAGTCTACACCCAAACAACTCGATTCTCATGGCGATGTAACTGTACCAGGACTTAGGGTTAATTCGTATGTATCGAGCTCTGATGGCCGGTCGAAGCTTTTGCATCACTACGAAGTAACGCTCAGTGTTTCCTCGGAAGAGCTGGAGAAAAAGCAGAGGATCATTTCATTACTACGAGTACACTCTGATAGTGCAAGACTCCCTCGTTGGTAACAACGGGTTTGCAAATCATAGGGAAATCCTCACACACAAAACATGATCGTAAAGTAATACTAACATTTGTAACACGCGAATAATGTTTGACAGCAACTTGTACGCTAAAAGGAATTGTTAACACAGAATTACACGGTGTTAATTTTGCAAAACCTAATATGACAATATATAGATAACAAGGACATGATGTCGCGGCTAAGAGAGTATACTAATAGACTTGAGACGCCGCGTCCAACTCGAGACTACATCGTCACATGTGACGGCGGGCACACGTATGGGTACTTAACAACTTTCCTTTTACGGTGTTAAAGCAAAATTGCATTGTAAATTGGCACTCTGTGTTGATACACCATTGGACATTCGCCAGCGATATGACACAATAGTGGTCACATGAACACGCTGGGTACCTATTTTTCAAGACTCGCTCAAAACCAACGAGAAAGTACCGACAATAATCTTACCCTGGTTCTTCTGCTCTGCTTGTACGGGTAAAACCTGACTCCATTGTTGCTATAAGATACCGTATAAGACGTTACCCACTGATTAGCATCATACCGCGCCTGCGTAGCAATTCTCTTCACAACAGAAACAGTTCCCAGGTCAACCTGCAGCCACTGCTTCGTGTTCCGGTACTTGGCAACCCAGCCTCCTCTAATTTGGCCTCGATTTTGTGCCTGAAGTCTGGCGCTCCAGGGACCGTAATAGTGGTTGTACATTGAGGATGCGGTGAACATGGAACGTGTTATACGGCCATCTTGGATACCAAGAGGAACGTCGCATCGATCTAATAGAAATCAACAATAATTTGATAAGTTCTACGAACGCAAGGCAAAGTGTAAAAACCAGGGAGCAAGTTGATTACAATCCCAGTCATGACTGCTGGAACAAATTCCTGTGGCATTTCCAATCTGAACAAAATGACATGTTAAACAATAAATAATTCGACATCATGAAGAAACTGCGACATCATGCATTTACTCTAGGGAGCTTAAGCGACGCCGACGACGACGATGACGACGACGATGACGACGACGATGACGATGACGATGACGATGACGACGACGATGACGACGACAACGAGAACGCCACAAAATAACGAGATTAATGAGCCAAAACAATACTCTGCACCTGCGTTTTAGATTTTGCTACATTTCTTTACCATCCTCTCCAAAACTGAACAACTTGAAATGACCAAATTTTAGGTTTTCTCGAGAACGTGAGCGCATGACGGCAAGTTTTTCTTTCGTGTTGCCTTAACACCGCTCACAGTAATTTAGGCCCTGGACAGCTCGCCAGCATTTTTCTCGTTTAAAAAATTAAAATAATCGCGAAAGACTTACAAAAACGAAAAGTTATATTTTGAAATGACGTTCTCGTTGCCGTCGTCGTCGAGATCGTTCCTTAAGTTCTCTACTTCCGGTGTAATTAACATCTTCACAGTTATCCTAAGGTTTTTAAAAGCACACCAAAATAGATGCAACCAGTACGAATACACAAAGCCACTATTTATTCGTCGGTGTTTCTCCCAACCTTCGAAACTGCCATGGACATTTATAAGTGAAACTGATTTTATGGGACTTTTTTCTACGGCAAAGTTTAAACGATGAGTACGCACGTGGACCAAGAAAATACAAATCACCGCCATTGTTTCTTAAGAATGATTAACTAATCTTTACGCTTCCCATTCGATACTTTTCCCGGGGCAATGATTGAAAACCACGTTCTCTGGGAATCAAAACAACTTACCGACTGCACATCCATAGAATTCTGCCCTCAAACACGGATAACCATGCCAACCTCTCGGGTGAAGACGGATAAAACGGCCTCTGACCGCAGGGTTGATGGCGTTGATTTTAATGCTGTTTCGATCGCGGTTGGCTTGGAAGAGCTGTTTAACGATGAAATGCGAATAAGATCAAATAGTAATCTCGCGCGTTTAAGCCAAAGCATTGAAATAACAAGTTCAACTCAAAACCACCAAGTTCCCAGAGATTTTTCCCTCGGAGGGAGCTTAAGCACGCGCGTTTTTGAGGCGCGGACGGCAACCGTGTGTGAAGACAAGTTAAAAGGGAAAACATCTCACTCCCGGTTACCGTTCGCGTCTCAAAAACGCGCGTGCTTAAGCTCCCTAATATTGTGACGAACCGGGATCCCACACCTCGGAAAATTCAGTAGCTTTAATTAGTAGTGCATGATTTCATGTGATTCTTTTGTCATCTTTTCAAACTTGGATTTACTTTTGTTGTTACTAAGCTTTACCCTAACCCTTCTTAAAGAAGATAAATAAAATCGTCATATTATCATTCACGTTTTACCTTGTTAGCACTTTTAAACCGATACATGGCCCAATGCACATTGTCGGCGCTAAAGGACACGTAATAGGATTTTATCCAGTGATTAGCATCGTGTCTTCCTTGAGTGGCTATTTTCGTAATCTTCATCAGTCGGCCAAAGTCCACCTTAAACCACTGATTGTAGTTTCTGTATTTCGCGCACCAGGCCCCTATGTACCTACCGGACTTGACTCGTCCCAGTCTTCCAAGCCAAGCGGCATGGTAAACGTTATAAGACGATGATGCAGTGATTTTGTTGTTGCGGATGCGACCGTTACGCATTCCCAGTGGCTTGTTGCACAGCGACGCTATGTAAAACAAAAGTAAATGGAGATAATTTTCGTTTAGTATCTTTTTCGGGTGAGTTCTTTTTCACGGTGTGTCACAGTTAAGGCGCACGCGTAACATACCCGCACAGCCGTAAAGCTCCGCTCTCATGGAAATCCAGCCGTACCAGGTCCTTGGGTATATACGGACATAAATGGCCGTGAAAGGTCTGAGGAACTGGTGATAAACTATTGAGTGGCGGTCTGTGTTGCCAATGAAGATCTGCAAAGAATGTCATACAGAACTAATGGTGAAGAGATCACTTGGGGACAGACTGGGTTCAAGAGTACTACGTAAGCGATTGTGAGTTTGTCTGAGGTGCATGCCAATGAAAACAACTACAACGCAAGATTGTGGTATTCTGCAAAATGTCAGATCCAAGGTGTTTCTGAACTATTCGTGCCCAAGCGCACTCTGTGGCTTATATGGTTCGGGCTTTCCTTGGTTCACATTCACGCAAGCATTCCCCGCAATCTTTAAAGCTAAAAATGTACTCTGGTTAAAGAATATCAAAAAAATGAGCTTTCGGCTACCAGACTGCAAGCTTTGATGAATGGCGAAAAGCGCACGAATGTCTGAAACTATAAAGCGCGCTATTCATTATTTGTCAAAGGTGCTGCCTGGAAAGCTCATATTTCCAGTATTATGTAACCACAGAACGTTGTTTCCCTTTTTAAATGGGTAATCCTGGTTAATAGTCCATTTTTACTCGTGATGTGATAAAGGTAAGTTATTTCGCTCTGTGCTCCTTCTTATAGTTTTTAAATGCCACTTTCAAATAGTAATAAGATCACTTGTGAAATTTCTATACGCACCTTCACACGACGATTTTCCTTATAAGGACTGAAGTTCATTTCATCGACGCTGTAACTGACGGTATAGCTTCTCACCCATTGATTGGCGTTCTGGCGGCCTTGCGTAGCCACGCCCTTAACATGCGTCAACTCAACAAAGTTCACCTGGAACCACTGTCCCACGCGGTTACTGCGCACGCTCCATGAGTAGAGGCCATTTAGCCGGCCATATATAGGAGATAGGTGATAATTGTAGTAAGTGGAGGCAGTCAGGTGACCGTTCGGTATTCTCTTATCTTCCAAACCGAGCGGCATGGCGCACCGATCTACACAAGAAAACACAAAGATTATAAAAGAGACAGGTAAGCAAGATTAGACAAGTCCTTCCACACCATCAGTGCGATCCTTGACTTGTGGTGTATCTCGATCCCTTTAGCACGTATCGCAACCCCTAGATCAAATCCTATATTTTTTACCTAAACTATAGACACGGCAGTCGTACAATGATCTGCAATTCACAGAAGATACCCCGGCGCACCCAAACGGCTAACATCAAAGGTCTGTGTACGACTTTCGTGCAAATGCGTATAAATAATCACCAACATGGTAAGGTAGTAAGTGGAAATCGTCATTAAACGCGTGACAAACGCGTTCTGAATAAATTGCAAGTGCCCTTAAACCTCTTTTTACCTTTCAATCTCACCTTAACGCCAGGCTTTAGCACACACATAAGACTCAACTCTCGTGGTAATTCGTAAGCAACACCACTAAACACGTCGCAAGCGCAATCTACGCGCACTCTGATCGCAAAACCACAGAGATCTTTCATTAATTGGTATGAGCAGTATCAAACGCGTCTCAATTGCGTTTCGGCCGCACTGTGAAAGCGTACTATGACTCATAAAATCGATTAAAACTCTCATATTACCTTCAGCACAACCATAAAACTCAACTCTCATGGAGATGTGCGAGTACCAGCCCCATGGGTGAACTCGGATGATGTATGCTTTGATCCTCGGGTAGAGACCATGTTGCACAACGCTGTTCTGATCTCTGTTCCCTGTAAAATACTAAAAAATAGATCCAAGGAGTAAGAATTTGAAAACGATAAAACAGAATTATAGGATGCCGTCTGAGCCTCGTTAGGGCAGTAGGCAGCGCGTCAGTCTCATAATCTGCATCAGAAATCTGAAGGTCGTGAGTTCGATCCTCACACGGGGCACTTATTTTAAATAACCTTTTTGTTTTGTGCTACTATACCTTTAGTTCATTTTATCTAATTCTATTTTCTTTACTTACTGATCTACTTTGTTTCATTTTTATTCTGGTTAATTTTAATTCAATATAGTTTTATTATCTTCATTTACACTGAAGAAGAAGAAGCCACGTTTACAATGGTTATCATCGAAGCGTCACTTAACTTTTGTTTTACTTCACTTTAACAATTTTTCAGTTATTCTTGAACTCGTAAAATTATATACACAAATGTAGATTCCGGAGTATGGTATGTGCCTCGTTAGCGCAGTAGGCAGCGCGTCAGTCTCATAATGCACATCAGATTTTATTATGCTATTATACCTTTAGTTCATTTTATCCAATTCTATTTTCTTTACTTACTGGTCTATTTTGTTTCATTCTTATTCTAGTTAATTGTAATTCAGTATAGTTTTATTATTCTTGGACTCATAAAATTATATATACAGATCAAATGCAGACTACGGAAGCTCGTCAGTGCCTCGTTAGCGCAGTAGGCAGCGCGTCAGTCTCATAATCCGCATCAGATATCTGAAGGTCGTGAGTTCGATCCTCACACGGGGCATTTATTTTAGAGAAAATTTTTCATGTTATTACCTTTAGTTTATTTTATCCTGTTCTATGTTATTTACTTTATTTTCATTTTAGTCTATTTTGTTTCACACTTATTCTAGCTTATTTTAGTTCAATACTATGCAGACTACGGCATCTTGTCGGTGCCTCGTTAGCGCAGTAGGCAGCGCGTCAGTCTCATAATCCGCATAAGATATCTGAAGGTCGTGAGTTCGATCCTCACACGGGGCACTATTCTTTTTATATCTGAAACATTTTTCTAAACCTTCCTTTCAACAATGTAAGCAAAACCCTGCAATTTCATTCTTCTTCGCCAATAGATTGTTTTCTCATGACGTCACGGCTGCCATGTTGGTGCAAAAAGCAAAGGAATGGCAGCCATGTTGGTGCACAAGGCTATCCCTCTGGGAATTGAACTCTATTTTTATGCAGATACTTTCTTTTGTGTCATTGAACCAATATGGCCACTGGTCACGTGATTGAAAACGATCTATATAATCAACAGATACTAAACACGTGGGATGAGTTGGCCTTTAACGGCAATTAAAGAAAGTTTTCTTCTTCTGGAGTAAGAAGAGCAATAATGTTATTAAAAATCATTATCCCTGAGTTTATAAAGTCAACCCATCAACTGCCTCGTTAGCGCAGTAGGCAGCGCGTCAGTCTCATAATCCAAAATAGGAATCTGAAGGTCGTGAGTTCAATCCTCACACGAGGCATTTTTTTTTAAGGGAACCTCCACTCTTACTCGAAAATGTGCAAATATCTTTAGTATACAAAAAATTGGGTATCATTGGCCCGATTTATACAAGAGACGGATCATCCGTCTGGGACGAACTTGGGGTCATCCTCGGTGTAAAAACCTGACGTGTTTTTCTTTGTTTTAGGAGGTATTGTTTTGCTTTGCGCTATTAATTGTTTATGTTTTGTTGTCTTTGTTTTACGTCACTTGTGAGCTTCACAGGTTTTTACACCGAGGATGAGCCCGAACTTGGGCAAAGGACGATAGTTCGTCTGATAATTCGTCTGCGTATAAATACGGGCAAACAGACGGATTATCCGTCCTGATGAAAACTATCTGGATAATTCGTCGATGAACACGAATTATCCACATAGTTCGTCTGGACGGATAATCCGTCTGTTTGCCCGTATTTATACGCAGACGAATTATCAGGCGAACTATCGTTCTTTGCCCAAGTTCGTCCCAGACGAATGATCCGTCTCTAGTATAAATCGGGCCATTAACGCTAATTTCCACTTTAAAATTTCCCGGGCGCCGCCATTTTGGATTTCATGACGTCAGTTGGTTGCAGCTATTGTCAAGAAGACAATAGCTCCTCACACGGGACAGTTTCTTCTTTTTTCGGTTGTCTTTTAGTCTCATAAAGTAAGCCTTCCTAACAACGCTTTTCATCGAAGCTCATTTTTGCATAGTTACTCGTGAACTCATAAAATTATGTATTATGTATACACTTCAAGTATGCATCTTTTGGCTAATGGACCCCCAAATCCTTCGAAAGCACTTAAAAGAATGCGGCGATGAAAATACTATGTAAACCAAATGGTCGAGAGAGCAGCAAATAAATCGCGTAACTTTTAAAAAGGTTAAGATCTTTTTTAATCTGTAAGACATGTTGCGATGTGGCTGACATCATCGTCAGTTACGAGTGTTTATAACAACCTAATTAAGCATGCATAATTAAATATACTAACAAGCATTGTCATCATTCACGCCTTTCCTCTCTATTATTAAATTGTTCTTGTTAGTATATTTAATTATGCATGCTTATTTAGGTTGTTATAAGTTCAAACAGTTTTTCAAACACTGCTTGTAACTGACGATGATGTAAGTCACATCGAAACATGCCTTACAGATTAAAAAGTATCGCAATCTTTTTAAAAGTTACTATGTAAACTATAATAACCTACGAGTGCCTCGTTAGCGCAGTAGGTAGCGCGTCAGTCTCATAATCCACATCAGATATCTGAAGGTCGTGAGTTCGATCCTCACACGGGGCACTTATTTTAAACAAGCTTTTATTATGCTATTATACCTTTAGTTCATTTTATACAATTCTATTTTCTTTACTTCCTGATCTACTTTGTTTCATTCTTATTCTAGGTAATTGTAATTCAGTATAGTTTTATTATTCTTGAACTCATAAAATTATATATACAGATCAAATGTAGACTTCCGAAGGTCATCAGTGCCTCGTTAGCGCAGTAGGCAGCGCGTCAGTCTCATAATTATAATCCGCATCAGAAATCTGAAGGTCGTGAGTTCGATCCTCACACGGGGCACAGTTTTTATTTTACAAAATGTTAGTGCCCCAACAGAAGACAATATCCTTCTACGTTGATTATTATTTTGTATTCAAATTGTTGCGAAAATTCAGTTTTAAAATAAATATACCGGCAAGTGGCATGCACGACTTGGCAATCGCTATGAGATTTTAACACCTGTCTTTCGTACAACTATGAATCATAAAAGTCTTTCTTTGTTTCAAATTATCGGGTTAAAGACTTTCTTTTCTCAGGGCAACTACTAACTTCAGTCGAGATCAATTTTCAAGTCTTTACCCTAGAAATGAGTTTTTCGTTTCACAAATCAGCATGGACAACAAAAATTTTCGTTTCATATTCCATTCAGGATTATCTATTGTTTCTTAAACCCTCACTTTGTTGAATTTAGGAGAGATTAATGGTTTAAAGGCACTAACTCCACTCCATGGTAACTGCTTACGGCATATCCTTAAGGAGGAGTTTTCCTCTTCACAAAAGGGTACGTATAAAATCATTCGTTTAACATTCCATGAAGGGTTATCTTATTATTTCGTACACCCCCACAAGAACACAGAAGGTTTTTCAACCCGCGACGATAACTTTCCACGAATGTCAGATAAATAATTGGGTTTGCGGCAGCCGATTCTTTTTTCGGTTATCTTTTTTGCCTCATCAAGTAAGCCGCCTTTACAGTGGTTTTAATCGAAGCTGCGTTCCATCTTTGTTTCACTTCATTTCAGGGAAATTATCAGTTACTCTGGAACTGATAAAATTATATATACACTACAAGTATATATTTTAGTTCAATTTTATCCTCGGCTTAAACTTTTGTTTCCTTTATTTTAGGGTATGCGGGTAATGTATAACAATGAGTTTGAAACAAAGGAAATAAAATTTAAACCAAGGAGAAAATTAAACCAAAGCATATACATATTTTGTCTAACTGATCCCAGATTCCTCAGAAAGCACTTAGAAAATATAGTATGCGGAGAGCAAATTACTATGCAGACTCAGGCATCCCGCTAGTGCGCATGCCTCGTTAGCGCAGTAGGCGGCGCGTCAGTCAAATAATCCGCGTTCGATATCTGAAGGTCGTGAGTTCAATCCTCACACGGGGCACGTATTTTAAACAACAACAACCACAATACTTGAATAATAGTAATAATTTAGTACTTGTAGTGCACAACTTACATGTACATACGATCAAATGCGCATTTTTAAGAAGCTTTTTTACGTTATTACTTTTATTTTTTTATCCTATTATATCTTTTCATTTTGGTCTATTTTGTTTCAATCTTATTCTAGTTTATTTTAGTTCAATTTGTTTTCACTATAATACATTTCATTTCCGTTAACTACATTTATTTTTTTTTGCGTTTTGTTTTTGGGAACGAATCTTCCTCGACATATGAGCCTCTCGATTTCTCAGCTAGTTGTTAAACTGTTAAAAAAGACAGAAGACGTACACGTTTGCCAGACACACTTTTTTTAGGCTTCTTTACGCAATTGCTTAAATTACGTTCAGAACTGCGAGGATCAGTCTTCATTTGATTTCACATCCGCAGTTCATGTATGATTTATTTCATATATATCATTCACAGACTCAGTTTGCTTAATTAATAACGTCAAGGGTTGAAGGGTTGTTGAATTGCATCTGGCCAACTGGTTGCTTAATTACTTTTTTTGTAATAAGAAGCTTCGTGGTTAACAAAGGAGTTTCTCTAAGGACTGGTTCTAATTTCCGAAGGCTAAAATAAATTCTTTTCAATGGAGATCAGTAGATTATACCAATAGTTAGGACTAGCAACTCCCATACTGATAAATAATAAAACACAACGGATGGCAGCTTCCGAAACCTTTCTTTAGTTTACAACAAGAATAAACACAAGAGCCTCAGGACACTTTCATAACTAGAATAACACATAACTGCCTCAGGAGTCTTTCTTTGATTTATAACTCTGTGGTTTAGAAAGGTTCGAACCAAGTGCTGACATCATTTTGGTTTATGCTTTTACTTCGTCTTTAGTTTAGCAACCAAAATAGACACTATGCCACCTTGCAACATTTCTAATACTACCCTACTTGGATTAAACAACAAAAGTATGGGAGGACTCCACAATTCTGCTACTTGCCCTTCCGTTTCTTCGGAGGCTGAGAAAATCTCCAAACTAACGTTGCACTCTTTGATTTTGCTAACGAGTATATTTGGAAACATCTTCATCATCACTATGGTGTACAAACGACAGGAGATGCGCAAGACAGTTAATGTCTTCATTGTGAATAGCGCCGTTTCAGATGTGCTTTTTTCGCTGAGCGTGATTCCAGTCGAAATAACCGCAATTGCAACCGAATCATTCTAGTGGTACGTTGGTGGAGTTACAGGTAGGGTTTTATGCAAGTTTTATTCCTTTGCGAAGTCGATTTCTTTCGCGGTGTCAGCTCAAAGTCTGGTGTGGATAGCGGTCGACAGATTTGTGGCTATTCTCTTTCCCATGAAGATTGGTCTCGTTTCACCTACAATTCGAATTACAGCCATCGTTTCTTCTTGGGTCATAGCAATCGTGCTAAAGACCCCTGGGATAATAACCTGGGAGCTTGCTTACCAAGACCGCGAGCTGTTTTGTGCCCCTGTGGACACAGAGTCCGTGTTTCCTGACCTCCACGCTTTTAATGCGTATTGGATTGTTCAACTGACTTTCAATCTTATATTTCCCTTTATTGTAATAACATTATTGTACGCTGCGATAGCAATTGCCTTGAAACGACGGAAAAAAGCTTTAGTGCATGTCGGGGCAAACATACAAAGTCACTCTTTAAGGAAGCAAAAGCGCGCTGTACAGATGTGCTTTGTTATTACGACAGCTTTCTTCATTTGCGTTGTTCCTCAAACTCTTTTATACTATATATATCACTGGACAAAATCCTGTATCTTTCTTTCAGTATATTCAATAACTGCAGACGACTTATTTTACTCATCGGCTGCAGTAAACCCAATTATTTGTCTGGTATTCGTGGAAAGTTATCGCCGCGGGTTGAAAAACCTTCTGTGTTCTTGTGGGGGTGTACGAAATAATAAGATAACCCTTCATGGAATGTGAAACGAATCATTTTATGCGTACTCTTTTGTGAAGAGGTAAATTCCTCCTTAAGGATATGCCGTAAGCAGTTACCATGGAGTGGAGTTAGTAGTGCCTTTAAACCATTAATCTCTCCTAAATTCAACAAAGTGCGGGTTTAAGAAACAATAGATAATCCTGAATGGAATATGAAACGAAAATTTTTGTTGTCCATGCTGATTTGTGAAACGTAAAACTCATTTCTAGGATAAAGACTTGAAAATTGATCTCGATTGAAGTTAGTAGTTGCCCTGAGAAAAGAAAGTCTTCACCCCGATCATTTATGATTCATATTTGTACGAAAGACAGGTGATAAAATCTCAAAGCGATTGCCAAGTCGTGCGTGCCACTAGCCGGTATATTTCTTTTAAAATTGAATATTCACAACAATTGAAGGACATTGTCTTCTGTTGGGGCACTAACATTTTCTAAAATATAAACAGTGCCCCGTGTGAGGATCGAACTCACGACCTTCAGATATCTAATGTGGATTATGAGACTGACGCGCTGCCTACTGCGCTAACGAGGCCCAGTCAGCAAGTGGTGGCAACAAAGAGATATCCCTGGTTTTGGAACACTACGATGAAAAGTCACCATCACTGGTAAAAAACAGGTCTCCGTGAAAACTAACCTCATAAACTTCATTACTGAGTGCTAATAAGATTAGATATAAATAAATTATCACAAGTTGCACGATGATGACATTTTAATCGCTGTCATATCATTATCGCCATCATCATCATCATCATCATTATTTCTTGGTCATCTTTTGATATTGCTTGAGTAAGGACTGAAATATCTGTCGACTTGTCCTCGTCTATACTTTCTCCGCATAGAGTAATTTATGATAATTATGATCGGAGATGTCAGTCTTTAAGACACAGTTCCGCATATGATTTTCATGTATACATACTAATAATTACTGTTATTATTAATACATACCAATAAGTATAGGAAATCGCACGACCTCGAGTTCAATTCGGGATTCTCAAAATTGCAGGAGCCTTAGGCGAGTTTGCTCAACAAAACTACCGATTGTATGAGCCGTCGTGCAACTTGTAAATTATCGTATATTGTGATTAATTAGTCCAACAAATCATTCCATAGCATGGCAACTTGTGTGCCTTTTAGTTTGTGTCTTTTCGTTCAATTTCACTCGTCAAAACGTTCAACTCTGCAACGTTTGACTCGGTTCCCACGCGCCGTTGTCATGGAAACTTACTAGGTACTCCAACGGAGTACTATTTGGGATTAACTGTAGTGCTCGACTAATAATAATTGAGAGATATTGTTGAGTACACTATAAAAATAAGAATATTACAAGGAACTTTCTTAGCCTTGCCTATCAGGCAAGCAAGCCACACAATATATACAAGAAGGTATAAATAAAGCCGCACTGCCTTAAGACAAGACCTATATATATTAAACAGCTGTTACCTTTCGATTGCTGTTTTCTTTGAATTCAGCATAGTGTATTCCATCTTGACTGTACGACAAATAATACTGAGTCACCCACTGACGGGCATCTTGTCGTCCTTGCGTAGCGATCTTCACCACCCGTCTGGGGTGACCAAAGTCCACCTGATACCACTGGAGACGGGTGTTATGTCGCGCACTCCAAGCTCCTGTTCGCGCGCCAACCCGGCGATGATGAAGTCTGCCATTGTTCGTTCCGTGATTTCGATCCCAGCTAGAAGAAGCACTTAACTGTGTGGCGCGAATACGACCACTTTGCATTCCCAAAGGTTTGTTGCATCTTGGTCCTTCAAAACAAAATGCCAAAACAAAATGAGGTCATAAGTCTTTGGAAACGAGAAAAAAATGCGAGAGATGATTAAACAGGGAAAAAAACTGATTGATCGAGGAGAAAAAGCTAATGATGCATTACAATAAGATAGCTTGATATAGATCAACAAGGCATAACGTCACTATGAATAATCGTTTCAAGTTCCTTCTCAGCTTCGAACACACTGCTTAGAGGCGTTCATTTAAATGGTTACAATTGGGGGAATTCTTCGCTGATGACAGAATCACAAACAGGGAAGTTAGAACCGTACGCATTTCTATAGACATGGTGTATCATGGTGGGAGTGACAAGTGTAGAAATATTTTGATTAGAGCTTTTATCTCAGCCAAAGATCTTCTACACTTTTCTGAGCAAATACTGTGGTTTAAGGAAGTATTTTACATACCGACAACACATCCGTAAAATTCTACCCGCATTGAAATCCAGCTGTACCACGTGACTGGATGTACCCTGAAATATCGAGCTGTTACGCATTTGGCCAGCTTGTGACGCACGGTGATAAATTGATCGTAATTACCCTGAAATATCTGAAGAGAAAGGATGAACGGGGGTTATTCATTTATTCGAACATTAGAGCTTATAAAAACTAGACTGAACAACAAAGTGGCTCTGAAGGGGTTAACCGCGGTCAAAAATCAATCCATTAATCATTTATTTATCCACATATCGTCTATGTCCTAACACGCTCGTTCAATATGTACATACATCTAAAATAAAAGAATTAAAAATGCCCAAAACCTAAAAAATAAGAAAAGGCCATTGAAGATAAGGTTTTCACGTTTGAACATTATAATATATTTTATAATTAAGGAACAATTAGGTGAATCTGTTTTTCCCGGAAGTTAGACAGCGTTGACCAGATTCCACTGAAACATTTTGATCTAAGGGACTTCAAACCTATTTTAGTAAGTTACAAAATGATTTAGAAAAAACATGGACTCTGAGCTCTCAATGTAAAAAACCTTATCTTGAAGGGACTTTTATTTTTTACGTTTGAGCGCGGCTTAACTGAAAGGCAGGGTTGCAGAAACATATTTTCGTAAACGGGATCTTTACCTTAGTTCGTCTGCCTTCCCGGTAAGGAGTAAACTTATATCCGTTTCTACTGAACGATATATAGTAACTTGTAACCCACTGAGCGGAGTTCTGTCTTCCCTGAGTTGCCACACGACACACTCGTGTGAGCGCGCCAAAATCCACCTGCAGCCACTGACGCCGGTCTCGCCTCTTTGCGCACCAGGCTCCTCCCTGCCGACCATAGCGTCGCCTGTTCAGCCGTGCGTTGAACGGTCGGCAGTAGTAGTTGTAAGAGGAGGAAGCGCGCATGAGCGGATCTGGTACGCGACCATCCTCAAGTCCCAGTGGCATGTCACATCGATCTGAAAATAAGAGCTCTTTCAATCAGTTCTTATAACAACCATCCCAAATGAAGCTAAATTATCACACTGATGTTATTATTATCGGCTTAATAAACTGCCCCAATTGCTTTTGCACCAACAGTCCAGCGTTACTTTGCCCTGAATGGGCAACACATCGTCACTTTCCTTTCCGCCTCACGAAATTATAGATGTTACTGCTGCTGTTGTCGTTTTTACGTCAGTTGGTCGTCAATAAATAGGAGTATTCTGATTGTTTTCCTGAGAGATACACCTCCAAGGATGGACTCCTCACAAATTGATTTCCCTGTACGCTTTGTGATTTCGAAAAAAAAAATTGCAAACGAGAACTGTTCTGTATCAATAGAGAACAATTTCCCTGTCGGTATCGGAACATCAGAAAAAGTACTTTACTTTCTTCTCTGACACG
Source organism: Galaxea fascicularis (assembly GCA_948470475.1). NCBI lineage: Eukaryota > Metazoa > Cnidaria > Anthozoa > Scleractinia > Euphylliidae > Galaxea > Galaxea fascicularis. The sequence goes on from OX419347.1 coordinate 16,334,551, forward strand.
CGCTACCACCGATATTTCTAACTGACTTATCACTAGTACTGTTATCCCTGTCCTCAACATCATCTTCAGTGAATCCCATCAAAATTTGTCCCACTTTATGAGCATCCTCTCACCAGAACATCATCCATGATTCACAAAGTACTAAGACATCCAAGCACAGTGAGATAACATTACAACTTACTCCACGGTCCTCCATACAGTTCTAGCCTCACGGAAATATGCGATCTCCAGCCACGTGGTATGTATCGTACATATCGCCCGTAGATTGGTGGATCAATCGGGTGGGTTTGGACGGACATGCGATCTCGGTTGCCTTGGAATGTCTGTAAAACAACTCAAGCGGTTACGAATTTAAATTTAACTCACGAATGCGTGATGAAAATTTACTCAGCAATAAAAGAAAAGAAAAATCCACACAAGCGACTCTTTCACGAAGTGTGGGTGGTGTATATGAAACAAATCAATTGCTTAATTATAATCAATCCCCGTTGACTTTTCGCTGATAAGGAATGATTGCGTGCGATGACCTTGACGAGTATCACGAAGTAACTGCCACTATTTCTCGTTTCCAACCATCCTGTTGTCTGCCGAAACAAACTGCTCATGCAGCTGATTGTGTTCAGTTGGGTGTAAAGAAATAACAAAACAATTTCACACGGTTAGCATTTTACCTTCACGTAATTCCACCAGTGTTTCACTTTAGCAAAGTTGATTCCATCCGAACTATAATAGAGATAGTACGCCGTTACCCACTGATCAGCGTCGTATCGTCCTTGAGTGGCAATGCCTGTGATCTTCATTGACCTCCCCAAATCCACCTGCAACCATTGGTTGTGGTTGTTTTTGCGAGCCGACCAGGCTCCAATCAGACGCCCACGGCGTGGACGGTGGAGTCTTGCTAACCAAGGGGCATGGTTGCCGTCCCACTGAGATGAGGCTGTGATTGCAGCGTTTTTGATTTTACCGTTTTGGAGTCCGACTGGCTGGTCATAAAATCGTTCTGCAAAAATCAAAACAAGATAATTGAAATAATTAAGATAATTGATCATTTTTAATTTTATTGACCAACAGTGAATTACACCATCTTACGTTACACTTAAATACAAAAAACATACCTAGTATAACATAATTTACTTACAGGTGCTATCCTGACGATTACCAACAATTACAAAAGTTACTTATAATAACATTTATATAACAATTACTTACAGTACCGGTGCATACAATTACGGCAGTTACTTCGTTATCATTAACTATACACGTAGATTTTCGAAATTTGACCACTTTTCAGAAAAAAAGTACCTTTGTTTGACATAACGGCTATAACATCTTTCTAGTTCTATCGTCTCCAGCACAAGGGTTGTAAAATTGTGATAACTGACATTTTAATGCTAATTCTTATATCGAAAACTATTTACTTGAGTAAGGTGTCGACAAAATCAATTTGAGAGAAGATAAACCACGCTACTTCGTCCCTTTATCTTCGTCTGAAAATCGATTTACTTATGAGACCGTATAAGGGTCGTGTACATGAATATAAGCATATAATCATTTTCATCTGTTCTTACTTTGTTCCGTTAAAATGGAAAACGAGTGTAAGGCTGTCTGTTATTCTCATTCTCAAAAGTAGTGTCCTATAATAATCTGCAAACACTTCATTCAATGACATGAAAAGCCAGAAAATTTAGGCTGTGTTCTTCCACATTTCTCAGTTGTCAACTCACTATTTTACAGTTGTCTCTCTTAAGCACAATCAAGGTAAACACAACAAGGCGACATGAATTAGTGACTGCATAATTGTGAATGTTTTCCACCAAAATTAATCGTGTGCAACTAAATACTAAATTTCGGATGCGTTCGATCGCATAATTATGAATATTTTCCACTCAAAAACTTGTGATTGTGTGCAATAATATTGGTGCAAATCTTACCTCGAAGGCGACATCCATACAATTCCACACGCATAGCAATGTAACTATACCATGACCGGGGGTAAATACGGATGAAACGCGCCCTTATGGCTGGCATGATCTTGTGACCCACCGTGTGATAAATATCGTAATTACCACGGAAGACCTAGCGAATAAGACAACAATGTAAACACAAATGTTATCTTTCTCGCAACCCCCGCACAATTAGTGGTAGAAGAAACATGATTACCTTGAGCTGTAAGTGCCTGCAGATATTTCATGGGGAATATCTTAATTACTGACTTTTTGCGCGTTTGAAAAGTTGATGGTTCGTTAATACTCTGGTTGACGTCATGGAAACATAGGTAGCGTACCTGCATGTTCTATCCTGTTTTGGAATACAGTAGAGCAAAATGCAAAACCTTAATAGAAACACTTTTTATTTTTAAGTTTTATTTCTCCAGAAAAAGAAGTCTTTTTAGTATCACCCACTGACTGATTTCTCTTTGTCCTATTTGGCCTTTTCCTTTGATTTTGCTCAGTTGCCTCGTCGCACTTCGCCTTGCGGCAGGAAATCATTAGAAATTGATACGGTAAACAGGTTCCACGCGTGGCCTCACCTTCACTCTCCCATAAGCCACGTAACCTCTAAACCGCGCTCCAAAACGACTGTATGAAAGCAGGTAGCTTCTCACCCACTGGTGAGCTCCCCTTCGTCCCTGTGTAGCGATACCTTTGACGATACTCATCTGCTTCAAGTCGATCTCTAGCCACTGTTTAGTGTTGCGATACCTTGCTACCCACGCTCCTGTTCGGCCGTGATAGGCGTAGAGGTTCAGTCTCGCTCGGTCGGGTCCGAACTTGTAGTTGTACGACGACGAAGCCCGAAGATGACCCGACAGGATTCGTCGGTCTTCCATACCCAAGGGCATCACACAGCGATCTGGGTAAAACGAGTGGAGGTAGAATGAATTGTAGGGCTGATAAGAATCTACCCTCTGCAGTATGGGCATAAGCGTATGAGGAATGGGTTGGATGGAGATAAAGTCATAGTGGCTTAAAAGAGGAGCGAAGGAGATTTTCATGCCCTCTGCAGAATGGGCATAAGCGTATAAGGAATGGGTTCGATGGAGATAAAGTCATAGTGGCTTAAAAGAGGAGCGAAGGAGATTTTCATGCAAGGGCGTAGCTAGGGGGGTCCTGGGGTGTGTTTGACACAGTGTGACCCCCCGCCCCTCTTTGAAAAATACTGGCTACGCCCGTGTCATGACTCCCTTTGAGTGCTTGCTTGCTTTGTTCTGTTGGTAAGCGAGTATATTTATATTCTTAGTACTTCGGAAAGCTAGTACTAATTACTAGAAAACGGATTTTCGTAACGTTGTGTTAAATAATGTAACGTCCCTAATACCAGTTACGTTATAATTCACAAAATTTGTTCTAGAAATTAAAAAAGAAAGAATGTATCAAACACGCCCCTTTTGCTAAAGGTCCTTTTGGGGATATTAAAATATCCAACTGTACTATAAGCATCATATATGTATGGGATTATCTAGCTGGACTGTCTCAGTAGATTTATTGTTGTTATAGTACCTGTGAGGCAACCGTAAAACTCCACTCTCATTGATATGTGTCTGTACCACCCTCTAGGATGAACCCGAATGTAGCGGCATCGCAATATGGGAACAAAGGAGTTTGTAACAACCGTATTTTGGTCACGGTTAGCCGAGAAGTACTGTAAGAGCAAACAACAATAGCAAACTAAGAGAAATGGTCGCACAAGTTAAAATTTTCTGAGAAGAATGGACTTTAAACAGGGATTAAATGATCTTCCAACGTCTTTCACATAGGGTCAAATAAGGCCTGCTTCTTGCCGTTCCATATTTCGTTCATCGTTCAATCATAACGTCGTTTTCCATTCTTTCTACTTCTACAGACCTCGATACATTCAGCAATTTATCCACTCTGTCTTAAGTTTCATCAAAACTACCTTCTTTCATTATTTTATTCATTTACTCGTTTACTCTGTTTCTCCTTATTCTACTGGTGTGGAACTTTCAAACTTTCTCCCGTATCTTTAATCTTTAATCTCTAATCATTATTTATACGCGGTAAAAATCACCAGATACAATAAATTCCAATAAGATGTCTAAGATCCTAAAAACTTAAATCCTAATCCTAATTGCTTCATCTGAATAAGTTCCTCGTCATCATCTGCCATGAAATTTCTTTCATACCTTAATATTGTTTCGTTCTTTGTAATGCATAAAATGCAATGCATCCAGACTCCGAGTCACATAATATTGCGTAACCCACTGGGCTGCATCCTGTCGTCCTTGGGTAGACATTTTGATAATTTTAGCCGCTCTTCCAAAATCAATTTGTAACCACTGGTAGTGATTGTTATATTTGGCTGACCAGGCTCCGATGTACCTCCCCCGTCGCCTTCGGTTGAGACGCCCCAAGAAAGCGGCATGGTACCGATCATAGAACGACGATGATGTGATCCTGTGATTCTTAATCCGACCTGATTGCATTCCCATTGGTCGGTTACAGAGAAGACCTGGTGACGTTAAAAATAGTGAAATTCAATGAAGACATGCTGAAAAAGTACCGATAAATGTAGATGGGTGTCAGTGCTAATTTCTCCAATCTCCATTTTTTTTTATTCTATCGCTAACTACGACTGGTGTTGCTGATTGTTACCGGATGGATCA
>OX419347.1:16344174-16459174 GCA_948470475.1 Galaxea fascicularis
TAAGTTTGAATTTATGCAAATTACGAGCTTTGTGACTTAAATATCGTGCACCTGGGACGCTCAATGTGAATTGAAAATGCTTTTCTGTCATGATAATTCTTTGAACAGAGAAAAACTGGTGTAAAGGTTTCATATTTCTTCACAAAAACCTTGAAGAAAAATGCGGAAATGAAAGAAACGAGCCTTTAAAAATTTATTTGCAATTTCTTCGAAAACGCTCTAACAGATTTTTTTCTAATTTGGCCTACAAGATATGGGATATGAGTAACTTACACTCTCGAGATAATTAAGCTTTTTAAAACGAGCGGCTCTACCTTACCGTTGCTATGGTAATAGCTGTTGCTTGGAAACCAATGGGAAAATGATCTTTGGTCATGCATTGAAAAGATGTTGTAGTGTCAAGGAAATCGAAGCTTGGCTTCTATAAGAATTTTGATTAAGTACTCCCCAAATTAACAGCCTAGAGTCTGTGACATTACGAACTTGCTGATATACCGTACTCAGACAGTTCAGTATGACATTTTCCGTTAAAAAAACAAAAGGGTTACATAATAATACGGAATAAAATTGAAAGCAGACATCCCTGCCTTCGTGTTCCCTCCCCCGAATTCTCTCAGCATAGCTCTCAGTTCCAAGTATAGCCCGTGTGACAGGCGTTCTAAGGGGAGGGGAAAGGGGGAATTTGGGCATGCAAGAGCGCGAAGGGCGCCCGAGGAGGGAGGGGAAGGAACCCTCTACCCTTCCTCCTCGCGCCGTCGCGCACACTCTCGCGCGCTTAAATTCCCCTTCGAAAGAATGCCATACAGGCTATTGCAAGAAATACTAAATCACTCACCGGCAACACATCCGTAATACTCTATCCTCATGCATATGTGTCGATACCATCCGCGTGGGTTAATTTTCACAAATCTTGCATAGATCGGAGGGTTGATGGGGTTCTTGACAATGCTGTTTTGATCACGATTAGCTTGGAAGAGCTACGAGTGTAAAGAAAACAATTTATAACTTTTAACATAAACGCCTTGGGAACCATCTGGCTTAAAAGATAAAGTTTCTTGAATGCAGTAATGTAAATACAAAAAAGGGTAGAGAAATAGTAACTCAGATTTAACACTCGTTTTCTTTTGCTTATTTCAGTCTCGGTGCGTTGTTGGCAGGCGGCGCTCTCGATTATCCAGAAAGGGACATCCAGCAGTGAACTAACAAACCCAAAAATGACATCTAAATCATAAAACTGTCAGGGAATAATATACCGTAACGCATTCCTTCTCACCTTGTTTCCACTCCTAAACCTGTACATTGCCCAATGCACATTATCTACACTTGATGACAGATAGTACGATGTCACCCATTGGCCGTAATCCTGTCGTCCTTGTGTGAGCACTTGGGTGATTTTCATTAGTCGACCAAAGTCGACCTTTAACCACTGGTAGTGATTCTTGTGGCGTGAGCACCAGGCCCCACTGTACTTGCCGCGCTTGCCTCGCCCCAGTCTCGCAAGTCTGGCGGCGTAAAATTGATTGGCCTCCGACGAAGCGGTCATTCGGTTGTTCGGTAGACGCCCACTCGATAATCCTAATGGTCTGTTACAAGGAGCAGCTGAGGAAGTGTTAGAAAGAAGTGTCATAATGAATGTTTTGCACATGCGTATGGCGTCGGTTGCATCACAGCCTCGTGCTCAAATTCTTTGTTCTCTCTAATCAGCGGTAGGAAAACGAGCGACTCTGGAAAGTTCTGGTTAGAAATTCGAAAATATTAGACTTTCGGTTGAATTGCGCATGCATGAGAAACGGGCCCCAGCACCGAAAATAATAACCTCTGGCTAGTTCCGAAATATGCACAGTCGCCGTGAAGGTGCATTTTTGTAGCCGTTGGCAACCACTATTGTTTCAAACTTCTGAGTTTGCGTAGAAGAGCCTGAAGTCCGTGCTTCATGGATTTCCTGGTTTGGAACCAGCCAGAGGTCCTTATTCTCGGTGCTGACCGAAAGAATCGCGGCCTCTGGGCAGAAGAATGCCGATAATTTGAATTGTTTACAAACCAGTCAAAATCGCGAGCCCGACGAGATGTTTCGTGAGACGCACCAGAGTAGACTAACTCTGCACGCACTCTGTACGAGACTATGGCACCAAAGATTGAAAACACTGTTTGGAAACGATAATTGTTGTTTTTGTTCTTGTTTTTGATAGGGCGGTTGCCATTTGACCTTGAAAAGAAAAACTAAAGAAACAAGCCAACCTGAAAATAGTTATTGGACTGGCATAGCAAACAAAAACATACGCGCGCGTCAAAACGAAAAGCGCTGTACAGATCGCGGTCTACAGACTCCGAATGACCCCTTATTTCTCTCGAGGAAAGTACAGTAAATGAAACATGCTAGTGCACGCGATTATTCCCTCTCATGAGGATAGGGGACACGAGAGGCAATTCGCGTTCGCGCTCGCGTGTTCCGCTGCCTTTACTATCTGTATGAGCTACTCCATGTGCTTCAAAAATGCGATTTAGCCAAACTTTCGGCTCATTCTCGCGGACGCAACACACCACTGAAAAAATTGTTTCCAAACACGTTTTGCAATAAATTAAGTTTGATTGAAGGCCGTGACCGTGGCCGTGACCGCAAGAATGCAACGACTTAAATGAAGCATATAACAATGCGCAATAAGCAATGCTTACCTATGATACTTTATACTTTGTTTCCATTCCTTAAAATTTCCTGATTTAATTCGTTTTACCTTCTTTAGCTTTGTTATTTTTTCAAAGATATATTTTAGAAAAGAGCCCGTTTTTTAAACACTCTCTCCACGTGTAAACTACGCATGCGTGAACTGTACCTGTGCACCCGTAAATCTCAACCCTCATGGAAATCCAACCGTACCAGGTTCTTGGATAAACACGGACGCTTACGGCTGTGAAAGGTCTGGTAAATTGATGATACACGATAGAATGACGATCGGTGTTTCCGTCGAAGACCTGAGGGAAAATAGTAATGTCAGGTTAGTGAAGGAAAGAACAACACTGAATAGTAAATGAGCTGCCCGGTTAGCTCAGTCGGTAGAGCATCAGACTTTTAATCTGAGGGTCATGGGTTCAAGTCCCATATCGGGCGATCTACTTTTTTTAAGTTATCCTTTTTTGTTGAACGTAGATGAGAGAAGACACCCCTGTCACAAGATCAAAGAAATTATCCAGAGGAGTCAACTCTAGAAAAAAAATAAGGAAAAAAAGAAAAGAGAAGGAGTTTTCGAATATAGTAATTTTGCCTCCTGAACCAATGGAAATTCAAAAAGACGCTTTAATTGATTCAGATGCCGAACTTTAAACTTAGCCTGACTCACATGAGCTTTAAAGACTTTTAATTAAGTTCATGGAGTCTTAACTCTTAAACCTCACTGATGGTCAGAAAATAAATACCAGTCAATGTAATCAAATTTATTTTTACCTTGACTCGGCGCCCTTCTTTGTACGATGCGAAGGTCATCTCATCGACACTGTAACTGACGGTATAGCTTCTAACCCACTGATTGGCGTTCTGCCGTCCCTGTGTAGCCACGCCTTTAACACGCATGAGCTCAATGAAGTTCACCTGGAACCACTGTCCCACGCGGTTACTGCGCACGCTCCATGAGTAGAGGCCATTCAGCCGACCATATATAGGAGATAGGTGATAATTGTAGTAAGTTGAGGCGGATAGTTGGCCATCTGGAATTCGCTTGTCCTCCAAGCCGAGTGGCATGACACAACGATCTGAAAGAAATGGGGTAACGACAAAATAAGTTAATGTAGGAATTGTTAACGCATCAAAAAAGCACAGGACGTACGGAATTACAGTTTAAGACAGCTTTAGTACAATTTCGTACAATTGATCCTGGGGGCAAGTGTTGTTATTACGAAAAGATGGTGAAATACTGGTGAAGAACTAACATTAACTTCCGTTCGCAAGTACGCAAATCTCTATGACGATCCCGAATCGCGATTTTGTCCGTTATACCAAAGCTGTGAATAGGTAGGAGTCGAGGAAAAAAATGACTTATTTAGTCATAGGCCTGTAACGATTGTACGATAACTGAGAACGTAGCTTATCAAAGATTAAGAGGTTTTGACCTCCATTTTTCTACCTTTTATTCCCTGATAATTTCATCATTTCAAATTTGTTGTACGGTTTTCCGTAACAACAGGAAATGAAACCAAAACCGAACTGGTTGCCCATTTTAGTAGCGGCAACATGGGTTGTTTTACATAGCGACTGGGTTGTTAGAATGGGCTTAACCCCAACCTGGAGAGCCAGGGCGCTGTTAAGTCTGGCCCTTTTAAATTTCCCGTAGATCAATCCACTATGGTTGACGTACCCTTACAAGGAGCATAAGCCCGACCCCCCTCCCCTTCCCCTGACATGGCTCTAGGCGTGACCAGAGCACGAAATCTTACCCGCCTTATCAATCCATAGCACTAAAGGAGGCTTTATGCCTCACGCGCCACGTAGGGGAGGAGAACGTGACTGATACTTTTGATGTCTGTCTTACCTTCAGCGCAACCATAAAACTCCACTCTCATAGAGATGTGTCTGTACCAGTTCCACGGGTGAATTTCAATGTACTGGCATTTGATTCGAGGGAAAAGTCGGTGGCGAACCACGCTGTTTTGATCTCTGTTACCTGTGAAGTACTGGAAACAACAGGTATGGAAACAAAATCGTCAACTGAAGTATATCCACATATGTAACTGTACGATTCAACAGCCCCCTAAATTCAATACACAACAACGGTAACACCCACGAAAACCATTTCTTTTGTTGCGCTCACCCTTTCGTTGCCAAACGTCTCAACATTTTTGTATAACACAGTCGACATTTGTTAATCTGGTAGACACGCGCTAAACGTATATATATGATGATAACATTGGTGAATGTCGGCCAAAATGTTTGAACCCTTAAGTTTATGCTCCCTATCACTATTGAGCGGACGGTCAATCCGCACCGCTCTCCGCTAGGTGACACACACACAAAAAAATGACGTGCTGAAGACTGTGGGACCAACATTATCCCGACATTACACGCATCCACTTCGTTGACAAAATGGAAAAAACCCAGTAGGGCAATCAATCCTTTTGGACGAGACAAATTTGTAAGCGGGTTGATGTTGATACCAAGTGACATTCACGGATTTACCATAGCAGGAATAATTCTTCTGTCATTTCATGTACTCGTTTCCTTACGCAAAAAGTCAAACGGCCTAAAGGCGTGGGGTGAGCTAGCATTTGATAGTAATGAAAGAATGTTTTCCAGCAAGAAACACAATCTTATCATTTTCAATGATTATTAATGATGGTAATGGTTTCCCTTGGTTTATGACGTCATTGTACCAACTGCCTCGTTAGCGCAGTAGGCAGCGCGTCAGTCTCATAATCCACATCAGATATCTGAAGGTCGTGAGTTCGATCCTCACACGGGGCACAATCTGTCTTTTTCTTTTAACCGAAACATTTCTCTTAACTTTTCTTTCACCAATGCAAAATAAACCTTGCAAACCCATGATAAATTATCCGCCTATGCAGTCAACAGATTATAAACACGTGGAATGAGTGCGCGTTAAGGAGCTTCGCAGCAGCTTTAAGGTGTACTTGTTCAAATCAAAATTTCTTACGGAAGACAGGCTTCGATTTCCTCGATACTACAACATCTTTTCGACATATGACCAAATTTTATTTTCTTATCGGTTTCCAAGCAACAGCTGTTACCATAGTAACGGTATGATAGACTGTGGTTGCAAGATATTTAGGTTTGAATTTATGCAAATTACAACCTTTGTGACTTAAATGTCGTACAATTGCAGTCACCTAGGACGCTCAACGTGAATTGAAATTGTTTTCTGTCATGATAGTTCTTTGAACAGAGAAAAACTGGTGTAAAGGTTTCATATTTCTCCAAAACAAAAACTGCGGAAATGAACGACACGAGACTTTAAAAATTTATTTGCAATTTATTCGAAAACGCTCTTACAGATTTTTCCTAATTTGGTCTACAAGTTGTGGGACTGGAGTAGTTTACACTCTTAAAGTTTCGTTATCAAGTGTGTGACTGGACTTCGAGATAACAGTTGCTACTTGGAAACCGACGAGAACATAAACTTTGGTCTTGCATAAAAAAGATTCTGTAGTGTCAAGGAAATTGAAGCGTGTCTTCTATAAGTAATTTTGATTTCAACTGGTACACTTCAAAGCTTGTTGAGAGCATCTTAAATAATTTTTTTGCAGTAAGAAGAACAACACCAATGGTCATTTTCTCTAAGTATACAACATTAACTAACAAGTGCCTCGTTAGCGCAGTAGGCAGCGCGTCAGTCTCATAGTCTACAGCAGAAATCTGAAGGTCGTGAGTTCAATCCTCACACGGGGCACAATCCTTTCTTTTAACAGAAGCAATTTTTCAAACCCTTCTTTCTGTAATGTAAAACAAACCTTAAATTTTCGAAAATTTAATGTGGCTCTGAACTCCATGTACGAAATTTATTTAAACTTTGCGAAAAGTTGCATCTCATCCTGCTTATTAAAATTCTATCTAAAATTTCACCGTGCCGTTTTTGAAATATAAGCGCTTAAAGCTGAAATTAAGGGTGTTTTTAGCAGGCCATAGTGTTGCTTTGGTAACCTATAGTGTCACAAAAATAATGCCAACGTATTTACCAATGATTGGGCAGTTTTTTGATACCATCATTATAGCATCAACTGATAAAGAGTGGTAATAATGACCCATCAAAATCTACGTCTTGGAAAGTGCTGGAAACTGTTTTGAGCCACCTTAAGGTGGCTCAAACCAGTTTCAACACTTTCAAGAAACTCACTTATTGGAACGATTTACACTACAACACTGTATCACGTATTAGCAATGTTGTGGTACCATATGAAACAGCAATTATTGCTGAATAAAAAGCGGTCATTATTGTGATGCAAGACGTAACCATGGCAACGGGAACGCCTTGTAAAAACACCCTATATTTTGGCTTTAGTTGCTCATATCTCCAAAACGAAGTCGGTGACCCCCATTTTTTATTGTTCGAAAGTGATTAACAGACCAAGATGAAACTTTTTGCAAAGTTTAAAAAAATTCTGTGGAGCAGATTCAGAGCCACCTTAACAAATAAAACAAATTAAGGTGGCTCTGAATCCGCTTCACAGAATTTTTTGAAACTTTGCAGACAGTTTTATCTTGGTCTGCTGATCACTTTCCAGCATTAAAAAATGGGGGTCACCGAGTTCGTTTTTGAGATACGAGCAACTAAAGCCGAAATATAGGGCGTTTCTACAGGGCTTTCCTGTTACTATGGTTACGTATTACATCACAATAATGACCGCATTTTATTCAGCAATAATTGCTGTTTCATATAGTAGCATAAAATTGTTACTACGTGATAGTGTTATAGTGTCAATCTTTCTGATAAGTGAGGCTCTTGAAAGTGTTGAAACCGGTGTGAGCCACCTTAAGTGTGACCATTTAATTGAAAGCTACTAAGCAGTACATGAAATGTACACCATCGTGACTAAAGAGGGATCTACATACATTATGCACCTAACTGATTTCGATACCGAACTAAAGTTTGCAGCAAATGGCCTAATATTTTTGCTCAGTACACCATGTGTTTTTTTCCACAGGTATGTAAAGCTGCTAATGCCTGTGAAACAGAGAACACTTGCAAAGGTCCAGCTCCACCTCATTTGCCTAAGTTGCGGACACGCAATCAACACAGTTCGTGAAAGAACCGTAACTGAACACCAGCATTCATAAAATCTGTGCTTCAATTATTTGGATGCACCTTACGACTTCATCATCTTTATCGACTTAATTCATCCATGGCATTTATTTGTTTTAAAAGGCAAAGTAAGTTTGTGTGATTCTGGAAATCAGAGTTTCAATCTTGTAAAAAAAAACTGCACAGAAAGAATAAAACTCTTGCCTTGTGAACGAGTCAGACAAATATTGTTGATTTTTTCAGGGCAGAAAAAAAATCATGAAAACAAAAATCTGAATTTCTTCAGCAATATGTGATTCATAAAGAGTAGCCTGGCATGCGAATACTGTAAAACCCTTCTGTAGGTCAATCCTAACTCTGTTTTTCACGACTACGTGTACACTTAAGGTGGCTCAAAACAGTTTCCAGCACTTTCCAAGACGTAGATTTTGATGGGTCATTATTACCACTCTTTATCAGTTGATGCTATAATCATGGTATCAAATAACTGCCCAATCATTGGTGAATACGTTAGTATTATTTTTGTGACACTATAGATTACCATAGCAACACTGTGACCTGCTAAAAACACCCTTAATTTCAGCTTTAAGCGCTTATATTTCAAAAACGGCACGGTGAAATTTTTTCTTATTATAGAATTTTAATAAGCAGGATTAGATGCAACTTTTGGCTAAGTTGCAGCTAATCCTGCTTATTAAAATTTTATAATAAGAAAATTTCACCGTGCCGTTTTTGAAATATAAGCGCTTAAAGCTGAAATTAAGGGTGTTTTTAGCAGCTCATAGTGTTGCTATGGTTACCTATAGTGTCACAAAAATAATACTAACGTATTCACCAATGATTGGGCAGTTATTTGATACCATGATTATAGCATCAACTGATAAAGAGTGGTAATAAAACACCCTTAATTTCAGCTTTAAGCGCTTATATTTCAAAAACGGCACGGTGAAATTTTTTCTTATTATAGAATTTTAATAAGCAGGATTAGATGCAACTTTTGGCAAAGTTGCAGCTAATCCTGCTTATTAAAATTTTATAATAAGAAAATTTCACCGTGCCGTTTTTGAAATATAAGCGCTTAAAGCTGAAATTAAGGGTGTTTTTAGCAGCTCATAGTGTTGCTATGGTTACCTATAGTGTCACAAAAATAATACCAACGTATTCACCAATAATTGGGCAGTTTTTTGATACCATGATTGTAAGATCAACTGATAAACAGTGGCATTAATGACCCATCAAAATCTACGTCTAGGAAAGTGCTGGGAACTGTTTTGAGCCACCTTAAGCGAATTTATCATATGCTTTTGAACTCATAAATTATATATGCACTTCAAGTATGCATATTTTGTTTAATTGAGCCTAGAACCCTTCGAGAGCAATTAGAAACATAGTATACAGAGATGGAATTACTATGTTGACCCTTGTCAGTGCCTCGTTAGCGCAGTAGGCAGCGCGTCAGTCTCATAATTTACAGTAGGAATCTGAAGGTCGTGAGTTCGATCCTCACACGGGGCACTTTTTTAGTCAGTTATTTTAAAGAAGAAGAAGCCGTATTTGCAATTGTTTTTATCAAAGCTGCGCTCCATCTTTGTTTGATTTCATCTCAGCGAATGTATCAGTTACTCTAGAACTCATTCATTTTCATTGATACCTGTTTTTACCAGTGATAGAAGCAGCAAAAACGGGATATGTCTCTGCTCTGACTGTGACTGCCTCGTTAGCGCAGTAGGCAGCGCGTCAGTCTCATAATCCACATCAGATATCTGAAGGTTGTGAGTTCGATCCTCACACGGGGCACTGATATCTTTTAAATCACCTTTCATCAATGTAAAATAAATCTTGCACATCCATGATAAATTCTTTCCCTATTCAGTCAACAGACAAAGACGTTTTCAAATCAAATGTGGTGCAATACCTTTCGATTACTGTTTTGTTTGTATTCTGCAAAGTTTATCCCGTCTTGACTGAAGGCCAAATAATACTGAGTCACCCACTGACGGGCATCTTGCCGTCCCTGAGTCGCAAATTTCACCACCCGTGTGGGGCGTCCAAAGTTCACCAGAAACCATTGGAGACGGGTGTTGTGTCGAGCGCACCAGGCTCCCACTCTCGCGCCAACGCGGCGCTGATGAAGTCTGCCGTAGGTTGGGGCGTGATTTTTATCCCAGGAGGAAGAAGCCATGACTTGTGTCGAGCGAATGCGACCATTTTGCATTCCTAGAGGTTTGTTGCATCGGGCACCTTGAAAAAAGAACCATGATAAAAAATTCTAAATGCAAATCTCCATTTTCGAAACGCAAGTCTTGAAAGGACCATCTCCACAAAACGTCGTGTTCTAAAGTTTACAGAAGCAGTTATAGGACACGGACTGCTGATTACGGACTTCGGACTAGGCCGCGTTTTGCACACAGTCGGTACCTTTTACAAAGTGTTTCATAATGAGAAGCCCGAGAATTAAATCAAACCCGGTGTAGGGTGAATCGGATGATTCCAACAAAAGGAAACCAAAGATTCCCACTCACCAACAACACAGCCATACAGCTCTACCCGCATTGAAATCCAGTTGTACCACGTGACGGGATGGAATCTGAAGTAGCGTCCGCTGATTGTGTGACGGAGTCTATGGCGTACAACGATGTGTTGATCATAGTTTCCTCGGAACAACTGAAATGAATTTAAAGTACGAGCAGCTGTGAGCAGCAACGTTTCAGGGTGGAACTCAAACGGTTTCGACTAAACCCAACGGATATTCTACAATGGACAACACAAAGCGGACGGCGGCAAGGTAATCCAGAGGTTCGTTCCCCTCTGAATGGTCTGACTGCATGGACGAACCCTGTTCAATCCCTCAGCCATGCTTTCTTTGGACGTTTAAGCGAGTTTCGTGTTAAAATGTAAACGGTTGTTCTTAACAGTAATTGTATTTACCCACTAAAATTGATTAAGAGGTTCAGACCAAACCAAGATATCCTTTTAGCTTTCTGAAGCGCATTTACTGTGATAATTTACGTTTCAGTTTGAGTGTCGCTAGAATCAAAGGGGACGAAAAATCATCAAGACAAACGCAATCATTTCAGCTACAAAACAATAACCATCTTACAACCTCTCCGCTCAAATGGGAGAATGGTTTCAACAGCCGTTTTTATTGCTGGTTTCCTTAATATACGGAAACTTTTGCGGCGATGGCACGGATTACCCCATCACTCAGCCTTCACCCAACTTCAAGATGCAAGTTGGGTTGGGTTCTAACACCGGGAACTATATTCCCTACGCTTACCAATGAGTGTGTGGGTTCTGTTACAACGCTTTCAAGATTTACGTGTGCTGCTGAAGGATAAAAGACCATCAAACAGATTGACGTCGCTTCCTAGTGACTGGTAATAACCCTGGCGTGGCTTACCTCTACATAAAAGGGTGGTTTTTCTTCACTTACCTTAGTTCGACCATTCTCTTTGTAAGGTATAAACCGATACCCATTCTTGCTGTATGAGAGATAATACGTTTTCACCCATTGCACGGAGTTCTGTCGTCCCTGGGTAGCAATACGTGTCACTTTGGTAAGGGCGCCAAAATCCACCTGCAACCACTGGCGTCTGTCGCGCCTCTTTGCGCACCAGGCTCCTCCCTGTCGACCTGCTCTGCGCCCGTTCAGCCTCCCGCTTCCCGGTCTGCAGTAGTAGTTGTAATATGAAGAGGCACGCATCATCGGGTCAGGAATACGCTTGTCCTCCAGACCAAGTGGCATGTCGCAACGATCTAAGTAGAATTATGATTTGTTTATGATCATGGTTGACGTCTTTAGTGTTCCTCAAACAAGGGACATCCCAGCTTTCTTTATGGTGTCTCAATTGGAACACTTTATCCGCGGTTAAAGGACGTTTATGAACATGTTTAAATTTCATACAATCAGAAGGACTTAAAAGGTTGGTTGTGTACATGTTGTTGCGTTTTGCAAATTTGAATGTATTTTAATTTCCATGGTTACATGTTCCTCATAGAGGCCTGGAGTCCTCACCATTTACACGGAAAACTCGGAAATTCTGGTTGGAAAATCAAATGGTACGTACCACTCCACTTGGAACGTCTCAGAAATCATGGGCCATCGACTTAATCAATGCACTCTTCCTGTCATTTTCTAGCTTTCCAACTGATACTAGTACATTTTGCGGTTTATCCATTTTGCGTGTGGACAAGCTGCAGCATTGAATATTTACACCTAAAATTTCCACTGGGTGGATCGTGTAAATGGTAAGCGCCCCTGGTTTAAATTCCATTTTATGATGTGTTGTGATAATAAACATTCCGCAATAAGCTGGCAATATTTGAGCGCTAAGAAGAAACAACTTACTCCAAGGACTTCCGAACAGCTCCATCCTCATAGAAATGTGTGACCTCCAACCACGTGGTATGATTCGAACAAATCTACCATAGATGGTTGGGTTGATGGAACGTGTTTGGACAGACAGGCGATCCTGATTACCTTGGAATGTCTGCACAGAATACAAAACATTGACTGAAACCAATCTCTTCAAAAGAATATACTAATCCTTCTAAGGGCCTGTTTATATGGAGGTGAGTTAGACTGGTTAGGCGGGCTGGCCCACTTTACCGAGATCTCGGCTAATGCTTATTTTCTTTGGTAAAATTTAGGTTTGTTTCTATGAGTAGGCGGGCTGGCCCACTTGCCGAGATCTCGGGAAGCGGGTCAGTCCGTCTCCTCATCCGTCAACTCACACACCTATAAGATCGCTCTTACCTTCACATAAGCATTCCACCAGTTTTTCACTTTAGAAAAGTACACCCCATCCATGCTGTAGTAAATATAGTATGCTGTCACCCACTGATCGGAATCGTGTCGACCCTGTGTCGCTATACCCGTGACCTTCATCGACCTTCGGAAATCAATCTGCAGCCATTGGTTGTGGTTATTATGGCGCGCGGACCACGCACCGACATACGATCCACGGCGCGTACGATACAGGCGCGCGAGCCAGGCAGCGTGGTATTTGTTATATACAGAGGAGGCGGTTATCTGGCCGTTTTTTATTCGGCCTGATTGAATACCCACGGGGGCGTCACAGAAGTTTTCTGGATAAAAGAGAGTCAGCCATGTCACAATCAGCAATCAGCCAATCAATCATTTCTTTATTCATCTATTCATTTATTTGTGTATTCAATCTATCATCCGTTCTTTCCTTCCTTCCGTTAATCGTTATCTTTTATTCCCTACAGAATCCTCCCTCATCCCTAGGCCTTTCTTATTCATCCATCTCTTCCGGGCTGAACGTTACAATTTATTATTATTTCAACCCGCAAGATAGAAGCACATTTCGTATCCGAGGTATACATTCATAATCACTAACCTTTTAATCTTCCTCCATACAACTCTACTCTCATGGCAATATATGAATGCCATGATTTTGGATGAATCCTGATATATCGCGCTTTTATGGCAGGGAGTATCTTCCTTGCCACTGTGTTATAAATGTCGTAGTTACCGCGAAAGAGCTGAAATAGAAATTATGAGCTTTTACGCATTGAGAAACGGTCAATTTCCATTATAACTGCGGGCGATTGCGCGGTTGCTCAAGATTTAGGAATATGACCTATTTTAGAGCGTTATGAATTTCTATGTCAGAAGCTTTTTAAAAGTATCTTAGACAACCGTAGCCATAAGTTAAAGGCGCTTCTTCCACCCATACATAAACCCAGCTACAATTTCAAAAATAAGCGCCAATTTGATATGCCACGCCTTCGCACTTCCAGAACGATGAACACTTTTATATTTGCTATGGCAAGAAAGTTTAATGGCTAGATTTTTATCGATACGATAGCCCTTTTAGTTTTGTTACGGCGCGCGTAGTAGTGATAATAATGATAATGATAATGATGATACTTTTAATTAATTCACATTTATAGTCAATATATTTTATTTAATTTATTATTATGTCACAATATTGTAAATTGCTGGTATAATAAGATGTGTAAATACGTTTATCAATTTTAAATTTTAAATTTTTTGGATTGTAAAAATGTGTAATTCAGCCCTCGGGCTGCGAATGCATTTAAGATTAAACTAGCTATCTATCTATCTCAAAATTGTAAATGGTCTTCACTCAGGAATCATATCATAGCAAAAGGCGGACTGAAGTAGCTTACGTTTACCTTTACGCGTCCATAAGCTACATAAGCCCTGAATTGTGCTCCGAAACGACTGTACGACAGCTGGAAAGTCTTCACCCACTGATGAGATTCTCTGCGACCTTGTAAAGCGATACCTTTCACGATACTCAACTGCCTCAAGTCGATCTGAAGCCATTGTTTGGTGTTGCGATACCTTGCTACCCAGGCCCCTGTTCGGCTGTGGCTGGCATAGATGTTTAGTCGCGCTCGGTCAGGTCCGTGATTATAGTTGTACGACGACGAGGCTCGAAGGTGACCCGACATGATTCGGCGGTCTTCCATACCAAGAGGCATTGTGAAACGATCTGTGAAGCAAAATACACTGTTAAAGTGCACCTAACCCAAAATATTTTGTTGCTTAAATGTATCTTTGCACCTGTTCGAAACACATTAAGCCTTTTT
This sequence comes from Galaxea fascicularis, assembly GCA_948470475.1. Lineage (NCBI taxonomy): Eukaryota > Metazoa > Cnidaria > Anthozoa > Scleractinia > Euphylliidae > Galaxea > Galaxea fascicularis. The sequence goes on from OX419347.1 coordinate 16,358,502, forward strand.
CCGCCTTGTTAAACCAAATCTTGACTATTTATAGCCTATAACGACCGAGCTAGTAAGGGGCATGGGTCTTTTTCTTACATGACGTCACAAACTATTGGCATGTATTTTTACAAAGACTTAATGCCATGCAAATCAGGAAGTAAGGAATAGACCCAGCTACTTTCAAGCTCGGTCGTGGACAGATCATGGCTAAATTATGTAACTTTTACAGCCTATAAAAAGTCTATATTTGGTTTAAATAGGCTCAAAACGGCGCAATATGTTTCGGACAGGTTCAAAGATTTATTTAAGCAAAAAAACTATTTTGGGATTAGACGCACTTTAACTATGCAAACCACAAATTGGCGAAACGTACGCAATACAATGTTAATAGTTCAGGGTGAGGCTTAAGCCATACTGCAAATTTTGCCGTGTCAGACAAAAAACAATCGTGTTTTTTTATTCACAAAGACTGAAACTGTTTTAAAGAAATGTGCATCTTTGAATCAGTACGGAGAGGAAAAAAACAACACAGTTACATGTACGCTATGCACCCTTGTAATGGCACTATAGATCTAGTAACAGTGCTTTTCCGCGCCCGCCACCATATATGTGTTTCGCTCACTCGACACCAGCTGTGCATTTTCCCGCGCTTGAAACTGGTTGTTTGCTTCTGGCTTTACAGGTTATTTCAGTGCGTTATCGTAGATTCCGCTGCGATTGGTTGAGACCTGGTAACTTGAGTTCCACTTTTACACATTCGATCGACTGTTCGAGTGATTAAAATGCACTAAATAAACGGGATATTTACCCGTACGACATCCATAGAACTCCACTCTCATGGAAATATGACGGTACCATCCCCACGGGTGAATACGGACATAGCGTCCTCGGATAGCGGGAACGAAAGGATACGACTTCACTGTGTTTCGGTCCCGGTTAGCACTGAAATACTAGAGAATCAAAGAAAGAATAACAGTTTGCCTGGATACCTTGATGATCATAAAAGAATTACCACGTTCTGAACTGCTTAGGTACCATTACTTACAGTAATAAGTATCATCATAGGATTCATGAAAGCGTGGTGAGATCCTTATATAAAACTTGCAGAATTTAACACTCTTTGGAACACAGAGTACGAAATTCTCTACCGTGGCAGCATTGCCTTGGAAAAATCCTTCGCATAAAACTAACCGCTCCCTCAAATTCATCTAGTCAGTCAGTCACTCGTTCTTACTTTAAACACGAACCTCCAGACAACCAGTTTTGTCCTCTCTGATTTGCTGACTTTGATGTTGTCGTTTCGTTTGCTTTACAACAAACGCGGTTTTTTGACAGGAAACGAGTTGTTTCACTCACTAATCAAATTTCCAAGCGTTTTGGTTGTTAAAATGCATTATGTTCGAAATAAAACGTGAACTACAACTTTCCAGTAACGTCACTGAAAAACTAGAGAGCCTCAGGCATTGTTGACACGGACTCGGTTTCATCTGTGACCGCATCGATTTCGATGCGGTTACGCCTTTCGTTTACACGGCGCCGGTCAAGTTCGTTATCAGAACCGGGTCGTTTTGAAAACACTTTCAAAATTAGAGCGTTTTCAAAACGATACGGTTTCATTGGTCGTGAAAACGGCAAAACCGCATCGATCTAAAAACGGTGACATATTTTGGTGCGAAATTGGCTGGTTCGCGAAGGGTAAACATGGTGAATTTCGCACGGAGTGCAGCGCTTTGTTGCACGATAACAACTTTGATCTGTGGTTTAACTTCGCTTTTTCAGCTTTTATGTATTTTTTCATATACTTTCTATAAACCGAGAGACATATCGTAATAACAGGCAGAGATGTCTTGAAATGTTGACTTAATAGTCGATACGCTCCACAGTAACGAAGAGAAAAGCGAAACGATGATTCTGGATTCGGCTTGGGAGAATTCGTGTTTGGTGGGAAAACTCTTTACTCGTTCCCAGAACCACCTGACGAAGCGCAAGGGCCTGAGAACGAGATCGCCATGACGTGATAGGTTCCGTATAAACACTTCGAAACCGTGTCGATTTGGATGCCGTTTCGAGGTCATGAAACCGTATCGATTGGAAACCGCGTCCGTATAAACGATGCCTCAATTGTATTAGAGACTTTCTTACCATTACAATACATTACCTTTCTGTTATTACGTTCTTTATACTCAGAAAAGTGCATTCTATCCAAGCTATGAGATACATAGTACTGTGTCACCCACTGGTTTGCATCTTGTCTTCCCTGGGTCGTGATCCGAATGATCTTCGCTGCTCCACCAAAGTCAACCTGCAGCCACTGATACCGATTATTGTATCTCGAGGACCAGGCCCCTATGTACCGCCCACGGCGACGGCCATGGAGACGAGCAAGGTGCGCGGCGTGGTAAGTGTCCCACGCAGACGACGCTGTGATCATGTGATTTTTGAGACGACCAGACTGTAATCCCATTGGTCGGTTACAGAGTGTACCTATGAGCGGAAACAACACAAAGAGATGTATTTTTTATGGAGCTTTCATGGTTGTTACTACGAAAAGCAACGCAAATGAGTTACAGCATTTACGCAGATTTAGCAAATACAACGCGACGACAGAGACGACAGCGCGCAGATCTAATACTCGAGTTGACCAATGGCAGAACGGCAAATTGAACACCGGAATTCACGCTCAGCCTTCCAAGCGCATTAGCGTTATCATTTGACGTTGTGTTGTCTTTGCTGAATCTGACTAATAAACGGTGCGAAATTGTCACGCGAGCCGCATGGGCAATGAGGATGAAACAATTGGCAATGTTCAGGAGACGTAAGTTTTAAGGTCCTCACCGTTTCACATTAGAAAAAAGAAAGAAAACTCACCTAGTCTGCAGCCATACAACTCCACCCGCATGGCAATATAACTATACCACGTTCTGGGATGAATACGAACATAGCGTGTTTTAAGTGAAGGTCTAAATTGGTGAAACACAACGAGATGCCTCTCCATGTTGCCTTGGAAGACCTTAAAGAAACAAAGAATGATACAAAAAACCGATGAGAGTTATTTTTTAAATAGGTGGGTATTTGAAAAAAGTAGCCGAGAGCTACTTAATAAATGTTGAAACTTTTTCAGCTGTTAAAGTTGTTTTTGTATGAAAGTAGCCGCAATTTAGCTCGTAGTAGCCGGGTGAAATCCCTGGCCCCCGGTCCTTAAATACCGCACTGGGTGAGCTTGAACGTTTAAAGGAAACTGTCAAAGGTTATGAAAATACATTACCAGTAACCTGATTTATGAAAATTGATTGCTTATTCCGGCAATTTCTGTGCAAAGCAAAGTTTTAAGTTAGAATCTGAAGGTGAAATCTTACAGTGCGACCATTACAATCAAACCTTTAAACCCTGAGTGATCAGCAGAGTGGTCGCGAGAATTGAGGACAGGATCACACAAGATTAGTTTGCTTGATATTTTAACAATTTCTCCCTACGTCTTCAATTGGAAATGTGTAGGGGCAACAAAAGAGAATTGAAATTTTGATCTTAGGGTCTACAGGGTTAAGGTCATTGTTGCAAATCACAGCCTCTACTTCTATTCCTTGCGTTACGCACAGCGGTTCTAACTTCAAAATCCTGAAGTAAGACCATAGCACGAAAACGAAAGCTATAGACAATCATTTTCCAGAATATTGCAAGTGTAGTAATCACGCGTGGTGTTCCTTGGAGGTAAAACATTAAAATAGGGCCTTGCACTGGTGAAGACACAAGTCATCGTTCTCATTAGTTCATTAAGTCACAGATCGAAATTAGGTTTAATTAATTAATTTATAAGAAACTAATTAGTCTGCCACGGATTAAGAACAACCCTAACGTAATACTATTTGATCCATAGCCTGAAACTAGCATTGAGGTTGAAGAGCTTATTGGCTCCAAGAAAACACTCGGCTTCCTGGCCAACAGTTTCAACCTTTACAATTTCGTTTTATTTGTTCAGCTTTGATTTAAAAAGTGTTCCCATTTCTAATTTACCTTGATTGTTCTTCCATGTTTAACAGGAAAGAATCTTACTCCGTTGTTACTGTAGGACACTGTATATGATTTAACCCACTGATTCGCGTCATATCGACCCTGGGTAGCGATTCTCTTCACTCTTGTGGCTACGCCCAAGTCAATCTGTAACCACTGATTCCTGTTCCGATACTTAGCAACCCAGCCACCACGCATTGAACCATAATTTCGCGCCTGAAGCCTCGCGCTCCAGGGTCCGTAGTAATGGTTGTACATGGAGGAAGCTGTCAGCATTCCTTTCGTGACTCGGCCATCTTGCATTCCCAACGGTAAATCGCAAGGATCTGTTTATCAATGACCAAAGCATATACAGAATTTCAGCTGCTTTCCAGAGGTTGTTGTTTATTGGATGCGACTGTTTATCTGCGAGCCAGCGAAGACGAGGCCGCAAGTTTTTGCGCTTTTCGATTGTTTTCTAAAAATTGCTAACAAAACAGTCACAACAAAATCAACAAGCTTAGTGTATTTCTCGAGAAATACTTTGGCAACGGACCTACGCCGCGATACTACTTTTCCGTGAAATTGCCTCGCGCTTGAAAGCAAAAATAATTACTAGTTTGGCCGCGGTTTTAAACTACAGGTGAAAGGATCGTCACAAACAAATAGCTGTGCCGATAAACTAGAAAGAACCGGGAAAACTTTGTACATGCGTCAGGATTCATTAGTATCAAGAAAGCTCTGCACGTGCGTTAGGGATCATTAGTGTCAAGAAAGCTCTGTACGTGCATCAGGATTCATTAGTATCAAGAAAGCTCTGCACGTGCGTCAGGATTCATTAGTATCAAGAAAGCTCTGCACGTGTGTTAGGGATCATTAGTGTCAAGAAAGCTCTGCACGTGTGTTAGGGATCATTAGTGTCAAGAAAGTTCTGCACGTGCGTCAGGATTCATTAGTATCAAGAAAGCTCTACACGCGCGCTATCTTATTACCTTGTTCATTGCATTCCTTTGCCGTCTTTTTAGGTTCGGTGTTTTTCAAATCCTTCTAGTTTGGCACATTTGGCACATGGATTCGCTCTGACGAAGGGCTAGCGCTCGAAACGTCAGCTTTTAGAATCCCTGTACGGTGGTCAATTTACATTTATCAACTCTGTTGATAATACCAAAATCTTTGTGTACATTTATATAAAGTGATTAAGTCTTTTTCTTTTTCCATACGACTTTAGCTGATGTTTTTCTCTTGGAGTCTAAGAGTAACGAATTGTTCCCAAATTTGATTTAGCCTAAGTTTTGGACCCCAAGAATGAAAATTCGTATGACTGAGCATCTTTAAGCTATCTAAGTCAACGAAAACGTCCATTACCCGTTCGATATCCGTACAGCTCGACCCTCATGGAGATGCGACGAGACCATCCTTTGGGGTGAATACGAACGTAACGCGCCAAAAGTGGTGGATTGATGGCGTGCGTGACAATTGTGTTACGGTCACGGTTTCCTTGGAAGTACTGCAAACACAAAATAATATGTGTTTAGCGATCGCAGCGATCGTAGCGATCATATGGAAACGCCTTGGTCTGCTACTGCAGCGATCGTAGCGACTGCGATCGCCGCAATCACTGAGATAGAACAATTTCTATTTGGCGATCGTGGCGATCGCAACGATCAAAATTTACCGCATAGCCTTAATTTCAGCGGACAAACAAATTATATCGATCGCTGAATTTTGGTTTTTGCAGCGATCGTTCGTCTCGTGATCGCAGCGACTGCAACGATCGTGGCGATCATATGGAAACCAGTGTCATTTCACGTAAACACTTACAGGAAGCACATTTTCACTGGAGAAATTAAAAACTTGAGAGAAATGGTTGTGTCCTGGAGAAACCTTCTCAGAATAACTAGAAGAACTCAGTCCGGTCAAACAAAGAGTCAAGTTGGCTATGCTACACGGCGATTCTAAAGTCGTCTGCTTGCTGATTAAACATCGATCAAACAGGGCGGTCTGGGTGATCACTCTCCACAAACCTTTGACATAGGTCCTGCAGCTTAATTTGGCGCAGAAGAGATCACAAAGAGCTTTTTAATCCATTAATCGATGTCAATTAACTCAACTTGTTTCTGAATTAGACTTAGGCAAAGAAAAATGTGCGTGTCCATTCATTCTCGGTTAGGATGGGGACGTTAATGTCAAAATACATAAAGGAAGGTCCATATATGAAAGATCGGGCAACTTCACGACTTAAATCAACTTGAAAATAGATTGAAAGAAACTTACCGAACATGTTTGAAGACGTGGTTTGTCGATCGAAAGGTTAATCACTGTTTCATTTGCGATTATTCGTCTGATTTTTAGCCCTGGTTGAAGCACCTTTCGAATGGCGAAACGGCGCCACAGATTCATTCAACCTTGCCGCGTTCTCGCTATGTCACATGTTTACCGTCACGCCACTGCGTGACCATTCGTTCTTCCTCAAGTGGGGTGGGGGCAAAAGGCACTCCCATATAAAAGTGATATACTTGTAGGGATCTGTCGCCCCAAAGGGTGTGATTTTTGAGCCGTTTTGGTCCGAAAAAGGTAAACGTTTTGACCACTGTCGCCTGAAGTTGAGTCGTTACAGCTGAATTTCCAGGTGTACCCATACGGGTTATTTCGAGAATAATGACGATATAATACTGAAAACCCTAGTTTTAATCTAAATACGGCCGATCTGAGACGAGTTGCAAACATTAAACACTGGCAACGAAAAGTAGAATTCTATTTCTAAGAAAGAAACAGTGGCGCCGCATACCTTATCTTGGCTTTTAAATCTGTGTATCGCCCAGTGAATACCATCCAAACTGGAGGAGATAATGTACCGTGTTACCCACTCGTTGTAGTCAGCCCGACCCTGTGTGGCTACTTTTGTGATTTTCATTGGTCTAGACAAATCAAACTTTATCCACTGATAATTGTTGTTGACTCTTGCAACCCAGGCCCCTGCGTAGCTTCCTTGCTTTTGACGGCCCAGTCTCCCAAGCCAAGCGGCATGTTTGTTGTTCAATTCTGAAGAGGCTGTGATTTTAGAGTTTCTTAGTCGTCCGTTTTGTAAGCCTAACGGTTTGCTGCCTCTAGACACTGCAATAGTCAAATAGGACATTAATAATTGTTTGGAAAAAAAATTGCAAACTGAAGGAGAGGATTTAACCTAACTCCTCCTACTGTAAGGACGATACAGGGTAACTGAGCGGAAATGAGCTAACGCTTATTAATTCTTCTTTCTAGCCGCTATCAAACCTTGTACATTAGTTAAGATAATTCGGGGTTATATCAAGATAACACTCTCTGGCTCAGTGATAAGTTTGTCTATTCTCAACACCTGTCTGCCGGTAGGCTCGATTACCAGCCGCTGTTTCGGGAAATGAGCCTGCGCTCACCCCCCGAGCCTACCAGCGGAAATCGAGCCTAGTCTGCTGGACAATGTAGTGACATTATAAGGACATCAGAAGTTACCGGCTAATCACTTCTGGGAGTTAGAGGGTTCACGGATACATGTGTAATGACAAAGAGCTCTTGACTACGTGAAATGTTCTTTTTCATTATATTAATTTATATTTGATAGTATTGTTTAGAAAAGGAAGAGAACTATCTTTGTCTAGTTTTACGCTCTATGTGAGGTGAAAAAAGCATATAATATTAGATGGGAAGATTTAACACAAAGCCGATCAGAAAAGCTTAAGCACTGGGGTGAGCTCGCTAGAGGCGACAAAAAAAGATGGCGTTGAATAGGGTGAACTTAGCGGCATCAGACAGTCAAAGTATTACCACTCCACCCAGATGAAATGCTTCTTCATCACAGGATACCCAACATTAAATAACTAGGAGTATTTCTACTCCCCTTGTTCATCAAAGGATACCTAGCTTGAGGCAACTGGCAATATTACCACGTTCACCAGGATGTATACCCAATACGATATGAAGAAGAAGTTGGACGTACCATAGCAGCCGTAAACTTCGGCTCTCAATGACATCCAGCTATACCAGCTTCTTGGGTGAATACGAACGTACACGGCGCTAAAAGGCTTTGCAAAGTCATGCTGGACAATGGTGTGCCTATTGCTATTTCCACTAAAAATCTGAGGAAGGAAGTTAAAACAATTAATTCTACAGACATTCATTGACCTTAGCCTTATCTCAGCGGACTTGATCGATATTACGCAATCAGCCTTTCCAAATTCTAATCTTGTTTAACCTTTTTCTAGCTGCCAATAAATACTTGCTGCAAGTCTTCACTTAAAGCGAAGGGAGACCCTAAAATGTGACCATGCCAACTGAGAAAGCAAGTGAGCAATGTTTTCAGCTGTCTTGTTTTTCCTTCTGTTCAATGTTGAGTCTGTGGATAAATTACTTTATTCTAACCAAAGACCGCTACCACTATCTTGGCTGTTGGAATAAAGACAGTTGAGCTGCCATTTTAATTAATGTCTTCAATTTAATTCAGCTAGATTTTCATTGTACGCAAACAGCAAATCAAAGAGGTTTTCAGTTCAGCATCGAAAGTTTTTTCTGGTTTTGCACTGTTTTACTCTGTGATTGGCCAGCAAAACTCGCGCCACTTTTTCAACCAATGAGATTCACAACCACTACTAATCGCGACTTGTTCGCCCATTTTCCCGCGCTTTGCGCCAGCTACAAATAATTGTTTCGTATTCTGATTGGCTCATTATGCTTTTTGTATCTCTTTTCACTGGTCAGAGTTGATACTTTGGTCATCCAATTGAAGACCGCTCTAGGAGAATATTTCTCACCTTAGTTCCCCGTCCTTCACGGTAGTACCGGACGTTAGTGGAATCCGGGCTGTAAGAAACCGTATACTGTTTCACCCACTGATTGGCATCCTGCCTTCCCTGAGTCGCTATTCCTGTTACCTTGGCAACCACCACAAAACTAACTTGAAACCATTGATTGTGATTGTTAGTCCGCGCGCTCCATGACCAGCGGTGATTCAACCTACCGTGCCATGGCGCCAGGTAAGCATTGTAGTACGTAGACGCTGTTAAATGGCCGTCAGTGATACGCTTGTCTTCAAGACCAATTGGAAGGTAGCAACCACCTGAGGATGAGAGAAAACATATAGTAAATGAGGTTTTCCCTTTCGCCGTTCTCGTGCGAGATGTTCTCTTAGGCCTCACGTTATGTTTTGGACTGCCTCAGACTGATCAGTTTGGAGAAAGGAATAGTAAGCATGAATCCATTACATAATGTGCAATCCCAAATCATGCTTAATCCTAATCCAAGCGCTAATAGTCTAATGCAATGGTAACCCTAAACGTCGCCCTTGCCTCAGTACTAATTCTGACCCTTGCTCTTGGCTTTTAGTGAGCGTGCATCATGAATGTGTACCCGAAAGTTTTATATGGTGATCCGCTCGAATAGCTTAAGCAGCAGGGCTTAGGCTCGAAAAGACAGACCTACCTAGCGATTGGGAAAACTCTGAGAGAAACGCAAACAAACGTTTTGTCCTCAGTTCCCATCGATATCCTCCCTCTATCCTAAATACCTACAATTTAGCCATTAGCCTCTTTCTTCTGGCTTTTCAAGGACACAAGCAAACAAGATTAGTGCTGAGGTTAGTATTGTTTAGAAATAGTTAGATTTTCAGGATCTTTCAATAATTCCCAAAATTGACAGAATGCGATAGGTTTTATTCAAATTCTTTACATCGGCAAAAATGTTGGCAAAAATTAAATACCTTGGGAACAACCATAAAACTCCAGCCTCATAGAGATATGACCATACCATCCCCATGGATGGACCCTGATGTAACGAGCCTTGATTCGTGGGAACAAACGATGCTGTACAACGCTGTTTTGGTCCCTGTTTCCTGTGAAATACTGTTAAAATAAAAGGTGACGGACTAGTCGAACACTCGACTGTATTAGTCTTATCAGCGATGGTCCAATTTGGAAAAAGATAGCTGGCTCCTAGCCATATATGTTCGAATATTTTGACCTTCAACTTCTCTTTACACGAGTAGTCCGAAACAGGAATGGAGGGGATGGAGGGGATGGAGGAGAGGGAAAACACGAGCCTTCCATTTTACCTATTATTTTCTGGCTCCCCTTCCCCCTCCCCTAGCCATTTTGGTTTTAGACGAATCGCTTGCTCTAGAATATGTCATAATATAGAATTTCCCACCGACTGTAAGCGGTCTCTTTCATCTCCTTAGTGCCATTGATTTAGAGTAGTGAGCGAATAGTCTACCTACAGGCGTTCGAAGGGGAGGGGAAGTGGGGAATTTGGGTGCGCAAGATGGCCGAGGTCGCGGGAGTAGGGAGTGAAAGGAACGCCCGCAGTGATGCGAGTTGCGAACAAGGAAGCCGGGATTTATGTTCTCACACGAAATAAACCTCTTTCATACTCTTTTTCCACTACGCAAATCAAGTGCAACATGGCATTTCATCCTTTCTTATTTTCTCAATGCTTATTTGTCTACTTCAGTTTGTATACTTTGTTCCGGTTTTGTTCCCAGTTTGTCTCTTAATTCGACAATTGTTCAATACTCACCTTCCGATTGCTGTTGATTTTAAACTCAGCAAAGTGGGCTCCGTCCTGGCTGTATGACAAATAGAACTGAGTCACCCACTGACGGGCATCTTGTCTTCCCTGGATAGCAAGCTTCACCAGTCGCATCGCGCGGCCAAAATCAGTTTGCAGCCACTGGTAACGAGTGTTGTGGCGCGCAGACCAGGCCCCCACCCTCGCTCCTCTTCGCCGCAAGTGAAGCCTGGCGTTGTAAGGACCATGGTTTCTGTCCCAGCTTGATGAGGCTGAAAGCTGGTGGGCTCTGATGCGTCCATTTTGCATACCAAGGGGCTGGTTACAACGTTTTCCTGTTGTAAAGAAAATTGTAGAACATTTGAAACTAGATTCTGGCATCGTTTAAAGATTACTGAAAAGGATATTAAATGAAAGGTATATGTGTTCTATTTAGTCGAACATACTGCCTCATAAGACTTCAATTATAAAACTCCTTAGTTTAAATGAAAGCAAATTAAGCATTCTTTCTAAATCTGCGGGGTTCAAAATATTTACCACCTGTACCTGGAAGTGTTTGGAGAGAACTCACTGATCATTGCGAGAAAGACGTTTTCGCACTGTGGTCTTAACTAGTTTATAAGACCCGAAGCAGGCACTAGACAAAAAAGGAAGGCATCAGTAGACCAGCGCGCGGGGGAAGGAGACACGCGTTTCCTCCCGCGTGCCGGCCTCGTTACCTCGCGCTCCGTTTTTCTGCTGTTTTTGGTACACGGGCTCCACACTAGACACCCTATTGAAGAACTGTATGACAGTCAGAATTCTTACCATACACGCAGCCGTAGAATTCAACTCTCATGCAAGCATAGGAATTCCAAGATACTGGATAGACTCTGAAGTATCGTCCATACAGCGGCCGAGCAAATTTGTGTTGGACGATAATGTATCGGTCGTAGTTTCCAGGGAATATCTACAAGCAAGAAACAAATATTAAAATCACACTTTTCACAGAGGCGCGAAACATTGAGTTTCCTTTTTGGACCCTGCACGATCAATTTTATTCTTTCACAAGCTGATTCATTATGCAAAAGAATTTCACCTCTCGTAAAAGTCGCATATGTACATGTGGGCAACCTTGCACGGGTGTCACAACAGATAAAAAAGCATAAGTAAAAAGGGCAATCGACGGAAAAAGGTCGACTACTGAAATTATTTTCCAGACGTGCTAGGTACTTGTCAGAGCATTTCAAGAAAAAGAAAAGTTTTAATTTTTGAACTGAAGAACAGTATGTATATCTGACGCTTTGTTTTGAAATATTGGCAATCTATAGTATCGTGAAGCACCTTTAACAATATCGTTACGGACGATCTACTTTAGCATTATTGGGATTTTTGGAACAACATTATATCTGAAACACAGTGGTGTTTGCTACTGGTTCACAGCGATTTCGCAGACATTTGTATCCGATTTTGTCCCAGTAAGAACAAACTAAATAAGACAAATTGCCCCTAAAACCGCTTGCTCGACCACCTCCCATCCTTTCTACCTGATTTTCCTGAGTTTAGTCAGTAAAGTACTTTCCAAATAAAAAAAACCATACCTTTGTTTTACGTCCCTCACGATATGGAACAAATCGGTTTTTATTTCGCGCATACTTTATATAATACTTCTTCACCCAGTAATTCGCATTATACAATCCCTGCGTAGCAACACGCGTCACTTTCGTCATAGCTAGAAAGTCTATTTGTAACCACGGGCGTCTTTCATTTCGCCTGGGCCACCATCCTCCCCGCGGTCTGTTGAGTCTGCCGTTCCAAGGCCCATAATATGCTCCATTGTAAGAGGAGGCTGTCATGACCTGATCGGCAACACGACCGTCCTCAACACCAAGAGGCATGTCACAGCGGTCTGTTTTAAAATACAAACAAGGGCCGGGTGAGATTCACGGTTTTACATACGACCATTATTATAAATCATGAACGGGATCATTGGATAACACAATTTTGAAGTTTCCATTGGCTAAGCGGCTACGATGATGAAGCGGCATGGAATACCAGTTATCATCCTGTACATGCTCGAGAAATAAATTGTCTCTCAGTCTTCTTGCCAAATGAAATCAACAGAGTCCAGCAAAATTCCTTCGTTACCTTTCATAAAACAATTTATTGTTCTTGCTCTTGTTGGACATGACATTCTTAAATGTTAATCATAACAATAACAGGTTTAAGGCTAGGATACCCGTTCTCAACCAATTGGAAATACCCTTGATTGAGGTTTGCCTCAACTTCTTGATCCTCTTTACTTGTTCTATCAGATTCGCCTCGTTAGCGCAGTAGGCAGCGCGTCAGTCTCATAATCTAGAGCAGAAATCTGAAGGTCGTGAGTTCGATCCTCACACGAGGCAATGATTCTATTTTTTTATGGTTTTCTTTCCCTTCTCAGTCTTTTTCTTATTCCTTTACTTGACAGCTTTTGTCCTCTTTCATTTGATTATTCCTTAACCTCTTCCGGCATTCATTCGTTTCTTTCTTCATGTCAATTCATTCCTACCTTCAATCATTTCCGCTGTTTCATACTCATGTTAAAAGAAGGAAGAATCCGACGGTAAGTTAAGGAGTTAAGTAATGTTTTTTGCGTACGAGAGGAAAATCTTGAAGTAATCTCTTGAAAAATGTCCACTTGCATAGTCCGTGTCTACATTCAAACCACAGTGATCGGAGAACTATATAACATGATATTTGTGGAATAGTTAACTAAATTTGACGGCCGCGGGTAAGTAGTTAAGATAAGAAAGGGATTGCTCACATTCTTAAGAGCACTTACTCCATGGGGCTCCGTATAACTCAAGTCTCACTGCAATTCGTGAGTGCCAGCCCCTTGGCCAGAAACGAAAGTATCTTGCCAAGAGCGCAGGTCTAAAAGCATGGGTCCGGACGGAATATCGATCATAGTTGCCTTGGAATTGCTGAAAAACAGAAGAATGCCAACGTGTTATGTATTTGAACAATTAGTTGGTTAATTCCCTGCCAAATTTGTCATGACACAGTTTACTGCACGTATTTTTTATTACTGTCGGTCAGCTTTACGAAAGCAATAGGAGATATAAAGAAAAAACGGGACCAACAGGGATTCGGACAATTTAGACAAATAATAAAACGTAATTATTCAATGATTTTTATAACGCTATTACACTAATTACCCATAGCGCTTTACAATTTTAGTAGTAGGAATAAAAGCAATAGAAAACGAATTACAATCCAGTAGAATTTAAGATGCCTAATTATCAACAACTAATCCTATTATTGTCTAAAAATCAAAAACATAATAAGAAAAAGAAAAATTACCTAGAAATAGTATCAATATCCAGTTATTTTTGTATGTATGTTTGGTTGGAGTCTCTTTTCCAATTTATTTATTATTTCTTATTTTGTTTCCTTGGGCACCAACAGACAGGTCATCCTTTCGTGAGTACCGTGGCGTACCTTAACAGCGTTCCACCAGTGCTTCGCTTGAGCGAAGTAGACCCCATCCGTACCATAAAACACATAATAAGCAGTCACCCACTGATTTGAATCTTGTCGTCCCTGAGTTTCAATGCCAGTTATCTTCATCGCGCGACCGAGGTCCACTTGTAGCCACTGATTGTGATTATTGTACCTGCTTACCCACGCACCAACGTAGCGGCCGCGCTTTGGGCGATGAAGTCTCGCTAGCCACGGCACGTGATAATTATTGAGGTAGGAAGACGCTGTAAAGGCTCTGTTTTTGATTTTTCCACTTCGCAGACCGACGGGATTTGCGCAGAAACGATCTGTTGGTTAAATATGATTGAACGTTTCATGAAAATACACCCAGGTGAGTACAGGGTGAATTTTCCATACTGAGTATGTAATAAAGCTGGTTCAGGTGATCGGTATCCATGTCATGCTCGTAGATGATGAAATGCAAGGAAAAATATTGGCGTATAAATATGTATTGGGATGCGAATTCGTATCACGGGCACCCTATCTACTTTCTTTGAAAAGGAATCACAACTGGCAAGATAGATATACCGTTAATCGACTTTTCTTAAGCAAGAAGTTGGCAAATCAAAACCATTGGTGCTTTTTTTTTTTTTACATCTTTTATGCTTTAATGTGGAGGTCCTACAACTATTATAAGCTGTGGAGTCCTCTGAGAAAATGATGCTTTAAAATCTCATACAAAGCAAAATGTCATCCTGGTAGCGCAAAGTACAATTTTAAAGTCCCTAAGACAGAAGTCTAGTCTGAGAAAAAAAAAACGACACCCTAAGTCTTCACGACCTGTAGTTTGCTGGTTTCTGACTAATGCGTTAAACGGATGAGAGGAAATAAAAGAATGTTTTTTTTTTTTATCAAATCTGTTAACCTACCTCCGCCATAGTAACACCCATAAACCTCTATTCTCATGGCGACGGAGCTGCGGAATTTCTTGGGATGGAAGCGAACATACTTGGTCCTGATTGGTGGAGCGAGCTCATGCATCACAACGGAGTAGCGATTATAGTTCCCACTAAACAACTAACGGAAACAAGGGAAAGTTGTTTTACTTTTATAGAAACCGACTGGTATAAGTTTCTCAGTTCCAAACTCTGTAAACGAAGAAGGTAGAATAGAATCTTCCAAGCAGCTCTTTCATTAGGCGCTCAGTTTTGGTACTCATTTTAATTACAGGTGCAAAGTCAAACAAGGACAAAAAAGCTTGGAAAGTCATCTGTGACGAATGCAAAACAAATGCACTGAAGACAATTTTCTTGTGGTGAAGCGTTAACTTGAAAAATTAAATGAACACAAAGAACGGACGTTGCATACTATTGCTAGGCGTTCATTGCCGGACCAGGGAATAGGAAAATCGGGAAACGGGCGCGAGGTCCTGCGACATTGAATACCATTGTGCTCTGATTGTGGCTTCACTCTCCCCTTCTTCAAGGGTCCTTCTTGTCCAGTTAGGTACATATCCGGAACATTTTGCCGCCAAATTATAGTTTTCTGTATATTTAGGTCGTGAATCTAAAAATAGGTCTTTTCAAACAGCTCTATTTGTAAATCAATTAATTATTTATTCACCTTGCTGCGTCCATACTCAAGATACACTTTGAATACTTTTCCATCCAGGCTGTACGAAATCGTGTAGCTTGTCACCCATTGGTAGGCATCGTACCGTCCCTGTGTAGCCACGCCTGTAACCTTGGCCGGCCGCGCCAGCTCCACCTGCAGCCACTGATGTGCGTTCTTGTGCCTTGCAACCCAGGCTCCCGAGCGACTATGTCCTGACGGCTGGTTAATTCTCGCGCGGTCTGGGCCATGGTTGAAGTTGTAGGAAGACGAAGCTCGGAAAGCACCACTGGAAATGCGGTAGTCTTCCACTCCGATAGGCATCATACAACGATCTTTAAAGGGATTCAATGAATAGATGATGAACGTGTGAAGTAAAAGGCACTACTATGTAGTTTAGAATTATACTCAGTTGGTTTCTATTGCTAATGCAATGTTGCCCGTCAGTATTCTTGTCTGTACTTTATGCTAATAAGATCCTAACTTGAGAGTTTTTGACAAAATTATGAAGCTTGAAGGAAAAAAACTGAATTCTCATTTCTTTTGTTGTAATGTGGCCTTAAAATGGTAGAGTGTTATGAGAGACCTAGAAGCTCAGCCAGCTTGGACCTTTACCTTACAGGTTTAATTACATTAAACTGGTTTTAGGGAAGACGGTTGAGATAAACACCAGATCTTACCAGCTGGAACGTAATGTAAAGTTTAGCCTGTGCATAGACTGACACGTCCTTTATTCTTTATTCTTTATGGTAGTACAGTTTTAATATTAAGCGATAGAGGGTTTCAAAAACACATAAAGTTAGGCTGTACAGCTGTACAGTGGCGGCTCCACACCTATATATAAGGGATGGGAATTGGGGGCACTTGGGGGAGGGGGGCGCTCTCAAACATTTTCGACCCTTAGCAGTTTTTGGCACCTCGACTAAAAATAACGGGGGAGGGGCTCCCCTAAATCCGCCACTTCTGTTGATCACAGACCTGTTAGGCATCCGTAAAACTCCACTCGCATGGAGATGTGTCCGTACCAGCGCCATGGCATTACTCGAACGAACCTCGCTTTGATGTTAGGTACCAGCGAATGAGAAACCACTGTGTTTTGATCCCGATTTCCAGTGAAATACTGTAGAATGATAAAGCAGAGAACAAACAGTGAGTGCATGCTCTGTTTGTTACCAACATGGCTTTTCCTGTATGGGTTACACGCCAAATTGTAAGTACAATACCTTTCTGGTGAATTTCTCTTTATAGTCAACAAAGTGAACCCCGTCCAGTGAATACCTCAAGTAATACTGAGTAACCCATTGCCTATAATCTTGCCTTCCCTGTGTGGCGCATCTCACAATGATGGCTGCCCTAGAAAAGTCAACCTGCAACGGAAAAATTCAAAGGTTATCCAAAAAGACCAAGCCTAGATTCATAGTAAAAAAGTCACCCCCATCTCAATAACCTCTTATTTCATTGGTTCTTATCAACACGCAGCTCCCGAATGTTTCAGGGCTAGTGCCCATTGTTTCTGTGTTGTGCTTATTGTTTTCTCAGCCAATCGTGTGAGTTGTTCCGATAGCTGCTGGCGCTTCAAAAATGGGTGAGATCTTCAAGGAGGCTGGAAGAGGAGGGGGTATGCGAGAGGCACTTGCCGGCAGCTTTATAGGAAAGTAAATGTGCCAATATATATTAAAAAAGAAAGAAAACTCAATTCGCCAGGTGACAGCTTACCAACGTTGATCCTCTTTCAATCTTGGTAATCCCACGTTTTCACACAAAACAGTTAGTCGTCACGTTTAGATATACATTCGATGTGGCCGTGCCTTCATCTGTATCGTGTCGTAGATTACATATGTACCTGCTGCTACTTAGTGACCACGGCAATTTAGCTTTTCAATGTTTCAGTAAATACCTCCGTATTATTTTACCTGAAGCCACTGATATCGATTGTTAGTTTTCGCACCCCAAGATCCTACGTAGCGACCAGCTCTAGCATGATGTAATCTGGCGCGAAATGCTTTGTGGTAATTGTCGAAGTTAGATGAAGCAGTGATTCTACTGTTTGGAATCCTTCCATTCTGCATTCCCATTGGTCGGTTACACAAAGCACCTAAAATGATTTAATGGCGTCAAAAGTAGGTCTAAGTTAGATCCGCCAGCTCAGTGAACCAATCAGAATTTGAAGTAATTACATGCAACCGGAGCCAAGCGCGGGAAAATGCGCACGTGGAACTCGAGATTGGTTTTGTATTGCTCCTCATTGGCTGAGAAACTGGCGCGAGTTCTTTCAACTAATCACAGAGCGAATTTAAGCAAAACCAAAGCGAAAAGGAATTACTTTCCACATCCAATTGAAAACCGCTTTAAAAGAAATCAGTTTGGCACATTAGCATATTTTTAGGAAATTCTTGATGTCGTCACAGTTGCCGTTATTATCGATTGGTGAACTGAAAAGTTTTTAGCAATTTTTTGACCAAGGAAGGACGATGCTATATTCTCTTGCATGTACCCATTTCAAATTTCAAGAGTACTCAGGGAATTTTTTCAAACTCACCGTGTCGACAGCCGTATAATTCCATTCTCAGGGATATGTAGCTATACCAGCTCTTAGGATGAAGTCTTACGAACCGGGCCTTGAACGGTATTCTAAAGCGGTGCGTTACGACATGGTGTCTTTCACTGTTGCCACTAAAGACCTGAAAAAATATCAGATCAGACAGATCAGACAGTAAGTTATAGTCACCAGCTTTTATGATGTTAAACCGAGGTCGTAAGAAAATCCCAAAAGCTAACACTTCTAATTAATCGGACCTGGGGCCCGTTTCTCGAAAGTCCAGAAAACTTTTCGGGCCCGAAAAGTTATTTCATAAACTGCGATCCGCTTACTCTAAAAAGCTGGTCTCTCACTATGATTCAAGATACGAAAGGGTAAGTTTGTTACAAAGTTTCATGCTAGAAACGTCTTTAAGATATGAAAGAAATTATGGCACCCGAAATGCGCCCGAAAAGTTTCGGGAGTTTCGAGAAACGCGCGCCTGACCCTTGATGACGTAAGAAACTGGGTTCAGTTTTATTCTTCTTAGTTAAGATCACTGTCTTTCGTAGAGCAAATCGTTGCGCTAAGAGTTACAGTTTTTGTATGCAGTAAAAACTGTGCCAAGACATGATTTGCCCCCAAGCGTTCAAAAGAACAGAAAGCTTCAGTTTATCCTACAACCTCGTTCCCAGGACCTTTTCCTTCTATTTGGGGGGGGGGGGGGGACCCACCCCAAAAGCGAAGGGAAAGGTCCTGGGATCGAGGTTGCTTTATCCAGTAGATGAGTCGCTATTCAGTTATTCCGACCAATAAACATTTGGCCCCTGGATAGTGACATATACGCCGAATAATGTTATCCTCTCTTTGACCAACGAAGGCCCCGAAGGTAAGAGTTTGTCGTGGCAACATTCTAAACAAACTTACCCGAATTGTCCTTCCTTCTCTGTACGGAACAAACCGTCTTCCATTTGTGCTGTATGTTATGGTGTAGGACCTGACGTATTGTGTTGCGTCATAGCGACCCTGTGTGGCTACGCCTTTTAAGGTAGCAACTTTCTCCAAGTCAACTTGAATCCACTGGTGCGTGTTTCTTAGGCGTGCGATCCAGCCTCCTCGCGTGGAACCATAGTTTCGTGCCTGCAATCGCGCGCTGTAAGGTCCGTAGTAAGTGTTGTACATTGAGGAAGCGCGGAGGCGAGATTTCAAAATGCGGCCATCTTCCATACCCAGCGGGACAAAACAACGGTCTAAAGAATAGGAAAATAAAAATAAAATGAGCTAAATGGATGAAACATCAACAGGAGGAGGGAGAGTCAAAATCGTCAGAACAATGAGGAGCAGAGAATCTGCAAAGGAATAACAAAGTACTGATTTCAGTAACAGCATAAAGCCAAAATTGTGGAAAGTTCATGTATGAATTTCTTGTAATATCATGTAATTTTCATGTCTTCTGTTTGTGGTTAACATTCCACGGATGAAATCTTGAATAGTGCACTTTGTAATAGCATGCGTAGCAAGCGTTTCCATGGGGTAGCGTTCGCCGAAGTTTGGTTGCGTGGGAAATGGGGCGAGAGCAAAACAGAGATGTGAGAGGGGAGAGGAGGAGAGAGAAGAAAAAAGTTTCCTTTTCCCTTCTTCCCTGCCCCGTCGCATCTTGGTTTTGCTCTCGCCCCATTTCCCGGGCATATGAAATTCGGAAATCGGCTTTCGAGCTCTGAAAACGCCCCGGATACGCTTGCTACGCAGGCAAATGGAGGGTAGTTGCGCAAACGATTGTGGGGTTGTTTGGGGAAGGCATTGAGGGAAACAAACAGGGCGGAAGAATCTGAAGAGTTTCCTCTTTAGTATTTTGTAAAATGTTAGATCCAAGGCCGGTATTTCTGAAATTATTCTCACACAATGGCACGCAGAAGTGTAGTTCGCTCCCCTAAGCTATCCCACAATCGCTCACGCGGCCACGCTTGCGGATCCCAGACTCTCACTCGTTATTGCTGACGCCAAACTATCCCCACTGTAATGGGTAGCTAGAGGACGACGGACTGCTTGTTATTTAAAACTGAAGTGACTTTGAACACTTTTCAGAGTTCATTTTGTATGCTCAGTCATTAAGAAAACATACCTGCTGGGCAGCCATAGAATTCCACTCTCATGCAAATATGACTACGCCAACCACGTGGTCTAATCTTGATAAATCTCGCGATGATTGGTGGATTTATTGGCTGTGTTGACACGGAGTCCTTATCGCGATTGCCTTGGAAGTACTGTAACATAATAAAATATGTAAAATAAAGACACAAAGGAAGGAACGAATACACGAACAAATGTGTTCGTAGCCAAATGTGGTTCTTACCTTATCATTGCTCTTGTATCTGTATACTGACCAATGAACATTATCTTGACTGAAATATAAGAGATATGACGTAACCCACTGATGTGCATTAGATCTCCCCTGAAGGGCAACTCCTGTCACCTTGGTCACCCGTAGGAGGTCAAACTTTAACCACTGGTTGTGGTTGTTGTGACGAGCGCACCAGGCCTGGCTGTGATGTAGTCTTGCGCGCCAGGTATAAAGGCCTGGATACGTGGACGATGCGGTGATTTGGTTGTTCTTTAGGCGGCGGTTTTGAAGCCCGAGGGCACGATTGCAGAGACCGGCTGTAAAGAGAAGCGTAGAGGATCAAGTCTTTTTGTAGGCCAAAGTTAATTCTCCGGCTCTATTCGGTGAAGACGAAATCTTAAAAATGGTGACCATTGCAACGAAAACTAATAAACAATACTTTCCTGTGGTGCTGTTAGTTATGCTGTAATTCGTCAATTTTGAGTCTGTGGATGAAATCTTAAGGTGTGGCCATACAAGTTAAAACTACTGAGCAGCACTTTCCTTTGATGCTGTTTATTATGCTATTTGTCTTACTATTTTCCATAAAATCCTCATTATCAGTGATAGCTTTCAGCAAATGAATAGCTATACTATATTTTTTTGTGTCCCCTCGGTTAGTAGAAGGATTCCTTTCTTCGGCTAGCCTTTTATTTCGACTTCGTTACTTTTAGCATAAATTGGTAAAAATCGTGAGACTTCCGTGTGTTGCGTTGCAAACATTACCTGGTGGACATCCATAAAGTTCAACTCTCATTGAAATCCAGCTGTGCCAGGAACGCGGATAAAAGCGAACATAACTCGCAACAAATGGTTTGTTGATGCGGTGGAAAACGATTCCAAATCTGTTAATATTTCCTTGAAAAATCTAAAACAGAATCAAGAGAACGCCTTAAATTTCTTCACTAAAAGCAACATCAGAAGACTGTTTAGGATTGTGAAACCATTGTTTTAGCTAATGAATGAAGGGGGTAGTTTCTAAATATAAACTGTGTTGCTGCGACGGTGGAGGAGTGGTACGCGAAAACTTGGTTTTATCAACGGAGTTGATAATGTAAATTGACCACCGTATAGGGATTCTAAAAGCTGACGTTTCTAGTGTTAGTCCTTCCTCAGAGCGACGGAAACATCAGTCTGTCAGCTTTTAGAATCCCTGTACTTTGGTCACCCTTTTAGCTCTCTGAAATAACTGCTGAGGCCACTGAATTACCCTTGTTCCGCGTCCTTCTCTGTAATGGACAAATCTCATGCCATCAACACTGCGGCCAATAGTGTACGACGTCACCCACTGATGAGCGTCTTGTCTTCCTTGCGTGGCAACGGCTTTGATGGTTGAACTTCCACCCAAGGACACTTGCAGCCACTGACCGTGCCTGCGGTAGCGCGCGCTCCACGACCAGCGGTGATTTAGCCTACCGTGCCATGGCGCTAGGTAATGATTGTAGTATGTCGACCCTGAGAAGGAACCTGGGACCAAACGGCTGTCTTCAGCACCCAGGGGCATTGTACATCGATCTGTAGAGTAAGAGTTTGTAAAATTGGTGGCAGAAGATATCGATAGGGAAAGTGGAGCCTAGAAACTTGCAAGGGAGTGTTCTATACCATGAATCATCAATTAGTATTAAAGCTTATTACTTCCATGTTTATGGGTTCTATCACGATGGGTGCCGACGGGGAATTCCGGTCAACGAAAATTATAGCGAAATCAAGTGATATCTCGTTTTATAGCCGGTTTTTGAAAAGAACTTCTCTGGATGTTAACTTACCCACATAACACCCATAAAACTCTGTTCTCATGGAAATATGACCGTACCAGCTCCAGGGCCAGATCCTGATATAACGCGCTCGAATGGGGGTGCTAAGGGTGTTGGTCACAACAGTGTTTCTGTCCTTGTTTCCTCGGAAATACTGTTAAAAAGAGATAGTCGGACATTAAAAAAGTACATAAACCTTTATTCAGGCTTTTGATTGGAATGACGGGCCTCCCGTTTCTTTATTTCTGTCGATTTTCATTTTCGTTCTCGTTTTAAGCTACTCTTCCCTATATAAGGCTGCAAATGGCTAGTTTTCAACAAATGCAAAACTAAGTAAATGTAGCCGCATTAAGTAGCGCAAGTGTTGATTGTACTGATGCAGTCGGAGAGTTCCCATCGAAGGTGGAATTCAACTTTAATCAATGGATCAGAACTGTAATAGTTTGATTTAAATTTTCAGGTTTACTAGCGACGTACGGTTTTTAAAACCATTTTATCATCTGCTTCCTCGCAATGGCCATATTACCCAGTAAAAACTCTCTAATCTTATTTTATGGTGGCTATGCTACATCACAAACGTATAAAACTCATTTTGTCCAATGTCTTACTCCTTCAGTACATACTACTTGGGTCAACAAAGACAACATTCAAAGCTTTATGTCAAATTAACTGGTGAGTTTATTATTTAGAGTATTCTGGGTTCTAGAGAAAGCAACTTTAGAGAGGTTAACAGACCACATCTTGCCGGATGTACAACGAACCTTGAAAGCGTCTCTCAGCTTGTAAAAAGCCCATGTAAGTCCATCCTGACTGTGCGCCAGTCGGTACTGAGTCACCCACTGGTTAGCATTCTGCCTTCCTTGTGTCAAGACGCTTGTCACCTTAGTTGGCCTTCGAAAGTCAACTTGAAACCACTGGTACCGATTGTTATGACGTGCACTCCATCCACCTTGGTAGTGACCACGCGCAGTAAAGTGCAGACGCCCAAGGTAGGGACCATGATTTTTGTCCCACATGGAGGAGGCTGTGATGGCGTAGTTTGGAATGTGACGATTTTGCATTCCAAGAGCATTCTTGCACGGCTCTGAAAAAGAGTAAAACAGTGATGTTTTTCTAAAATTATACCGTAAGCTCATCTTGTGGAGTAATCACTGCTCCAATCAACTAGTTAGAGAACGTAATCATTTGCCATCAGGGTGATCTAAAAATGTTTTGCTTAGTTTCTATGCGCCTTTACCTTGCTACAGATTAAATTTGTTCAGGGTCACGTGGTTCCATTTACAACTCGCTCTTTGCGTTTCAGAAAGAAAAGAGGAACCATCAAGGGTTTTCAGTCGACCGTCAGTAAAGACGTACAGGGTGGAGTCTTTGTCAATCGTTTTAACTATGTGCCACAGAACATTTCAATCCCGATCCGATCTGATCCGATCCTTCTTAAATGCGAACCCATCCAGACCGATCCAACACCAATCTTATCCGAGCCAATTCAGCAAAATACAATACAATTCTAACAACGAGACCAAACGAGTATACGATATGACACGATACTGTGCGATGCAAGACATATTTATACATGATACAAGTTTAAGAATTGAACCCTTGTTGGTTCATTTACATGATATACGGCTTACATAAGATAGAATGACAGTAGTTATTTACTGCTTAAACCAATGGTAAAAAACCTTGCCCACATGACATCTTGAACGCAAGTACACTAACAATGTTACCATGGTAACAAAAACTCACTTTCGCAACGAATGTTTCCTCTCAGATCATCAAAGTTGATGTGTCCCCAACTGCCTGAGCTGTAATCAACAAGTCGCACAAATCCCATGCGGCCAATATACGCTCGGACGTTCCATCTTCGGCGTTCCATGCTGTCGCGACATTTGCCTGTACAAGTAAAAGTATAATTAATAAATGTAAAATTAATAAATAATAAAAGAGGGAAAGAAGATAGGAATCGGGCTAAAAAGATTAGAGCCGTTTCCCGCTAGAAAACACCATAATACGGAAAACATAATACAGACCGTAGAGTGACGTCAAAGTATAATACTGGATTGAAAGCGAAGCGTATTCACTAAATGAACCAACCAATAGCTGCGATAGCTAGTTCCTGTACGTTTGTTAGGAAATCAAACTGCTATTTGCCAACTCCCTTGTTGTTGCAGTTCTGTTGTGATGTTATCATTTCAAAGTCAAACGCAATCCCTGTTAATACCAACTCTGGCAAAACAAGCAGAAAGCTATTTATTACCTGTGGACCGAAGCACAACTCCTCTCCCATCGATAACAAGTTCCGCACGAACATAGTGAATGTTGCACCCTCCACCGATTAGGAAGTTAATGTAAGGTCCAACGATTCGGAACCTACTGCTCGTCAGAGTTCCGGTGGGGCGATCGGTCTGAATAGATCCCGCACGAACCCGCGGGTTAGGGCGCTTTTCATAAGTACCAATCCACCATCTTCCTTGTTGTCTGGCAGGCAGATTGCGACGAGCCCTAGAGTTGTCTCCGTAAGTAGGCTGGTAATTGAAAGCTGTCCCTGATTTTGTCCACCCATAGAGGTTTCCTCGTTCAAAGTCGAAGTTTGTACAACCGGGTGGAGAACCTGTTGGAAAATGTCAGCCGATCAAGAAATTAAAATCCGTCCATCCACCAATCAATCATGATCAATCAATCAATCAATCAATCAATCAATCAATCAATTAATTAAATGCATGTTGATCTCAATCTACCAAGCTTTTATGGAAACCAAAGAATAATAGAAGAGCCCTCATCGCGATCACTGGCCACCTAAATGGGGCTGGCCGTTTAATAGGGGTTTATTTTCTTTCAGATATGTTTCTGCTATTTTATGTAATACGGCAATGTTTAAGGTGGCTCAAAACAGTTTCCAGCACTTTCCAAGACGTAGATTTTGATGGGTCATTATTACCACTCTTTATCAGTTGATGCTATAATCATTGTATCAAAAACCTGCCCAATCATTGGTGAACACGTTGGTATTATTTTTGTGACACTGTAGGTTACCATAGCAACACTATGACCTGCTAAAAATACCCTTAATTTCAGCTTTAAGCGCTTATATTTTAAAAACGGAACGGTGAAATTTTTTCTTATTATAGAATTTTAATAGGCAGGATGAGATGCAACTTTTCGCAAAGTTTTAATAAATTCCGTACATGGAGTTCAGAGCCACCTTAAATTTTTGAAAATTTAAGGTGGCTCTGAACCCCATGTACAGAATTTATTTAAACTTTGCTAAAAGTTGCATCTTATCCTGCTTATCAAAATTCTGTAATCAGAAAAAATTCACCGTGCCGTTTTTGAAATATAAGCGCCTAAAGCTGAAATTAAGGGTGTTTTTAGCAGGTCACAGTGTTGCTATGGTAATTTATAGTGTCGCGAAAATAATACCAACGTATTCACCAATAATTGGGCAGTTTTTTGATACCATGACTGTAACATCAACTGATAAAGAGTGGTAATAATGACCCATCAAAATCTACGTCTTGGAAAGTGCTGGGAACTGTTTTGAGCCACCTTAACAGCAAATTAAATGAAGAAGATACATACCGTCTGCTCTCTTCCAGTATCTAAAAAGGAGAAAGAAAAACGCAAAGAATATAATGAAACAGTTTCGTGACTCATCAGCATTGGTTCAACAAAATTAAATTTAAAAGCTTTTAAAAGGGATGTTGGCGAAACGTTTAAGGGGAAATTAATATTGTGTGAAAGCCGATCAAACGGTTTCAACTTCTGTTCCACCTTTTCAAAAAATTCATTGCAAAAAAGAAGGCAGGGAAGAAGTTCTCGGTTTCTTTTCTGGGCTCACATTAGCTCAACAAATTTTGAAAGGGGTCAAGCGGCGCTTCAACACAACACAAAGTATTTGAGAACAAAGGAAATTATATATAAAGTGCTGTTGAATGAACGTTTAATAAATTTATATTTGTTTTAACACTTTTTCAAAATTTTACACCCTTTTCTTGTGTTTGCATTAAAGAGGAACACTTGTGGAAATGAGAAGAAGACAGAGTGACGTTTGGACTATTATTGAGGAATTTTGGGCCAGTTAATTTGTTGTTTTGTTTGAAATAAAAAGAGATAGGAATCCTGCTGGATTTTGGCATTCATAATCATCACAAGTATTGTCGCGCGAAACAAAGAATCCGAAGTAAATTTGAGTAAAAATGAAAACAAAAAACGATAACTTTTATTGAAGCATAAACTCAGCTTAGAAATCTAATCAAAACTGAGGTTAGATTACGTTGTTTTATGACACTCATAGCGGCAGCTAAAGCACATTAAAAATCCTAGAACACCTTAAAAATATCCTCTCATAAAACAAACAAACAAAACAAATGGAAAACCAACTGCAACGACATTAACAGCAACAACAACATTGAAAAGTTAGGTTAATTATAACCTAGAACATGGCCAATATTAATAGATAGGACCAAAGGAAGGCATACAAAGTTTATCAAGGAATTCATTCCAGACCCTTCCTCCAGTTGGAAAATGAAAACACAAAATTCCACTTTTAAGTCGGTAAAACTGATGCAAAACCACGTTAAATAACTGACTTAAAGGCTGAAGAAGCCTTCCTTAATAATGAACGCAAACGAAAACCAAAATAAACTTCCAACAGGTGTACATGCCATGAAACACGTGCGAGGACTAACGAGGGAACTTATAACAATCTTTTACAGTTAAAGATGAAAGGTAAAATTTAAATTTTATACTAAAGCAAGTAAAAACTAATTGTATCTGAAAATGGTTCCGTTTTCAAGCCTCTTTGCTCTTTAACGTGTCTTTTGAGGGCTAATTTAATATAAATATTTTCACTAGATACCCACTAGCCTTAACGAAACAATTGCGGTACAAGAAAGGTCACGTGAAAGTGATTTTAAAACACATAAGTCTTCATATCCTAAAATTAGAAAAGGACTATTTCTATTTCAGTTTAGCACTGAAGAAATAACTAATATCAGTTTTGTAACAGTTTTTTATCATAAAACTCCTACCATGTTCTAATTTGATAATACTAAATTACTCAACTAACTCATAAAAGAAATTGGCTTTAGATAATTTTAGAAGCGTGCAAATTTTAGCAAGTTTGAAGTTTTCTTAACTGAATTTTAAGTTGACGAAAGTTGAGGTAAAATCAAGGTGTTGATTTAAGTACTATCAACTTTTGCGTTAACGTTTCTGTTATAATCGAGCAAAACAACATTTAATTCATGAATCATTTAAGAATTTCCTTTAAAGTCCGGCCAACCTATTTTCTGAAACAAAATCAGTAAAATTTTCCACCGTATGCGATACATTGAATTGTTTCGCAGTTTTATAGACTGCCAGACAAAGTTTTGTTACGAGTTAACTGGAGACGAATTGGCACCTTTTCGAATAATAAGAGATATTAGTTAGTATTTTCAGATAACAAACAATAACTAAACTTTAAAGCGTTCCTGAAACTTGATTCTTTGATATACACCCTCATCATTTTAGTCATGGAACGGTTTAGATTAATGAACTACGAACAATAGTCGCAACGATTTAACAGAAATGTTTTGTTTCATTCAAAAGATGGGCGATAGAATTTAATTCATAGAATGCGCTGTGACACTTGAAAGGTCATTGCTACGTACTTAAAAGTGGTTTTGTTAACCATCATTGACTAGGAGACGTGTAAAAAAGATACTTTCTACTACCGCCAGATAACTCATTCAGTTGAAAGGCCATTTATAATAGGACTATCAGTCGAGGCGTTACTGATTAAATAACACGATCTGCAAAGGTCAATACCACTAAATATCGGCCTGATATGCCCTTATTGAGTTATAAACCGGTAAACAAATGTGTTATATACTCACAGAATTATCAGTAACAGACTTGGGAGTACGCTCTGCAGGACCATTTCCAACGAAAGACGGTAAAACCGTCTCCAGAAGCAGCTGCCCGTTGTTGCTCGGTCGCGAACAACAGAGCTTTAGTCCAACCCCGGCATCCTTTTCAAGATAAATTATTGATTTCTCTGTTTTGGAAAAAAATGTTTGACAAAGAGGCAGGGGGTTTTGTTCAACAAGGTTTATAAAAAAGCAAAATTAGGTCACAAATCTTTCGTTGTTTAATTGGAAGCGCAAAAATGCTGTTCTTTTAATTGTGGTGGCACAGTGTGTAGACTGATTTAAAAAAGTTACGAAACTGGGCTAACAAAAATGCTACGAGTATGGTCATGGCTATCAATCGGTTACAGAATCACTATAGGACAAGCAAAAAAGGGAAAAACAAACACGTTTATTTTCGTTTTCAGACAATATAAAGCACTGGTACTTTCGTTTCTTGGTGGAGGAATGTCGCGAACAGCGAACCTATTAACTTATCATCACACGCATGCGCAAACTCGAACTATTTTTTTGCTTGCATCAAAGGTGAGGTTACAATCCTGACAATCTATGGCTCTCAAGCAGTTACGTTCGACAAATCTTGCCATTTCTGACTATCATATTCTTATGACGCTTTTTTCAAGAGCCAAATAATGAAGGATGCAAACAACACATGGCTATCTCCGGACTTTCCCCACATCAAGGTACGACGGAAAGCCGCAAGAATCTGGAACAAAAATTCATCATCCAAATCGGCACCCTTAATCCCCACGGTATTAACGAACGCTTTTCATTTAACTAATGTATTCCTATTTTTCACGTTGCCATGTTACCACCAATAGCGTAGCTCCTACTCCACTATAAAAACTACACACAACCCATAATTCCTCGATTCGCTCTGACGAAGGGCTAACGCTCGAAACGTCAGCTTTTAGAATCCCTGTATGGTGGTCAATTTACATTTATCAACTCCGGTTGATAATACCAAATTTTTGTGCACTACTTCCCCACCGACGCAGCACCACAGTTTCTTTAGAAACTACCCCCTAGATTCCCATATAGCCGATCATGCTTTTGAAGTTCGTGCGAGCCTGAAATGTCTAGCTAGGGCGGGATTTAATTGGCAAAATATAGGTCTGGAAAAGCTACAGGATTACTGGAGACGTAAATTCTCATACATGAAGATTGAAAATACTGATAAAAGAGAATCATGACAGGGTATTACACATGCAATTAGTAGGGGCACGACCAAAACTGATACTTCATAATTTGGTTTTAATTCAATGTATTTTATTTGTATGGAGCAAATATACATCAACTAAAAGTTTCAAATGCGCATTACAATAATCGAATTAAATTAAAAGATATATGGTAAAAGCTCTTGCTAAGACTGTAATTAAACATTCAAAATTGTCTATTAAAAGGGAGAGGACTGGACTTTTTAAGGGAAAAAATGAAGAAGGGGAAAGGGAAAAATGAAGGGACTCACAAAGGAAGAACGAGAGAAAAAGAGGGAGGGACGAATAAAGAAAGAAATAAAGGAAACAAGAAAGGGAGCAAGGAAGCAAGGTTATGCCGGGAAGGGTGACAGGACTGAAAGCAGGCCAAAGCAAGGAAGAACGACAGGACTGGAGGAGAGAAAACAAGGTAGAAAGGAAGACACTTTGAAGCGTGAAAAATATTCAGCCTTGCATGAAAATTATTATGAGGACAACTTGCTGCAGTTTGAGGCCGGAAGTCATCAATGAAATCAAATTCTATCCTCTGTTCCTCTCAGTCCTCTGGCCTCAAACAAAGATCGTGAGTTCTGGGCAGGTTGTTCCGCTTGCCTTTTTTGAGTAAACATATTTTGCTTGGAGCCACAATAGAATCCTTGCCTTGGCTGGGCTTAATCGACTAGAAATTGACTGAAATTAATTATTTATGGTAATTTTTCGCTAAATAACCACCAATTACAGCAAAACAATAAAAGTTTAGCTTATCAGAGCCCGCAAAACACCGAAGGATCAGTCACGTGATGTAGTTGCACAACACCATTGGCCCACGTTGTGGTTCCGTCCCAGAGTGCCTCACGTATTTTTTTATTCGCGAATTCCAATCAGCCGCCATCTTGTTCCTGTGTCTGAGCAACGGTGAAGGTTTGCCATATTTTGAGCTTGACGTTTTAGAAGTCACTTGTACTTTTTGCAGAGCTCGATTACGATTTCTCGCGCTTTTTTTCGACAGAATATGACCAGTGTCGCAGCCTTGGCTGGGATACCCGCTTCCACTGGAACCAAGGTAGGTTAGCGCACATGTGCTGTAGTCAACGAAATCGACTGCGTCGAGTCGACTGCGAAAACGGCAACGGGTTCTCACTTCCGTGAAAGCCATCATGGATGATTGTTATCTTTCCTTTGAGGGCTTGACGGGGTTACATGATGATGAGAAACTTAAATCGGATATACCTGGGTCAAAGGAAGAAAGTTTTACGATAGCGCAGAAAGTTAGGATACAAGTGACTTCTGCGGATTTGTGGTTAACTGGTATCGGTTCATTTCCATCCTCAAATTGCATCTTACGAAGTGACTTTGCGCTGGCAGTACATTCCCAAGAAATGGAAATGAATTTCATTTTCGTGAAGTAAAAATGTGTTAGTTTGCCCTTGCAGGAGACGTGCAGTCGATCGATTACATGTAGATTGCGAAAAAAGTGAAACCTACTCGAGCTCGTGTATTAAATTGCGACAACTTCGAGCTTTAAAAGGTTTTGTTTACAGTCCGGTAACGACCAAAATCTAGCCAAATTCACATGCAAGTAGGATCTTTTGTAGTCCATTCGGTGCCTCAGTTTGTGGTCTAGTATTTTTCAAAATGGATTATAACCCTGGGACGCTAAAGTTTAATTTTTTCGCTGTAAGTCGTCTCGCTGTGGTTGATATTTAGCTCCTTTTCACTAATTGATAAAAGACGCCAAAATATAAAGTTGATGAAAGTTTTTTAACCGCCTTTCCAAAATGCAGCGAAAGTGTAGTGTTTTTCGTAAGTTAACATTTTATTCGCTCATCATGAACAGTTTTCGCAGCTGAAGCCCTTGATGAAAAGTGGACGTAGTGTAAAAAAAAAAACATTCTTTGGCTCTTCTACCGTTTCTATGACGTCCTCGCGTTTTATAAATTTTTAATTTATCCATTTCAAGAGTTTTTGTTTCACCATTTCAAGAATGGTATTTCGTTTGGTTTCTGGTTGGGAACAAGGATAATTTACACTGTACCTTGCAATTTCAAAGGGAGAATTTTCCTTACAACGGGGTCGCGAAAATGAAAACTATTTTAAAACTGCCGGCAACAGTTTCGGCTGGTGTTGTGAGCTCTGGTGCATAAAATTATTTACCTAATCATTTGAAAATAGTTTTCACTTAAATATAAGACATTTAAGCAAATAAACGACTTATGTTTTCAGTGGAACCAAGTTATTATAAATGTGGCGCGCTAAAGTGTCCATGATCCATTTTCCAAAATTGGGAATTTTTCCATTTTACTGCGAGGGTTTTCAATTTCTTAATCACAAGAAAATGACAAGTGCCAAAAAAAGAAATGATTGTCAAATTTTTTTATAATTTCTTGCCTCATCACAAATGGCTTTACAAACTTGAGCTTGGGCACAGATGACTTCTCTGTGCAAGTTCCTTACCATAGAAATATTATGAATCACATGTTGATCATTAGTTACCTGACATCATCATAAAATTTGTAAGTGTGCTGATAAGTTGTTGAATCCTTCATGGAAGTAGAATTTGTGTATCCTTTTCAGTGGTAATTTACACTTTTATTTTTCAGTGCAACTTTCTAGAGATGCAGGATTACAGTGTCATGTAATACTGTATTACTGCATTTCCTTGAATTATAGCCCTTTATGTACTTCAAAGAAATGCAGGCAATTATTTAACACATCCAGTTAATCAGTATTTGCTTTTTATGGCAAATTCTCATGTTTATGTAGGTGAGCAAATTCTTCTAAGCTTACTTCATCCCTCTA
Organism: Galaxea fascicularis; assembly: GCA_948470475.1. Lineage (NCBI taxonomy): Eukaryota > Metazoa > Cnidaria > Anthozoa > Scleractinia > Euphylliidae > Galaxea > Galaxea fascicularis. The sequence continues at coordinate 16,390,619 of OX419347.1, forward strand.
GAAAGTGTCCTCCCAAGCTCATAATTTATTTTTTCTGTTAAATAAATTCTACGTCTAACTGTCGTCTTTAAATATTGCAGCGCACAGCCGAGGATTTATTAAGTATAGCAGGTAAGTAAATAAATTATGTAGTCGAAATAAAATAATACAAAATCCATCTCCAAGGTACGCATCTTGTTGTGACAATGAGAGACAGAAATATAATCATCAGACTGTTTCTGATTAATTTGTTTTGTTTTTCTTTCAGGGCTGATGGGGGATCAGAAAAAGGTATTGCAATGCAGATTAATGAGGATTTTGTGCATGAGGATTGTTATAAGTACACAGAGTACTGTTTAACTTGTAGTAACTTCTCTGACAATACCTTAGCGAAACAAGGTTCTTTCCGTACCTTTCATCAATGTTTGTGTTTAACCACAAATTTTGTGTATGATATGCTTAAAAGTTTGGTGGGACACGCAGACACAGGGCCTGTCGCAGCTAAAAAATTGTTCAGGACTCCTAAAATTTTGAAGCCATGGGTTCCAGGATGCATTTTGAATAAAACGTACTGTAGTGCAAACACTGTCTTGTATCTGACATGTTGTTGTAGCAGAAGTTGTTTGAATTTTAACAGAAGAAAAACCAGCACATATGTACATAGAAATCTTTGCCAAGGGTATAAATTATCATTTTACTGTACATGCATGTCATTGTTTCTATAGGCGAGGTTTGACACAGCTCCTTCCAAAGTGATTCACGTTCGCAATGTACCTCCAGATGCTACAGATACTGAGGTATAATTAATTAATCTGGAGACTTACATATTTTTAGTTGAAGATAAATTCATGCTTTGTTGGTAGAATGCAGCTATTTACATATACTGTAGCTCTGATCATGACAATTATAATTATCTCCTTAAATGTACATGCAACAAGCTGTCTGGTTTTTTAGTCTTGTTATCATAAGATTATTTTAGATAAGCTGTTAGGTTTCCCTACAAAGCCCTTTCAGTAACTTTTGAAACAAGGGGTATAACTCAAAGCTCCCAGAGACCAAGGTGAAAGGGGACTGGTGAAGTGTGGTTAATAAAACTTTTGTTCAAGTTACCAACTTCCATCGCATGATGGCAGTTCTGGTTGGCCATTGGTGGTTATTGAATGCGTGCTTGCAAATTTATCTTTGTTCTGGTTTATGTTTAATGATAAATATTCAATAAAAATTGGACTACATGTAGTTAAGGACAGTATCTTTTACTTTAATTTATTACAGTTGCTTGCACTGGGGCTTTCATTTGGACGTGTTAAAAATGTGCTCCTGTTGAAAGCTAAGAAGCTGCATGAACCAACACAGGTTAGGAGTGAATTAATATTCATATATGTAGATTGGAACTTTGATACAAGGAAGTGTTAAAAATTAATGTATAACATGGGTTCAAGTTTAAAGGCAAATAAAGCCATGTACGTAATAATATAATGAGCGCCCTTAAAGACTACATAATGGATAGTATTTTAAAGTTCTGTTTTGCCTTCAGCGTCACTTGCATGATGACATGTACCATGAAATTCTAAAAATACATGCAAGCCTCAGGACTCTTTCAAAAGGCTTATATTAGTATGGGGCATACAAACAGAGGGAACTTTTTAAAGTAAGAAATTTGTGACCCTGAATTGGCTGGGTTTAGAATTAGAGCGTAATTTGTGTCAGGGGTTTTTCAGTGTTTAAACCTAAGGTAGCAGCGGGAATGGCATGGAGTAATTGATGGAGTTTGGGTCCAGGGTTCAGATCTAGGTACAGTGTTACTACCAAAGGGCAAAACTTCTAAATGTTAATTCTAAAGGAACAGCAGTAATCTTTCAGCACAGACACTACCAGTTGAATAATAAATAAATATTATGTTGCTCAGATACAAGGGATAAATATGTATTTGAATTCGATGGATTGTTATTAATTATTGCTTCAGTGGTTATTTAACAAATCAAATGTGGTTTAGCGTTGTCTGTACTCTTATCGACAACGAGTATGCATCATCACAGTGGTCAAAATGTTGTGGACTCACGAGGCGCAGCCAAGTGAGTCCACAACAAATTTTGACCACTATGATGACGCATATCGTTGTCGATAAGAGTACAGACAACGCTAAACCACATTCGATTTGTTTTTTACCACAATATCAGCGTCAAAGAAAATTTATATTTCAGAGTGCAAGAGATGAAAAAGGCACTGCATGACAAGTTGACATGAGCAGCGTTGTCTGAACTCTTATCGACAATGGCGAATTAGCCAATGAAATTGCGAGATTTCTAACAGTTGTGGTAAAAAGTGTTTTGATCACAAGAGATGTTATGGCTAGAAAACTTCTATGATGTCGACACAGATTTCTCGTAAACATGTTTGTGTACTTTCATGTGGGTGAGGATATGATTACACTTTTCAACCAGAGTGGATTAATTTTTCTGTTACATTTATGTCTTACAGGGTTTTATTGAGATGGAGGACAAACAGACTGCTGCAACCTTTCTTAGTTATTATGCTCATGCCACGCCCACAATAAGGTAAAATTGTACTGTCTGGAAGGAGTAACTATAGGTTTACCTTTTACATTGTTCTTCTAAAAATAGTGAATTATTTGACAGTAAGGTATGATTGCAAGGATAAAAATAAAATCAGTTGTGGTAATAATCAAATAATTGTTTATATTTGTGTCCTTACGTTTAGGGGACAGGCAGTGTATGTACAATATTCTAATCACCCAGAGTTGAAAACAGAACCATCACAGCATTCTGCAGGGGTAAGCTTTGAATTTTCACCATGTACAGGGCTGTACCCTAGGGGCATCTGTCTCCCCTGACAACATTTACTTTTGAGCAACTGGGAAATATTAGTGCTGGGCTCCCTGGATTAAAAGGGTTTAGAAGTTTTATAGCACAGCCTTAACATATCCATGCCATGAAATTGCATTTCTTGTCTTTCTGCACATCATGAATGGTGCACATACATGAACAGATCACAGATAATGACAATGTTTGAGCATTTTTTTCTCTAAAGTGAGAGCTGAAATATAGAAGGGTTTAAAATTCTCAATACAACCAATGTGCAGAGCTCTCTTGATCATGCCACCACTCCTGCTATTCTGACATCTACAATATACAATAGTTGTAAGTTTCACATAATCCCCATTCTGTGTTTGTTTTAGAATCGGGGACGCAGGAGCTGACACGCCTTCAATCTGAACGCAATAACTCCCTTAACCATCAAGTAAATGAAAAGGGCAGCCCAAAAATCTCAGGGGTGTTCATCTCCATGTATGAATAATTTTTTGTGTCCTGTACTCTCCTATTTCTACAGTCAATGAAACCTTTTTGCAATTTTTGTTGTCTGCAGACATCCAAGATCATTGCAGCTGCCCAAGGAGACTATACCACAACTCCTTATACTGCTGATGGGCAGCAGGCTGCTGCAGCTGTTGCTGCTGCTGTAGCTAAAAATGTAGGGAAAAGTAATGTCATCAGAGCAGTTATTGAAAAGCTGTGGTATCCTATTACAGTGGAAGTCCTTTACAAGGTATGAGGGAGCAGACTTTTCATGCATGTCTTTTTCCTAACATATCCACTGTATCTAACATTGTGGATGTCGGGTCATTCCACCCACTATCAAGGTCATGACAATTTTTTTACTGAGCTTCTAGATTAATAAGTGATGATAGGTTTGCAAGAAATGGTGCCATTTTTGATCTTGAAAGGGTAAAATATAATAATAATTAATAGTTGTACTTGAATTTATTGGTTGATAGTGCTGCTGTTATTATTATTACCAGCTTCACTTTTGAAACACAAACTAGAAAGACCTCATTTTTTCAAGGATTTTGGTTTTTTACAATGTAGTTCCAAGAACATGTGAAATGCGGGAAATTCAATTAGGGCAAGAAGGATTAATACACAAGGTTTTGAAGTGTTGCACTCAATCCATTAAGTGAAGTATTCACAATTAAAAGGTATTTACATGTAAGTCACACAAATGACTTGTTGTTGTTTTGTTCTGTCCTCTTCAGATTTTTTCAAGTCTGGGAACTATTTTAAGAATTGTCACTTTTACAAAAAAAGGTAAGTTATCTTATAGTTAATGGTAGCCTTAATTTAATTTGTAATTGAATCTCTTAAATTCACATACTGAAAATAACATGCATATGGTGATCGGTCTACCTCCAGCTGATGGGAACCGCCAATCTGTGCATGTGGGCCCACTCTTTTGCTTACACAAGTACAAGAGTGTGAGGTACACCTTACATTGTAATTTTGATTCTGTTTATTGAAGATTTCAATGTTGTTGTGACTTTTCAGACAAGTTTCAGGCCCTCATAGAATTCAGCGCCATTAGTGAAGCAGAACTGGCAAAATTGGTAAGAAATTTGTGTACATGTACAGTACACTTAACTGAAGCCATAACTATAACAAAATCAGTGGACTTAATTGATTAATTTTAATCGTCCCAGGTTAAGCACTACACGTGAGAAGACAATAGACAAGTTGTTATGCCATACACACATTACACACATTTTACACACAATTTAGGCAATAGGCCATTTCCGAGTTCATGTCTGCCTTCTCTTCAAAGCGAGTCTAAGTGCGAAGTTTTTGTTATGAAAATCAGTTTTCATTCATATGTAAAGTAGAACTAATTACCATCACAAAAACTTTGCACTTAGACTCGCTTTGAAGAGGAGGCAGACATGAACTCGGAAATGGCCTATTGCACACATTTTAGGTGTCAGACTGATGAACAGTTGCGGCACGTAGATATATATTTTGGCAACTACTACAATTTGCAGTCTGTCCACTTTGAATACATGTACCTGGGTGATTTGAAAATATGCATTGTTAGATGCACTGCAATAAGGCAGTTATTCTTGGTGTTTTCCCAGAACTCAGTGTGATCAAAGTCTTTCTGTGCTATAACTGTACTGCTGCGCTTACTATTCACCCTTAAAGCCCTGACATCAACAATAATATTATTCTCTTAGTACAAGTTCAGAAAAGTTGAGTAAAATAATGTTTAATATGCAATACATGTATTTGTTTATGGACATTTACTATCAAACCTTCAAAGCATGGGTTATATGCCTTCCTAATGATTGGACATTGACTGATTATGTTTCCAAGAGGTCTGATTAATTCTAAAATTAATATTTTGTTTCAGGGAGACTGAGTTTATGTACTCTCTGGCCCTGTTGCTAACAATGAGTAGTACAGTAATAATTTTGGAAAAATCATAGAATGAAAAAGTTCTAGAAAACTCTGCAATAATCATACTCAGTCAAACTTAAGTTTTGTCGTGACAGATTTCTTTCCTAGCCCCAAAAAATATTTCTAGCACTGCGCACATGTATAATATCATCTAGCACCATTCACTCAAACAACTTACAGTGTATCCTCTTTTTAGACACTTGATGGTCAAAACATATACAATGGATGCTGCACCCTTCATCTAGATTACTCCAAGTTGACTACACTCACTGTCAAGTACAACAATGACAAGAGCAAGTAAGTTTGTTACTGTGTGCTTTTGCATTTGGCATTCTGTCTCTCAAATGGGTGGTTCTGTGAAAATATCCATATCCCCCATGGATGGTTTTGGGTTTGCACCAGGGGCTCCAAGGGCAGAGTTGATGGACAGGTACTGCCTGTTAGCTCCATATTTTCTTTAAAAGCCTTTGCTTTTGCCACCCAACTCCCTCTTGGAATTTCCATTGACCCATTGTGGGTCAGGTATGGATATTTTCTGTATCTGTATGGGTTGTTGGATTATAAAGAGATAATTCTAGTACAGAGACAGAAGTGATGTTTGCTGATGAGAGATGGTAGAAGGAAGAGTTATGTGAAAGCTTTATATGCTCACCTGCAATTAACCTGAAAATTAGCACTAAAAATTCTGTCCTTGTACAGTGCTGTGCTTAACATGAATTGTGTTGGTGGGAAGAATACCTCTTTCACTTTCTCTTTTTGCAGAGATTACACACGGCCTGACCTTCCATCAGGACCAAATGAAACTCCTTTTCCTGGAGCTGACATTGCTGGATTAGCTGCTCTTGGTATGACACTCCAACAATTTTAATTTCTAATACATCTTGTTACATTTAATTTTGACTTCAAGATGTTATTGTCAGGAAATACACTGTATGATGTTATAGTCAAATTTGGAAAAGACAATAATATTATTGTCTTTTCCAAATTTAAATATATTAGTTATTATCAGTGAGGTGTAATCATGATACTTTATTTTATCTACGTTGTATCAGTAAAAATCAGGGGTTTTTAGCCTGGTGAACAAGTGACAGTGCAAATCTGTTTTTTATAGCTAGCTCATCCATCATTCATTAATATTTTATTTTTTGTTTGTTTGTTTATTCATCAGCCGGGACTGCTGGTGGTGGTGCAAGCCTCATGGGAGCTCCTGCGTTGTTGAGTCTTCTTCCGCAAGGTGGATTACTCCAAGCAAGTAAGGAATAAGTCACAATACATACAGTGTACTGTGTATAAGTTAATATTGTTACTGAACTGCTGTTACAACTGAGAAAGTCTGTATTAGGGAAAATTTCATTGAAATTCTTCATATACATGTACCAAGTGTGTAACTGGTCAGTGTTCCAGACAAGTAGCAGGTCTCAGATCAAAAATCTTAGGAAAATATATAATACATGTCATTTGATGGGAGCAATGGTAATTTGACCCATTACAGTGTAGAATTCCATGTTCTTACCACCTGTAAAAAGAGAGAAAAAGAAAGAAAGAGCATGGGGCCAATACTTTGTTATAAATTCTGCCTTAGTTTAAAGCATTTTGCATCCCCTCTTGTTTAAGCAGTAGTTATGATAGATTGGTTTCTTTCCAGACTTCCTGGCTGCTGCTGGTGGTCGCGGTGCTGTCGGGATGGGAGGGACACCTGTGGTGTTGGTCAGCAACTTGAATGAAGAGGTGAGAAAGTCTTGGTGTTTAGACTAGAATTGCTGCATTGACAAATACAGTTAATGGATAAAGTTTCGGTTGATTTCCTCCCTGTCTTAATAATTACAGTATTATTATGGTCTGAAATAGGATGTAGATTTTGACTGTTTGGTTTCTTATTATTAATTTGCCTTTGCAAGTATATTCCTTTCCTCTGTAATTCAAGGGATAAATGACATAGTTTTAAGCTAGCATCTTCTACATGTACCAGTCAAGGGTAGGATTTTGTAAAATTGATCAATTGGACCCAAACAGCAGACTTTCACATTTCCAAATGTACTGGTTTTAAAATGTCTTGAATTATGCACATTCAAGGCAAATCTTTATCTTCTTCATTCAAAATATGGTGTCACACTTCCATGCTTTAATTCTAATTCTTTGGAAGAGCATTAAATTTTAAACCGTCATTGAATCATGTAATGTCACTGTAAACAAGACCATCCTTTCAAAGTTAAAAGGTTTCAGTGGTGTCACCTGGTTTTTTCTGGTTCACTGATCAATACATGTATTGGAAAGAGGTCTTTCATGTTCATTTCTGTGGGTATTTTTTGTTTTCTTCTGTCAGCTTCAAAGTAACTCCCATATTATTTTAATTTCCCTATTTTTTATTTCATGCTTTAACCTCTTTCCTTCTCTTATAGCTTTGAATAACCCTTCTGCTCCTGTGATTGAAATCCAGACTCAAACTACTTAGCTATAACTTTTCAGTATTTGGATAAACTGTTTTCGTCTTGCTGCTAAAACAGCATCTTTATGAACTGTTCATTTTTTTTTCTGTTCATTTCTTACTATTGTTGCATGTGTAAATCATGTTCCTCAAAGTAAACTCGGCTTCAGGAGTGGAAGGGTTACTTGCATCCTCATATTTCCAAAGACAGCCTTACTCATCTTATGTTTGTTTCCTTCTCTCTCCCATTATGCTGTTTGCGGCGCTGACTGATGTGTCTACGCCCTTCTCTCTCTCGCTGTCCACTCCAATCTGCTCACGTCCTTTGGAATCCATTCTCTAGAAGATAAACTGTGACATGCTATTCACTCTGTTTGGTACGTCTCTTCTCCGAGTCTCTTTCAACATCCAAAGCCTTTCTTTGTCATTTTGTTTCCATGGTTAAAGAAGTGTGGTTGGGTTAACAGCATTTTATTCAGTGATTATCATGTTATGTTTTAGTTTTATTTTTGTTTTGTTGTTAACATTTTTGGCATTTTCATCAAAGAACTAATGCTTCTAACTTTCTTTCTGAATTGTTCTTGAAGACTTAACCTGGCATAGATCTTTGTAATGCGGTGGAAAAAAATTTCAACATGAAACAGCATCTGCAATTTCTAGTGATTGCTTAGAGCTATTTACTTGCTCTTGTTCTTGAACCCTTACAAATTTATTTTGAATGCAATTCACCCTCCTTTTCAATCATTTTGTTTGCTATTTTGCAAAATAATGCTTCTGCCAGAGGCGGGAGATGAGATCCTGGAAAAAATCATGTTTCCAAAGTCCTGCTTTTCAATACAAGAGCTGCACAAAACCCAAGCATTAATTATTATAATTACTTTTAATGCAAATGGCAACTATGTTTGCAAAATATGAAAGAATTCCAAACCTCCTTGGGCTTGTGCTTGTGGTAGTAGGTATTCAACAAGTGCTTAATGCGAAAGCCTTGAAAAACATCAACATAGTTGAACGCTAAGTTAGTTAAGGTAGTTTCTATGCACACAAGTTGTACTCTATCAACAGTTACATGTACATGCACTTAACACCTTTTTTCCAGAGCATTTAGGAGTGGAATATTTTTTGGTGTAACATTTCTAAAGAATTGTATTGCAAAGATCACATGTTTTAATCCATAACATTGTACTTGGTAATTTGCTGTGGACTTTAGAAGTAAGAAGGTGGTGTTTGCAATCTCCTCATCACAGGTGTGTATGGTGATGTAGTTCGTGTTAAGATTCTCTTCAACAAGAAGGACACTGCACTCATTCAGTTCAACCATGCACAACAGGCTCAAACAGGTATGTTCATGAAACAAGCCAGCTCTCCTCCCTCTGAAGAAAATACTTCAGCAACTCTCTCTCCCAAAGCCTGTCTGTGTGCTGAGCTTCACAAGGACATTGAAGTTGTACTGTAGGTGCTGAAGGAAGATTAAAATAGTGCCAGATATCTTATGAAAGATCAGTGTGGAAAAGTAGCACTGGCTAGAACAACAGTGTGAGGAACAATACGTTTTCAGGGTAGTGCATTTTTATGTCTTCTGTTTCTTGACCAGGTTGATTAAATTTCTTCCATAGCTATAACACATTTGAGTGGAGTTAGAGTTTATGAAAAAGAGATAAAAGTCACAGCATCAAAACACAACTCAGTCTCGATGCCAAAAGAGGGAGATGTAAGTACCCATTTGTACAGCACTGTGTGGTTGATTAAAATAACTGTATTGAAAATAAAACCAACATCAATTTTATGTGGGTTACACTTTGTCTGATGTGAGTTCTAAGACCATGAGGAACAATCATTCGGTTGTTCAGTACTAGGTGTGAGTTTGGCCAGCCACTAAGGAATTTCTATTGTCTTCCTAAACCTTAAAATCAAAATTCAAATTCTCATTTGTTGCACCCACACATTTCCTATAGAAGAAGTAGGGAGAAATTGTGAAAATATCAAAGAAATTCATTTTGTGATCCTGTCCTTAATTCTCGTGACCACTCTGTTTTATAAAGCATTGATGTTACAAGGAGAATTTTGAGGCTGATCACTCTTAGGGTTGAAAGAGTAAAAGGGTAATGACATAAACTACTGGTGGCAACTTTCTGTGCACTTGCCTTCCATCAAGGTTATTTTTAACATGCCATTCATTTTGAAACTTCACTTAGAACATGTCACTGTTACATAGTTAATACTTCTGGTGTTAAACCTGTATGTTGGCTTTGAAAACTGAAAGCCGACTTTCATTTTAGCTATTGTATGTATTACATGGGTTATGTACTGAAAACCTGTCTTATGGGTTTGTTTTTTTGTTTTGCAGGAAAACAATTTAACGAAGGATTTTACAAATTCACCTCTGCATCGCTTCAAGAAACCAGGATCAAAAAACTTTCAGAATATTTTCCCACCCAACAGAACACTTCACTTGTCCAATATTCCGTAAGTGTAACTTGAAATTAAAATATATTCTGACTTTTGGTCATCTGTTTAAGGTACTTGTCACCGGTATGTACAATATTTGTATCTGGTCTGTGTTGGTAATGTTCAGACTCAGAAATTTCATGCAATTTGCAGGGAATCGACAACAGAAGAAGAACTAATAGATGCTTTTAATGATGTTGGGACTGTAACAGAATTCCGTTTCTTTCCGTAAGTACTAAAACAACATGTTTTTTAAATCTTGTAACTCGAATAAATGAAGGAAATTTTTGTGGACTATGTTTGTGTGAGCAGGTTTATTATTTTTTGTGGATTGCCACACAACTAAAATAAGTGATACAGTAATGGGATTGGCTAATCAATACAAGTAACCAATGTGCAGTGGAAAATTTATACGCAGAAGTTCATGTAATGGAGAACCCTACATTTACCACTTGGTAAATGTAGGGTTCACCATTACATGAACTTCTGCGAATAAATTTTCCACGCATGCATCACGCATGCATGGAAAAATTGCATGTGCATTTGTTGCACCACTTTTGTCTATTTATTTTTACATGCATTTTGCTCATGTAACAACACATGTTAATTGAAAGCAATATGGCAGATGTACTTGCTTGATATGTGTGTTATGCTTCTGTCCCTCTGCCCAGTACTGTATATAATTTTTTGATAATTGGTGCTTTTGTGTCTGTCTTCTAAATTGATTTTGATTACAGGAAAGACCGTAAGATGGCTCTGGTAACGATGGGGTCAACAGAAGAGGCCATTGATGGACTTATTGTAAGTGCTGAGATGTAATGTTCTCATTAATCCCTTATCATCTTTTAACTGACCACCATATAACTTCTCCTTATCATATCATTGGTTTGTTAATAACACAGGGCATGAGAATACAGGAATTGATCACCAGGGATTAGTTGAAAATGTCAGCGCTTTTTGTGTTAACTTAACAAGCCACAGAAATTTTTGTACTAACAAAAACCCAAAATAGCAATCCTGTTTTGCGAAATCACACAAAGATTGATGGTCAGAATGGGCTCCTGATTTCATGTTTTGTCATTGTGTACAGCAAAAACTACTGTAAATCAAAATGTAAAATGTTTTCCTTTCAAGAATTAATTGACCTCTTTTGTTTGGCATTCATAGATCACTGTATTTAATTGTTTGTTTTGATTTACCAAAATGTTGACCGTAAGATGTACAATGTTATACCCATGTAACAGCCCCTTCAATCTGAATTTCAACTTGATTTACCGGTGTTACCTATGGGTATGGTTTACTCGTATTACCCATGTAACAGCCCCTTCAGTCTGAATTTCAACTTGATTTACCGGTGTTTACCTATGTGTATGGTTTACTCGTATTACCCATGTAGCAGCCCCTCCAATATGAATTTCAACTTGATTTAAGTGCATGGTTTACTCACTACATCATTTCGTCCTTTTCAAACAGAAAATGCACAACTACAAAATCACAGAGTCAAATCACCTTAGAGTGTCATTTGCCAAGACCAGGACACTGTGAGCGGTTTCATCTGAAGGAACCTACATTTGCGTGTATCTTTCTCATCACTTTGCCTTGCCTTTCCTCTTTCATATGCAACATTCTTTGCGATAACTTAGGTATAGTTCAAATCAGACAGATGTCTGATGCCTGCACTTGGTAACAGGTCATTCAATCAATAAAAAATATAATTCATTTTGTAACTATTATCATGCACAAGGACATATGTAGTTATATTTGCATAATTATGTATTTTCCAGCCACCAGACTGTTTGCACCATATATAGTTGTAGTTTTTTTTTTTTGAAATTTTAGATTTGGCAATGTAATGTATTGTCAACTTTTGCACCTCTTTCACAGTTCTTGATGATTCCCATTTGAAACTGCCTGTACCCAGACAAGCTGTTCCCTTCTAACAGCTTATTGTTTTGGCAAAGATGTTTTATTGCATATGAACGTTTTGAAACCAATAGTGTAAAACCTAACTTCTCTTTAATGATCTATGTATATAATTATGTAAAAGTATTATGAGAATTTGAAGATAGATCAAGATTGTTTTCCAGTTAATTAATACCAGTCTTGTCGCTTGGGGTGTTAAGCCTTGGTATTCCTAGGTGATTTTATAGCATGTAAAAGTATTTTTTAATTTAAGACCTTAAGATTTTGGGTTTACTGGGCCAATTGGGCTTTAGATTCAGTTGTGCTTAAAGAATTAATTTAAAAATGTCAATTCCTTGTTTTCTTCCCATACACGCAGCAAAAACTTCTCCCTTTTTAGTGTAGTGCTGTAGCATGAACTACGCATTCTACAAAGACCTGTTTTGACAAACGTTTATCTATCACAATCTTTTGAAAGTATGTATACTCCATCACAAAATTCACATACAGTGCTGCATCGTCTAGGATGAGATCAGCTGTTTGTTATCGCTCCACTAGGCTAGGGTCTATAGTTGACTTTTGTTGTTGCCTTAATCAGAAAGTATCACCGAAGTAATTCGTTAATTCGTTGTTCCCAGAATATTTGGGATTGATTTGTCTTTTTCTTCTCTTCAAAATGCGTCCCCACTTGTTACACGTAAGCTTCCTCATTCAAGCTAGCAATTTTTGATGCGTTTGATATTAATTAACTTTTTAGAACAGCTTGAAAGTTTAAAGTTTTTCCTTGTTTCCACATATGATTGTAAAATTAGGGGAGGGCCTTGCCATATCATTACTCTCGTTAATCCTGTTTGTAGAAACCTTTCATACGAAAAGGATTTAGAAGAAATAAAGATTAATTTCGTAATGGGTTGTGTTTCGTTTTGGCTCGTCTGTTGGAAGGAAAGATTGCGCGACGAGACAAAAGAACGTCTGCGAGGGAGACCAGTGGCAACATGGCAACGTGAAAAATAGGAATACATTAGTTAAGTAAAAAGCGTTCGTTAATACTGTGGGGATTAAGGGTGTCGAATTGGAAGATGAATTTTGGTCTAGATTCTTGCGGCTTTCCGTCGTACCTTGGTGTAGGGAAAGTCCGCAGATAGCCATATGTCGTTTGGAGTGGTTAGGGAGATTAAAATGACGAGTGACTGGCTTAGATTCATCCACTACAGTGGAACCTGTGTTTACCGACGTCGTATAAAGTGGTCACCCTCTATTAATGAAACAGTTTCAATTCGGAGACGCTGCAAACAGACAAAAGGCAGGAAGAAACGTATCTCTGCAAGTGTTTGTGTAATCTAGAGCACAAGACCAAGAGTTGAATAGGGAGGGTATATGGGACAGGCAGTGAATAGGTCAATATTGTGCCAAAGCACATTGAAGGTAAGGGGAGTGGATATTTTGTAAATTGCAGGCTCAATCAAAACAGTAGTACGTGCCTGCCCTATGTCGTCAAAGTGTGTGGGGTGTGTTACGTGACTTGTTCATGCTCTTGCCCCATGCCAACCCTGGGTCCAGCCTGGGGCCCTTAAATCCCAACTCTTACCCTGTCCTTCACTTTATCTTATTATTACACGACTTAGACAGTCAGAGGGCCAATAACTAAAATCGACCAATAAGATTTTGCTCTATTGCAAGTCTAAGTATCGGACCGGGTATTGTCCCAAATGATCTTGTGTTGTTCCCGCGTTGTCTTCAGTCATGTAATAAATCTCTTATTAACCAAGCTTGCTCGGGACCGTAGTGGGAGAATATTGGCCCTCGGTCTTTTTTGTACAGACCTCGCTGGGCTCGGTCCGTACTGTCAAGACCTCCGGCCGATATTATCCCAGTACAGCCCTCGCGCTTGGTGAATAAGATATATGTCTCTGCTTTCCTCCACTCCAGTGGTGTCAGAAGCACAGGTCACGTGACCTCAATATTTCCCTTCAGCGGTCAGGGTCACCTTTACTTGGTCCCAGTGAACTGTTTCCATTGTCTTTACCCCAGCTCAAATGTGATCAAATGTAACCCAAGCGCTGTAGTCTATGTTGATGTAAACAACAGCACTAGCGTAATGGTGAAATTATAAGTAGTCCTCCAGAAATCGAAATTCCTTCCACCTGATCGTCCTATCTTGAGGACACGGTGGGCTTGTTGCTAATGAAAATATGTCATGTACGGGGAACACAAAAATAATGAAAAACCCAAGCGGCGGTAGTCATTTAGAAACAGTCATACACCACCCGTGGTACAATCTCCGAAACGCAGTCACGCACTTCAAGAATGTTGCACGCAGTCCACGGTCACGCAATAGACGAAAGATAATCTCTGCGGGCCGTAGTTACAGTAATTCAAGACAGGTTTTACAAGGTGTACGAAGCTACCCTGGCTCCAGCCCAAACTTTCTAGATTTGCGAATCCCAGTGTTATCAAAACAGAATTTATCCTTACCTTAACCCAGTTTTAAAACAAGGTTTTTTCATGCCTCCCAATTTCAACAGCTCGCAGATTAGTGCATGTAATACCACCGGTGGAAAACAAGAAATGCGACGAGTCCTTCGGCCTGGACACAGACTGTGATAAATCAAGATTTACCCCTTGTCTGCAAGACACACTTATTATTCATGGACGAAGCAAGCCTTCAAGCTTGAGCACGAGCCCTTACTGTTTTAAAATAACGAAAGGCTTGCATATTATTGCCATGAATGTTCTACGGCCCCAAGGGACACGTGCCGAAAGGTCCCTGCTTTGGGCACGTGCTATCGAACTTAATTATGCATCACGTTCTTTTTTCGCTGTGGCTATATGGCCGGTAACTGGCCAAGGTGTTGAAAACACTAAATGACCGGCAGTCCAATATTTTTCTAAAAATTGTCGAATCAAAGAATCCTGGCTAATCCAAACCATCGTATGTCGATAAGGAAAACTCAAGCGATCCTGAAAGGATTTTTAATTCTCAAGTCCAGCGCTTGCTTTATGCTGGACTTGTTGGTCGAACCGTGATTTGACAAATCTAAGCTTAATTGAAGATAAAAGTAAGCTTACTTCAATGACGATTCTCAAAATAAGCACTATGAGCTCCCAAATCGCAAACCGAAACCAATAAAACTCGAGATTTTGTCTATATTTCGACGCAAAGTTAACATTACCTTCGACAGAAAAGGGTTTTCTCTTCATTAGAACGTCGATAAGATAGCGCTGAAGATTATTTCTAGCTCCAGAAGCAGCAGACTTAAAGAGCTCGAACTCGTGGAGATTTTCCCCCAGTTTTCAAAGGAAGGGATGTGTGAAAGTTCAAGCTGATGACGCCAAACGTCGCTTATCACGCCTTGCTTTATTTTGCATAACATTGTCACGAACATCTGTCGACTCATGACTAAGACGGTACAACAGTAGAAATGATGGATAAATCCTACAAAACCAGTTGTATAGATAGCTGATCTTTGACAGTCTAAATTGACTGGAATTCTTCGATCTTGGAATTTTTTATCGGATTGCCGGTCATTTAGTGTTTTGATGGTGGCTTATGAGTAAAAAGAAAAATTTTGAATTCGCCTCAAATAAGGTCTTGTCTTTTTTCAGCCACTTTTGGTGAATGCAGATATCTAATAAAAACACCGTATATCGCTAATCGGAGCTGGAAAGCTTGGATGGGAATGAAATTGGACTCTTGGCTGTGTACTATAGGATGGCTACGGACGCCTGCCATTCGTCATTTCACTTAAAGCTTCTGCTCCAAAAACCGTAAATGAGCACTATTTTAATGTAAACTGAAAACAACAAGCCCCAAAACAAATGAAACTGAACTCCCGGCCTCGTAGTTCGTCTAGTATGATTGTACAGCCGGGCGTTTTAACCCATTGACTACCAGCCATTTTTGAGTTTTCGGAGTGATTTTCCACCTTTAAATGATCCACAGCATTTCGTGACTCTTTATTTGAAACTACCAGGGTAGGTACGTCATGTATGGGGACATATATTGTACAATATATGTCCCCATACATAACGTACCTACCACTACCAGGGAAAGTGGTGCTGTCCTAAGGCACTGGAGGCTCAAGGTTTCTGACAACGTCATCCTGACGTTGCTAGTTTCCAAGAATGGCTGAAGTTCGGTTTGCTCGCGATTTTTGCTAAGTTTACAGCCATTTTTCATCTGTAGTGGCTGCCTGATGAGCATCATTAAGCGTGACGGTAGCTAAGAGTCCACTTTCTCAAAGAACCGAGCAAGGTGATGTACTTTGTTGTCGAATTTGGCTTGTTACTTGACGAACTGGGAATTTGGCCGGTGAGACACTTAGTACCTTTGGGACTCGACTATGGATGAATTTCCCTACCTATCGCCACATATTTTGGAATTTGTGAGCACTGAAGATCACCACAAGCACGAATTTTTGGCAGTAGGTCGGAGTGGCTGTAGACTTAGCTTACCTGTGAAAGAATTAGGGGAAGAAACGGCCACTGTCAAAAAATCCCGTTATTTCCCAGCATGCAATGCGGTTGAAATATTAAAAATGGCGCGAAGGCCCGAATGCACTAGAACAAAAGGCTGTATCTACGCTCGCGAGAAGAATATGAACAAAAACAATTATTTCTAAGCTAGAACAAGGAATGAATTTTGTTATCATGGTCAAAGTTTGTTTTTTTTTACGATGATTTCTTTAAAAAAACATAAAGAAAAAAACGAGCATTTCCGCCGTTTCTCTTTGACGTTAAATAAAGTCATTTTCGTTCTTGTCCAAACTCAAATGGACATATTTGGTAAAAATCGCTAAATTTTCCTGCGTTTATTGGATATCCAAATTTAAAGGACATTCCATTTCGTGCTCACTACTGACAGTTAAAGCAATATTCGTGCGATTGAAAAGGCTGCAATGTTTAAAAGCATGGAAGTCTTGTGCGGCCAGTTTTGGCCGGCAGTGTAGTAGTCAATGGGTTAATGATAAGTGGCTTAAAAGTAAAAAGAACAATTTAAAAATTCGTCTCAAATAAGGTCTTGTCTTTTTTTACCCACTTTTCCTTAATGCAAATACCCAATAACAACACCGCATATCGCTAATCAGAGCTGGAAACCTTGGATAGAACGAAATTGGACGAATGGCTGGGTACTATAGAATGCCACGAGTCAAAATGAAATAAGACTTGGCGGACTTGCATGCCGACTTTGCCAAGGAGTTACGTACCCAGAATTTATCTGGTGCGTCAACACGGAAATTTTGGATCAGCGGCACAAGCTGCCGTAAAATAGCTTATGTTCGGTCTGCTGAAAGAGTAAATAGGTAAATGGGGAAGAGAACTGAAAGACCTTGAACCGAGCTTTGCTGGAAATACAGACCACGGGCTCTAGGAGACTATTGTGCATTGGAAACGCCAAGACAGGGTCTTTTTGGTCTTTTTGGTGTTGTCCGAGGGCGCGTGATCAACGAAAAGAATTTTCCTTTAGCTTCCTTTGGTAGCAAGAACAAACGGTCATTTTCAGTGGTGAAAATCGAGAGCTCTGCTGAATTGATTGGGTACTAAAGTTAAGTTCCGACAACACGCTAAGCATTTGCAATTTGACAGTAACAACGCGGCGCATTTCCACTTTCTCTGAAATTCTTCAAGCGGTAGCGGTGCCGCACTGATTACAGTATATGGGTCCCTGGCGACCCGGCAGCCATTGCAGTAGAGTCTCATTTAGGCAAGGGTTCAAATAAACTGCTGATGTATATATGTGGTTTATTACCCCTTTAAATCGCTACATCAAAATTGAAATTGTTATTTGTGATCTCCTACACAATTGTTATAGGACGATTCTGTCCTTAATTCTCGTCATAAAATTCGATGCGGATCATTCCAAGGCTTATGGGGGTTAAAGGTATGGAAACGGATACGTTACCCGTCAGTCCCTTGCAATTATCGATGAAGGGAAGACTGTCTTGGTGAAGTTCAGTTGCAATGGCCTCGCGCGGGTTCTACGAGGAAACAAAAACAAGCTTGAAAAAAAAAAAAAAAAAAAAAAAAAAAAAAAGAAAAAAAGAAAAAAAAAAACTCAGCCGGTACCGGCACCTTATACCAACTGAGCCCAGCACCCCGCACACCCGAGTGAATATCCTGTCATCCCCATGACAGTCAGTGAGGGAGAGATTTGTCGGCCCCTAAACCATTCGTGACAATCCCACTCCAAACGCGCAGCAAAGTACCGGTCCTACCTATCAAACTATGGATGAAAAATTTCTATTTAAACCTTATGTAATTTTTAGTCATTTTGTCATCCATGTGGTGCGCATTGCCATTGCGCGCATGCGTATTGCCATTTTAACTTATCTAAACGGAATAGAGAAGCTGATGCATGCTCATGCATAGTTAATAGGCAATTTTGGCGTGTTTTGCGTTGTAAGTAATGCGCTGGGTACAATATTTTGCCAGTAGGACTGGATGACTCGACGCTTATGCAAAACATAGATGAAATAAGACTTGGCGGACTTGCATGCCGACTTTGCCAAGGAGTTACGTACCCAGAATTTATCTGGTGCGTCAACACGGAAATTTTGGATCAGCGGCACAAGCTGCCGTAAAATAGCTTATGTTCGGTCTGCTGAAAGAGTAAATAGGTAAATGGGGAAGAGAACTGAAAGACCTTGAACCGAGCTTTGCTGGAAATACAGACCACGGGCTCTAGGAGACTATTGTGCATTGGAAACGCCAAGACAGGGTCTTTTTGGTCTTTTTGGTGTTGTCCGAGGGCGCGTGATCAACGAAAAGAATTTTCCTTTAGCTTCCTTTGGTAGCAAGAACAAACGGTCATTTTCAGTGGTGAAAATCGAGAGCTCTGCTGAATTGATTGGGTACTAAAGTTAAGTTCCGACAACACGCTAAGCATTTGCAATTTGACAGTAACAACGCGGCGCATTTCCACTTTCTCTGAAATTCTTCAAGCGGTAGCGGTGCCGCACTGATTACAGTATATGGGTCCCTGGCGACCCGGCAGCCATTGCAGTAGAGTCTCATTTAGGCAAGGGTTCAAATAAACTGCTGATGTATATATGTGGTTTATTACCCCTTTAAATCGCTACATCAAAATTGAAATTGTTATTTGTGATCTCCTACACAATTGTTATAGGACGATTCTGTCCTTAATTCTCGTCATAAAATTCGATGCGGATCATTCCAAGGCTTATGGGGGTTAAAGGTATGGAAACGGATACGTTACCCGTCAGTCCCTTGCAATTATCGATGAAGGGAAGACTGTCTTGGTGAAGTTCAGTTGCAATGGCCTCGCGCGGGTTCTACGAGGAAACAAAAACAAGCTTGAAAAAAAAAAAAAAAAAAAAAAAAAAAAAAAGAAAAAAAGAAAAAAAAAAACTCAGCCGGTACCGGCACCTTATACCAACTGAGCCCAGCACCCCGCACACCCGAGTGAATATCCTGTCATCCCCATGACAGTCAGTGAGGGAGAGATTTGTCGGCCCCTAAACCATTCGTGACAATCCCACTCCAAACGCGCAGCAAAGTACCGGTCCTACCTATCAAACTATGGATGAAAAATTTCTATTTAAACCTTATGTAATTTTTAGTCATTTTGTCATCCATGTGGTGCGCATTGCCATTGCGCGCATGCGTATTGCCATTTTAACTTATCTAAACGGAATAGAGAAGCTGATGCATGCTCATGCATAGTTAATAGGCAATTTTGGCGTGTTTTGCGTTGTAAGTAATGCGCTGGGTACAATATTTTGCCAGTAGGACTGGATGACTCGACGCTTATGCAAAACATAGATGAAATAAGACTTGGCGGACTTGCATGCCGACTTTGCCAAGGAGTTACGTACCCAGAATTTATCTGGTGCGTCAACACGGAAATTTTGGATCAGCGGCACAAGCTGCCGTAAAATAGCTTATGTTCGGTCTGCTGAAAGAGTAAATAGGTAAATGGGGAAGAGAACTGAAAGACCTTGAACCGAGCTTTGCTGGAAATACAGACCACGGGCTCTAGGAGACTATTGTGCATTGGAAACGCCAAGACAGGGTCTTTTTGGTCTTTTTGGTGTTGTCCGAGGGCGCGTGATCAACGAAAAGAATTTTCCTTTAGCTTCCTTTGGTAGCAAGAACAAACGGTCATTTTCAGTGGTGAAAATCGAGAGCTCTGCTGAATTGATTGGGTACTAAAGTTAAGTTCCGACAACACGCTAAGCATTTGCAATTTGACAGTAACAACGCGGCGCATTTCCACTTTCTCTGAAATTCTTCAAGCGGTAGCGGTGCCGCACTGATTACAGTATATGGGTCCCTGGCGACCCGGCAGCCATTGCAGTAGAGTCTCATTTAGGCAAGGGTTCAAATAAACTGCTGATGTATATATGTGGTTTATTACCCCTTTAAATCGCTACATCAAAATTGAAATTGTTATTTGTGATCTCCTACACAATTGTTATAGGACGATTCTGTCCTTAATTCTCGTCATAAAATTCGATGCGGATCATTCCAAGGCTTATGGGGGTTAAAGGTATGGAAACGGATACGTTACCCGTCAGTCCCTTGCAATTATCGATGAAGGGAAGACTGTCTTGGTGAAGTTCAGTTGCAATGGCCTCGCGCGGGTTCTACGAGGAAACAAAAACAAGCTTGAAAAAAAAAAAAAAAAAAAAAAAAAAAAAAAGAAAAAAAGAAAAAAAAAAACTCAGCCGGTACCGGCACCTTATACCAACTGAGCCCAGCACCCCGCACACCCGAGTGAATATCCTGTCATCCCCATGACAGTCAGTGAGGGAGAGATTTGTCGGCCCCTAAACCATTCGTGACAATCCCACTCCAAACGCGCAGCAAAGTACCGGTCCTACCTATCAAACTATGGATGAAAAATTTCTATTTAAACCTTATGTAATTTTTAGTCATTTTGTCATCCATGTGGTGCGCATTGCCATTGCGCGCATGCGTATTGCCATTTTAACTTATCTAAACGGAATAGAGAAGCTGATGCATGCTCATGCATAGTTAATAGGCAATTTTGGCGTGTTTTGCGTTGTAAGTAATGCGCTGGGTACAATATTTTGCCAGTAGGACTGGATGACTCGACGCTTATGCAAAACATAGATGAAATAAGACTTGGCGGACTTGCATGCCGACTTTGCCAAGGAGTTACGTACCCAGAATTTATCTGGTGCGTCAACACGGAAATTTTGGATCAGCGGCACAAGCTGCCGTAAAATAGCTTATGTTCGGTCTGCTGAAAGAGTAAATAGGTAAATGGGGAAGAGAACTGAAAGACCTTGAACCGAGCTTTGCTGGAAATACAGACCACGGGCTCTAGGAGACTATTGTGCATTGGAAACGCCAAGACAGGGTCTTTTTGGTCTTTTTGGTGTTGTCCGAGGGCGCGTGATCAACGAAAAGAATTTTCCTTTAGCTTCCTTTGGTAGCAAGAACAAACGGTCATTTTCAGTGGTGAAAATCGAGAGCTCTGCTGAATTGATTGGGTACTAAAGTTAAGTTCCGACAACACGCTAAGCATTTGCAATTTGACAGTAACAACGCGGCGCATTTCCACTTTCTCTGAAATTCTTCAAGCGGTAGCGGTGCCGCACTGATTACAGTATATGGGTCCCTGGCGACCCGGCAGCCATTGCAGTAGAGTCTCATTTAGGCAAGGGTTCAAATAAACTGCTGATGTATATATGTGGTTTATTACCCCTTTAAATCGCTACATCAAAATTGAAATTGTTATTTGTGATCTCCTACACAATTGTTATAGGACGATTCTGTCCTTAATTCTCGTCATAAAATTCGATGCGGATCATTCCAAGGCTTATGGGGGTTAAAGGTATGGAAACGGATACGTTACCCGTCAGTCCCTTGCAATTATCGATGAAGGGAAGACTGTCTTGGTGAAGTTCAGTTGCAATGGCCTCGCGCGGGTTCTACGAGGAAACAAAAACAAGCTTGAAAAAAAAAAAAAAAAAAAAAAAAAAAAAAAGAAAAAAAGAAAAAAAAAAACTCAGCCGGTACCGGCACCTTATACCAACTGAGCCCAGCACCCCGCACACCCGAGTGAATATCCTGTCATCCCCATGACAGTCAGTGAGGGAGAGATTTGTCGGCCCCTAAACCATTCGTGACAATCCCACTCCAAACGCGCAGCAAAGTACCGGTCCTACCTATCAAACTATGGATGAAAAATTTCTATTTAAACCTTATGTAATTTTTAGTCATTTTGTCATCCATGTGGTGCGCATTGCCATTGCGCGCATGCGTATTGCCATTTTAACTTATCTAAACGGAATAGAGAAGCTGATGCATGCTCATGCATAGTTAATAGGCAATTTTGGCGTGTTTTGCGTTGTAAGTAATGCGCTGGGTACAATATTTTGCCAGTAGGACTGGATGACTCGACGCTTATGCAAAACATAGATGAAATAAGACTTGGCGGACTTGCATGCCGACTTTGCCAAGGAGTTACGTACCCAGAATTTATCTGGTGCGTCAACACGGAAATTTTGGATCAGCGGCACAAGCTGCCGTAAAATAGCTTATGTTCGGTCTGCTGAAAGAGTAAATAGGTAAATGGGGAAGAGAACTGAAAGACCTTGAACCGAGCTTTGCTGGAAATACAGACCACGGGCTCTAGGAGACTATTGTGCATTGGAAACGCCAAGACAGGGTCTTTTTGGTCTTTTTGGTGTTGTCCGAGGGCGCGTGATCAACGAAAAGAATTTTCCTTTAGCTTCCTTTGGTAGCAAGAACAAACGGTCATTTTCAGTGGTGAAAATCGAGAGCTCTGCTGAATTGATTGGGTACTAAAGTTAAGTTCCGACAACACGCTAAGCATTTGCAATTTGACAGTAACAACGCGGCGCATTTCCACTTTCTCTGAAATTCTTCAAGCGGTAGCGGTGCCGCACTGATTACAGTATATGGGTCCCTGGCGACCCGGCAGCCATTGCAGTAGAGTCTCATTTAGGCAAGGGTTCAAATAAACTGCTGATGTATATATGTGGTTTATTACCCCTTTAAATCGCTACATCAAAATTGAAATTGTTATTTGTGATCTCCTACACAATTGTTATAGGACGATTCTGTCCTTAATTCTCGTCATAAAATTCGATGCGGATCATTCCAAGGCTTATGGGGGTTAAAGGTATGGAAACGGATACGTTACCCGTCAGTCCCTTGCAATTATCGATGAAGGGAAGACTGTCTTGGTGAAGTTCAGTTGCAATGGCCTCGCGCGGGTTCTACGAGGAAACAAAAACAAGCTTGAAAAAAAAAAAAAAAAAAAAAAAAAAAAAAAGAAAAAAAGAAAAAAAAAAACTCAGCCGGTACCGGCACCTTATACCAACTGAGCCCAGCACCCCGCACACCCGAGTGAATATCCTGTCATCCCCATGACAGTCAGTGAGGGAGAGATTTGTCGGCCCCTAAACCATTCGTGACAATCCCACTCCAAACGCGCAGCAAAGTACCGGTCCTACCTATCAAACTATGGATGAAAAATTTCTATTTAAACCTTATGTAATTTTTAGTCATTTTGTCATCCATGTGGTGCGCATTGCCATTGCGCGCATGCGTATTGCCATTTTAACTTATCTAAACGGAATAGAGAAGCTGATGCATGCTCATGCATAGTTAATAGGCAATTTTGGCGTGTTTTGCGTTGTAAGTAATGCGCTGGGTACAATATTTTGCCAGTAGGACTGGATGACTCGACGCTTATGCAAAACATAGATGAAATAAGACTTGGCGGACTTGCATGCCGACTTTGCCAAGGAGTTACGTACCCAGAATTTATCTGGTGCGTCAACACGGAAATTTTGGATCAGCGGCACAAGCTGCCGTAAAATAGCTTATGTTCGGTCTGCTGAAAGAGTAAATAGGTAAATGGGGAAGAGAACTGAAAGACCTTGAACCGAGCTTTGCTGGAAATACAGACCACGGGCTCTAGGAGACTATTGTGCATTGGAAACGCCAAGACAGGGTCTTTTTGGTCTTTTTGGTGTTGTCCGAGGGCGCGTGATCAACGAAAAGAATTTTCCTTTAGCTTCCTTTGGTAGCAAGAACAAACGGTCATTTTCAGTGGTGAAAATCGAGAGCTCTGCTGAATTGATTGGGTACTAAAGTTAAGTTCCGACAACACGCTAAGCATTTGCAATTTGACAGTAACAACGCGGCGCATTTCCACTTTCTCTGAAATTCTTCAAGCGGTAGCGGTGCCGCACTGATTACAGTATATGGGTCCCTGGCGACCCGGCAGCCATTGCAGTAGAGTCTCATTTAGGCAAGGGTTCAAATAAACTGCTGATGTATATATGTGGTTTATTACCCCTTTAAATCGCTACATCAAAATTGAAATTGTTATTTGTGATCTCCTACACAATTGTTATAGGACGATTCTGTCCTTAATTCTCGTCATAAAATTCGATGCGGATCATTCCAAGGCTTATGGGGGTTAAAGGTATGGAAACGGATACGTTACCCGTCAGTCCCTTGCAATTATCGATGAAGGGAAGACTGTCTTGGTGAAGTTCAGTTGCAATGGCCTCGCGCGGGTTCTACGAGGAAACAAAAACAAGCTTGAAAAAAAAAAAAAAAAAAAAAAAAAAAAAAAGAAAAAAAGAAAAAAAAAAACTCAGCCGGTACCGGCACCTTATACCAACTGAGCCCAGCACCCCGCACACCCGAGTGAATATCCTGTCATCCCCATGACAGTCAGTGAGGGAGAGATTTGTCGGCCCCTAAACCATTCGTGACAATCCCACTCCAAACGCGCAGCAAAGTACCGGTCCTACCTATCAAACTATGGATGAAAAATTTCTATTTAAACCTTATGTAATTTTTAGTCATTTTGTCATCCATGTGGTGCGCATTGCCATTGCGCGCATGCGTATTGCCATTTTAACTTATCTAAACGGAATAGAGAAGCTGATGCATGCTCATGCATAGTTAATAGGCAATTTTGGCGTGTTTTGCGTTGTAAGTAATGCGCTGGGTACAATATTTTGCCAGTAGGACTGGATGACTCGACGCTTATGCAAAACATAGATGAAATAAGACTTGGCGGACTTGCATGCCGACTTTGCCAAGGAGTTACGTACCCAGAATTTATCTGGTGCGTCAACACGGAAATTTTGGATCAGCGGCACAAGCTGCCGTAAAATAGCTTATGTTCGGTCTGCTGAAAGAGTAAATAGGTAAATGGGGAAGAGAACTGAAAGACCTTGAACCGAGCTTTGCTGGAAATACAGACCACGGGCTCTAGGAGACTATTGTGCATTGGAAACGCCAAGACAGGGTCTTTTTGGTCTTTTTGGTGTTGTCCGAGGGCGCGTGATCAACGAAAAGAATTTTCCTTTAGCTTCCTTTGGTAGCAAGAACAAACGGTCATTTTCAGTGGTGAAAATCGAGAGCTCTGCTGAATTGATTGGGTACTAAAGTTAAGTTCCGACAACACGCTAAGCATTTGCAATTTGACAGTAACAACGCGGCGCATTTCCACTTTCTCTGAAATTCTTCAAGCGGTAGCGGTGCCGCACTGATTACAGTATATGGGTCCCTGGCGACCCGGCAGCCATTGCAGTAGAGTCTCATTTAGGCAAGGGTTCAAATAAACTGCTGATGTATATATGTGGTTTATTACCCCTTTAAATCGCTACATCAAAATTGAAATTGTTATTTGTGATCTCCTACACAATTGTTATAGGACGATTCTGTCCTTAATTCTCGTCATAAAATTCGATGCGGATCATTCCAAGGCTTATGGGGGTTAAAGGTATGGAAACGGATACGTTACCCGTCAGTCCCTTGCAATTATCGATGAAGGGAAGACTGTCTTGGTGAAGTTCAGTTGCAATGGCCTCGCGCGGGTTCTACGAGGAAACAAAAACAAGCTTGAAAAAAAAAAAAAAAAAAAAAAAAAAAAAAAGAAAAAAAGAAAAAAAAAAACTCAGCCGGTACCGGCACCTTATACCAACTGAGCCCAGCACCCCGCACACCCGAGTGAATATCCTGTCATCCCCATGACAGTCAGTGAGGGAGAGATTTGTCGGCCCCTAAACCATTCGTGACAATCCCACTCCAAACGCGCAGCAAAGTACCGGTCCTACCTATCAAACTATGGATGAAAAATTTCTATTTAAACCTTATGTAATTTTTAGTCATTTTGTCATCCATGTGGTGCGCATTGCCATTGCGCGCATGCGTATTGCCATTTTAACTTATCTAAACGGAATAGAGAAGCTGATGCATGCTCATGCATAGTTAATAGGCAATTTTGGCGTGTTTTGCGTTGTAAGTAATGCGCTGGGTACAATATTTTGCCAGTAGGACTGGATGACTCGACGCTTATGCAAAACATAGATGAAATAAGACTTGGCGGACTTGCATGCCGACTTTGCCAAGGAGTTACGTACCCAGAATTTATCTGGTGCGTCAACACGGAAATTTTGGATCAGCGGCACAAGCTGCCGTAAAATAGCTTATGTTCGGTCTGCTGAAAGAGTAAATAGGTAAATGGGGAAGAGAACTGAAAGACCTTGAACCGAGCTTTGCTGGAAATACAGACCACGGGCTCTAGGAGACTATTGTGCATTGGAAACGCCAAGACAGGGTCTTTTTGGTCTTTTTGGTGTTGTCCGAGGGCGCGTGATCAACGAAAAGAATTTTCCTTTAGCTTCCTTTGGTAGCAAGAACAAACGGTCATTTTCAGTGGTGAAAATCGAGAGCTCTGCTGAATTGATTGGGTACTAAAGTTAAGTTCCGACAACACGCTAAGCATTTGCAATTTGACAGTAACAACGCGGCGCATTTCCACTTTCTCTGAAATTCTTCAAGCGGTAGCGGTGCCGCACTGATTACAGTATATGGGTCCCTGGCGACCCGGCAGCCATTGCAGTAGAGTCTCATTTAGGCAAGGGTTCAAATAAACTGCTGATGTATATATGTGGTTTATTACCCCTTTAAATCGCTACATCAAAATTGAAATTGTTATTTGTGATCTCCTACACAATTGTTATAGGACGATTCTGTCCTTAATTCTCGTCATAAAATTCGATGCGGATCATTCCAAGGCTTATGGGGGTTAAAGGTATGGAAACGGATACGTTACCCGTCAGTCCCTTGCAATTATCGATGAAGGGAAGACTGTCTTGGTGAAGTTCAGTTGCAATGGCCTCGCGCGGGTTCTACGAGGAAACAAAAACAAGCTTGAAAAAAAAAAAAAAAAAAAAAAAAAAAAAAAGAAAAAAAGAAAAAAAAAAACTCAGCCGGTACCGGCACCTTATACCAACTGAGCCCAGCACCCCGCACACCCGAGTGAATATCCTGTCATCCCCATGACAGTCAGTGAGGGAGAGATTTGTCGGCCCCTAAACCATTCGTGACAATCCCACTCCAAACGCGCAGCAAAGTACCGGTCCTACCTATCAAACTATGGATGAAAAATTTCTATTTAAACCTTATGTAATTTTTAGTCATTTTGTCATCCATGTGGTGCGCATTGCCATTGCGCGCATGCGTATTGCCATTTTAACTTATCTAAACGGAATAGAGAAGCTGATGCATGCTCATGCATAGTTAATAGGCAATTTTGGCGTGTTTTGCGTTGTAAGTAATGCGCTGGGTACAATATTTTGCCAGTAGGACTGGATGACTCGACGCTTATGCAAAACATAGATGAAATAAGACTTGGCGGACTTGCATGCCGACTTTGCCAAGGAGTTACGTACCCAGAATTTATCTGGTGCGTCAACACGGAAATTTTGGATCAGCGGCACAAGCTGCCGTAAAATAGCTTATGTTCGGTCTGCTGAAAGAGTAAATAGGTAAATGGGGAAGAGAACTGAAAGACCTTGAACCGAGCTTTGCTGGAAATACAGACCACGGGCTCTAGGAGACTATTGTGCATTGGAAACGCCAAGACAGGGTCTTTTTGGTCTTTTTGGTGTTGTCCGAGGGCGCGTGATCAACGAAAAGAATTTTCCTTTAGCTTCCTTTGGTAGCAAGAACAAACGGTCATTTTCAGTGGTGAAAATCGAGAGCTCTGCTGAATTGATTGGGTACTAAAGTTAAGTTCCGACAACACGCTAAGCATTTGCAATTTGACAGTAACAACGCGGCGCATTTCCACTTTCTCTGAAATTCTTCAAGCGGTAGCGGTGCCGCACTGATTACAGTATATGGGTCCCTGGCGACCCGGCAGCCATTGCAGTAGAGTCTCATTTAGGCAAGGGTTCAAATAAACTGCTGATGTATATATGTGGTTTATTACCCCTTTAAATCGCTACATCAAAATTGAAATTGTTATTTGTGATCTCCTACACAATTGTTATAGGACGATTCTGTCCTTAATTCTCGTCATAAAATTCGATGCGGATCATTCCAAGGCTTATGGGGGTTAAAGGTATGGAAACGGATACGTTACCCGTCAGTCCCTTGCAATTATCGATGAAGGGAAGACTGTCTTGGTGAAGTTCAGTTGCAATGGCCTCGCGCGGGTTCTACGAGGAAACAAAAACAAGCTTGAAAAAAAAAAAAAAAAAAAAAAAAAAAAAAAGAAAAAAAGAAAAAAAAAAACTCAGCCGGTACCGGCACCTTATACCAACTGAGCCCAGCACCCCGCACACCCGAGTGAATATCCTGTCATCCCCATGACAGTCAGTGAGGGAGAGATTTGTCGGCCCCTAAACCATTCGTGACAATCCCACTCCAAACGCGCAGCAAAGTACCGGTCCTACCTATCAAACTATGGATGAAAAATTTCTATTTAAACCTTATGTAATTTTTAGTCATTTTGTCATCCATGTGGTGCGCATTGCCATTGCGCGCATGCGTATTGCCATTTTAACTTATCTAAACGGAATAGAGAAGCTGATGCATGCTCATGCATAGTTAATAGGCAATTTTGGCGTGTTTTGCGTTGTAAGTAATGCGCTGGGTACAATATTTTGCCAGTAGGACTGGATGACTCGACGCTTATGCAAAACATAGATGAAATAAGACTTGGCGGACTTGCATGCCGACTTTGCCAAGGAGTTACGTACCCAGAATTTATCTGGTGCGTCAACACGGAAATTTTGGATCAGCGGCACAAGCTGCCGTAAAATAGCTTATGTTCGGTCTGCTGAAAGAGTAAATAGGTAAATGGGGAAGAGAACTGAAAGACCTTGAACCGAGCTTTGCTGGAAATACAGACCACGGGCTCTAGGAGACTATTGTGCATTGGAAACGCCAAGACAGGGTCTTTTTGGTCTTTTTGGTGTTGTCCGAGGGCGCGTGATCAACGAAAAGAATTTTCCTTTAGCTTCCTTTGGTAGCAAGAACAAACGGTCATTTTCAGTGGTGAAAATCGAGAGCTCTGCTGAATTGATTGGGTACTAAAGTTAAGTTCCGACAACACGCTAAGCATTTGCAATTTGACAGTAACAACGCGGCGCATTTCCACTTTCTCTGAAATTCTTCAAGCGGTAGCGGTGCCGCACTGATTACAGTATATGGGTCCCTGGCGACCCGGCAGCCATTGCAGTAGAGTCTCATTTAGGCAAGGGTTCAAATAAACTGCTGATGTATATATGTGGTTTATTACCCCTTTAAATCGCTACATCAAAATTGAAATTGTTATTTGTGATCTCCTACACAATTGTTATAGGACGATTCTGTCCTTAATTCTCGTCATAAAATTCGATGCGGATCATTCCAAGGCTTATGGGGGTTAAAGGTATGGAAACGGATACGTTACCCGTCAGTCCCTTGCAATTATCGATGAAGGGAAGACTGTCTTGGTGAAGTTCAGTTGCAATGGCCTCGCGCGGGTTCTACGAGGAAACAAAAACAAGCTTGAAAAAAAAAAAAAAAAAAAAAAAAAAAAAAAGAAAAAAAGAAAAAAAAAAACTCAGCCGGTACCGGCACCTTATACCAACTGAGCCCAGCACCCCGCACACCCGAGTGAATATCCTGTCATCCCCATGACAGTCAGTGAGGGAGAGATTTGTCGGCCCCTAAACCATTCGTGACAATCCCACTCCAAACGCGCAGCAAAGTACCGGTCCTACCTATCAAACTATGGATGAAAAATTTCTATTTAAACCTTATGTAATTTTTAGTCATTTTGTCATCCATGTGGTGCGCATTGCCATTGCGCGCATGCGTATTGCCATTTTAACTTATCTAAACGGAATAGAGAAGCTGATGCATGCTCATGCATAGTTAATAGGCAATTTTGGCGTGTTTTGCGTTGTAAGTAATGCGCTGGGTACAATATTTTGCCAGTAGGACTGGATGACTCGACGCTTATGCAAAACATAGATGAAATAAGACTTGGCGGACTTGCATGCCGACTTTGCCAAGGAGTTACGTACCCAGAATTTATCTGGTGCGTCAACACGGAAATTTTGGATCAGCGGCACAAGCTGCCGTAAAATAGCTTATGTTCGGTCTGCTGAAAGAGTAAATAGGTAAATGGGGAAGAGAACTGAAAGACCTTGAACCGAGCTTTGCTGGAAATACAGACCACGGGCTCTAGGAGACTATTGTGCATTGGAAACGCCAAGACAGGGTCTTTTTGGTCTTTTTGGTGTTGTCCGAGGGCGCGTGATCAACGAAAAGAATTTTCCTTTAGCTTCCTTTGGTAGCAAGAACAAACGGTCATTTTCAGTGGTGAAAATCGAGAGCTCTGCTGAATTGATTGGGTACTAAAGTTAAGTTCCGACAACACGCTAAGCATTTGCAATTTGACAGTAACAACGCGGCGCATTTCCACTTTCTCTGAAATTCTTCAAGCGGTAGCGGTGCCGCACTGATTACAGTATATGGGTCCCTGGCGACCCGGCAGCCATTGCAGTAGAGTCTCATTTAGGCAAGGGTTCAAATAAACTGCTGATGTATATATGTGGTTTATTACCCCTTTAAATCGCTACATCAAAATTGAAATTGTTATTTGTGATCTCCTACACAATTGTTATAGGACGATTCTGTCCTTAATTCTCGTCATAAAATTCGATGCGGATCATTCCAAGGCTTATGGGGGTTAAAGGTATGGAAACGGATACGTTACCCGTCAGTCCCTTGCAATTATCGATGAAGGGAAGACTGTCTTGGTGAAGTTCAGTTGCAATGGCCTCGCGCGGGTTCTACGAGGAAACAAAAACAAGCTTGAAAAAAAAAAAAAAAAAAAAAAAAAAAAAAAGAAAAAAAGAAAAAAAAAAACTCAGCCGGTACCGGCACCTTATACCAACTGAGCCCAGCACCCCGCACACCCGAGTGAATATCCTGTCATCCCCATGACAGTCAGTGAGGGAGAGATTTGTCGGCCCCTAAACCATTCGTGACAATCCCACTCCAAACGCGCAGCAAAGTACCGGTCCTACCTATCAAACTATGGATGAAAAATTTCTATTTAAACCTTATGTAATTTTTAGTCATTTTGTCATCCATGTGGTGCGCATTGCCATTGCGCGCATGCGTATTGCCATTTTAACTTATCTAAACGGAATAGAGAAGCTGATGCATGCTCATGCATAGTTAATAGGCAATTTTGGCGTGTTTTGCGTTGTAAGTAATGCGCTGGGTACAATATTTTGCCAGTAGGACTGGATGACTCGACGCTTATGCAAAACATAGATGAAATAAGACTTGGCGGACTTGCATGCCGACTTTGCCAAGGAGTTACGTACCCAGAATTTATCTGGTGCGTCAACACGGAAATTTTGGATCAGCGGCACAAGCTGCCGTAAAATAGCTTATGTTCGGTCTGCTGAAAGAGTAAATAGGTAAATGGGGAAGAGAACTGAAAGACCTTGAACCGAGCTTTGCTGGAAATACAGACCACGGGCTCTAGGAGACTATTGTGCATTGGAAACGCCAAGACAGGGTCTTTTTGGTCTTTTTGGTGTTGTCCGAGGGCGCGTGATCAACGAAAAGAATTTTCCTTTAGCTTCCTTTGGTAGCAAGAACAAACGGTCATTTTCAGTGGTGAAAATCGAGAGCTCTGCTGAATTGATTGGGTACTAAAGTTAAGTTCCGACAACACGCTAAGCATTTGCAATTTGACAGTAACAACGCGGCGCATTTCCACTTTCTCTGAAATTCTTCAAGCGGTAGCGGTGCCGCACTGATTACAGTATATGGGTCCCTGGCGACCCGGCAGCCATTGCAGTAGAGTCTCATTTAGGCAAGGGTTCAAATAAACTGCTGATGTATATATGTGGTTTATTACCCCTTTAAATCGCTACATCAAAATTGAAATTGTTATTTGTGATCTCCTACACAATTGTTATAGGACGATTCTGTCCTTAATTCTCGTCATAAAATTCGATGCGGATCATTCCAAGGCTTATGGGGGTTAAAGGTATGGAAACGGATACGTTACCCGTCAGTCCCTTGCAATTATCGATGAAGGGAAGACTGTCTTGGTGAAGTTCAGTTGCAATGGCCTCGCGCGGGTTCTACGAGGAAACAAAAACAAGCTTGAAAAAAAAAAAAAAAAAAAAAAAAAAAAAAAGAAAAAAAGAAAAAAAAAAACTCAGCCGGTACCGGCACCTTATACCAACTGAGCCCAGCACCCCGCACACCCGAGTGAATATCCTGTCATCCCCATGACAGTCAGTGAGGGAGAGATTTGTCGGCCCCTAAACCATTCGTGACAATCCCACTCCAAACGCGCAGCAAAGTACCGGTCCTACCTATCAAACTATGGATGAAAAATTTCTATTTAAACCTTATGTAATTTTTAGTCATTTTGTCATCCATGTGGTGCGCATTGCCATTGCGCGCATGCGTATTGCCATTTTAACTTATCTAAACGGAATAGAGAAGCTGATGCATGCTCATGCATAGTTAATAGGCAATTTTGGCGTGTTTTGCGTTGTAAGTAATGCGCTGGGTACAATATTTTGCCAGTAGGACTGGATGACTCGACGCTTATGCAAAACATAGATGAAATAAGACTTGGCGGACTTGCATGCCGACTTTGCCAAGGAGTTACGTACCCAGAATTTATCTGGTGCGTCAACACGGAAATTTTGGATCAGCGGCACAAGCTGCCGTAA
This sequence comes from Galaxea fascicularis, assembly GCA_948470475.1. Classification (NCBI taxonomy): domain Eukaryota; kingdom Metazoa; phylum Cnidaria; class Anthozoa; order Scleractinia; family Euphylliidae; genus Galaxea; species Galaxea fascicularis. The sequence continues at coordinate 16,423,648 of OX419347.1, forward strand.
AATAGCTTATGTTCGGTCTGCTGAAAGAGTAAATAGGTAAATGGGGAAGAGAACTGAAAGACCTTGAACCGAGCTTTGCTGGAAATACAGACCACGGGCTCTAGGAGACTATTGTGCATTGGAAACGCCAAGACAGGGTCTTTTTGGTCTTTTTGGTGTTGTCCGAGGGCGCGTGATCAACGAAAAGAATTTTCCTTTAGCTTCCTTTGGTAGCAAGAACAAACGGTCATTTTCAGTGGTGAAAATCGAGAGCTCTGCTGAATTGATTGGGTACTAAAGTTAAGTTCCGACAACACGCTAAGCATTTGCAATTTGACAGTAACAACGCGGCGCATTTCCACTTTCTCTGAAATTCTTCAAGCGGTAGCGGTGCCGCACTGATTACAGTATATGGGTCCCTGGCGACCCGGCAGCCATTGCAGTAGAGTCTCATTTAGGCAAGGGTTCAAATAAACTGCTGATGTATATATGTGGTTTATTACCCCTTTAAATCGCTACATCAAAATTGAAATTGTTATTTGTGATCTCCTACACAATTGTTATAGGACGATTCTGTCCTTAATTCTCGTCATAAAATTCGATGCGGATCATTCCAAGGCTTATGGGGGTTAAAGGTATGGAAACGGATACGTTACCCGTCAGTCCCTTGCAATTATCGATGAAGGGAAGACTGTCTTGGTGAAGTTCAGTTGCAATGGCCTCGCGCGGGTTCTACGAGGAAACAACAAGCTTGAAAAAAAAAAAAAAAAAAAAAAAAAAAAAAAGAAAAAAAGAAAAAAAAAAACTCAGCCGGTACCGGCACCTTATACCAACTGAGCCCAGCACCCCGCACACCCGAGTGAATATCCTGTCATCCCCATGACAGTCAGTGAGGGAGAGATTTGTCGGCCCCTAAACCATTCGTGACAATCCCACTCCAAACGCGCAGCAAAGTACCGGTCCTACCTATCAAACTATGGATGAAAAATTTCTATTTAAACCTTATGTAATTTTTAGTCATTTTGTCATCCATGTGGTGCGCATTGCCATTGCGCGCATGCGTATTGCCATTTTAACTTATCTAAACGGAATAGAGAAGCTGATGCATGCTCATGCATAGTTAATAGGCAATTTTGGCGTGTTTTGCGTTGTAAGTAATGCGCTGGGTACAATATTTTGCCAGTAGGACTGGATGACTCGACGCTTATGCAAAACATAGATGAAATAAGACTTGGCGGACTTGCATGCCGACTTTGCCAAGGAGTTACGTACCCAGAATTTATCTGGTGCGTCAACACGGAAATTTTGGATCAGCGGCACAAGCTGCCGTAAAATAGCTTATGTTCGGTCTGCTGAAAGAGTAAATAGGTAAATGGGGAAGAGAACTGAAAGACCTTGAACCGAGCTTTGCTGGAAATACAGACCACGGGCTCTAGGAGACTATTGTGCATTGGAAACGCCAAGACAGGGTCTTTTTGGTCTTTTTGGTGTTGTCCGAGGGCGCGTGATCAACGAAAAGAATTTTCCTTTAGCTTCCTTTGGTAGCAAGAACAAACGGTCATTTTCAGTGGTGAAAATCGAGAGCTCTGCTGAATTGATTGGGTACTAAAGTTAAGTTCCGACAACACGCTAAGCATTTGCAATTTGACAGTAACAACGCGGCGCATTTCCACTTTCTCTGAAATTCTTCAAGCGGTAGCGGTGCCGCACTGATTACAGTATATGGGTCCCTGGCGACCCGGCAGCCATTGCAGTAGAGTCTCATTTAGGCAAGGGTTCAAATAAACTGCTGATGTATATATGTGGTTTATTACCCCTTTAAATCGCTACATCAAAATTGAAATTGTTATTTGTGATCTCCTACACAATTGTTATAGGACGATTCTGTCCTTAATTCTCGTCATAAAATTCGATGCGGATCATTCCAAGGCTTATGGGGGTTAAAGGTATGGAAACGGATACGTTACCCGTCAGTCCCTTGCAATTATCGATGAAGGGAAGACTGTCTTGGTGAAGTTCAGTTGCAATGGCCTCGCGCGGGTTCTACGAGGAAACAAAAACAAGCTTGAAAAAAAAAAAAAAAAAAAAAAAAAAAAAAAAAAAAGAAAAAAAAAAACTCAGCCGGTACCGGCACCTTATACCAACTGAGCCCAGCACCCCGCACACCCGAGTGAATATCCTGTCATCCCCATGACAGTCAGTGAGGGAGAGATTTGTCGGCCCCTAAACCATTCGTGACAATCCCACTCCAAACGCGCAGCAAAGTACCGGTCCTACCTATCAAACTATGGATGAAAAATTTCTATTTAAACCTTATGTAATTTTTAGTCATTTTGTCATCCATGTGGTGCGCATTGCCATTGCGCGCATGCGTATTGCCATTTTAACTTATCTAAACGGAATAGAGAAGCTGATGCATGCTCATGCATAGTTAATAGGCAATTTTGGCGTGTTTTGCGTTGTAAGTAATGCGCTGGGTACAATATTTTGCCAGTAGGACTGGATGACTCGACGCTTATGCAAAACATAGATGAAATAAGACTTGGCGGACTTGCATGCCGACTTTGCCAAGGAGTTACGTACCCAGAATTTATCTGGTGCGTCAACACGGAAATTTTGGATCAGCGGCACAAGCTGCCGTAAAATAGCTTATGTTCGGTCTGCTGAAAGAGTAAATAGGTAAATGGGGAAGAGAACTGAAAGACCTTGAACCGAGCTTTGCTGGAAATACAGACCACGGGCTCTAGGAGACTATTGTGCATTGGAAACGCCAAGACAGGGTCTTTTTGGTCTTTTTGGTGTTGTCCGAGGGCGCGTGATCAACGAAAAGAATTTTCCTTTAGCTTCCTTTGGTAGCAAGAACAAACGGTCATTTTCAGTGGTGAAAATCGAGAGCTCTGCTGAATTGATTGGGTACTAAAGTTAAGTTCCGACAACACGCTAAGCATTTGCAATTTGACAGTAACAACGCGGCGCATTTCCACTTTCTCTGAAATTCTTCAAGCGGTAGCGGTGCCGCACTGATTACAGTATATGGGTCCCTGGCGACCCGGCAGCCATTGCAGTAGAGTCTCATTTAGGCAAGGGTTCAAATAAACTGCTGATGTATATATGTGGTTTATTACCCCTTTAAATCGCTACATCAAAATTGAAATTGTTATTTGTGATCTCCTACACAATTGTTATAGGACGATTCTGTCCTTAATTCTCGTCATAAAATTCGATGCGGATCATTCCAAGGCTTATGGGGGTTAAAGGTATGGAAACGGATACGTTACCCGTCAGTCCCTTGCAATTATCGATGAAGGGAAGACTGTCTTGGTGAAGTTCAGTTGCAATGGCCTCGCGCGGGTTCTACGAGGAAACAAAAACAAGCTTGAAAAAAAAAAAAAAAAAAAAAAAAAACTCAGCCGGTACCGGCACCTTATACCAACTGAGCCCAGCACCCCGCACACCCGAGTGAATATCCTGTCATCCCCATGACAGTCAGTGAGGGAGAGATTTGTCGGCCCCTAAACCATTCGTGACAATCCCACTCCAAACGCGCAGCAAAGTACCGGTCCTACCTATCAAACTATGGATGAAAAATTTCTATTTAAACCTTATGTAATTTTTAGTCATTTTGTCATCCATGTGGTGCGCATTGCCATTGCGCGCATGCGTATTGCCATTTTAACTTATCTAAACGGAATAGAGAAGCTGATGCATGCTCATGCATAGTTAATAGGCAATTTTGGCGTGTTTTGCGTTGTAAGTAATGCGCTGGGTACAATATTTTGCCAGTAGGACTGGATGACTCGACGCTTATGCAAAACATAGATGAAATAAGACTTGGCGGACTTGCATGCCGACTTTGCCAAGGAGTTACGTACCCAGAATTTATCTGGTGCGTCAACACGGAAATTTTGGATCAGCGGCACAAGCTGCCGTAAAATAGCTTATGTTCGGTCTGCTGAAAGAGTAAATAGGTAAATGGGGAAGAGAACTGAAAGACCTTGAACCGAGCTTTGCTGGAAATACAGACCACGGGCTCTAGGAGACTATTGTGCATTGGAAACGCCAAGACAGGGTCTTTTTGGTCTTTTTGGTGTTGTCCGAGGGCGCGTGATCAACGAAAAGAATTTTCCTTTAGCTTCCTTTGGTAGCAAGAACAAACGGTCATTTTCAGTGGTGAAAATCGAGAGCTCTGCTGAATTGATTGGGTACTAAAGTTAAGTTCCGACAACACGCTAAGCATTTGCAATTTGACAGTAACAACGCGGCGCATTTCCACTTTCTCTGAAATTCTTCAAGCGGTAGCGGTGCCGCACTGATTACAGTATATGGGTCCCTGGCGACCCGGCAGCCATTGCAGTAGAGTCTCATTTAGGCAAGGGTTCAAATAAACTGCTGATGTATATATGTGGTTTATTACCCCTTTAAATCGCTACATCAAAATTGAAATTGTTATTTGTGATCTCCTACACAATTGTTATAGGACGATTCTGTCCTTAATTCTCGTCATAAAATTCGATGCGGATCATTCCAAGGCTTATGGGGGTTAAAGGTATGGAAACGGATACGTTACCCGTCAGTCCCTTGCAATTATCGATGAAGGGAAGACTGTCTTGGTGAAGTTCAGTTGCAATGGCCTCGCGCGGGTTCTACGAGGAAACAAAAACAAGCTTGAAAAAAAAAAAAAAAAAAAAAAAAACTCAGCCGGTACCGGCACCTTATACCAACTGAGCCCAGCACCCCGCACACCCGAGTGAATATCCTGTCATCCCCATGACAGTCAGTGAGGGAGAGATTTGTCGGCCCCTAAACCATTCGTGACAATCCCACTCCAAACGCGCAGCAAAGTACCGGTCCTACCTATCAAACTATGGATGAAAAATTTCTATTTAAACCTTATGTAATTTTTAGTCATTTTGTCATCCATGTGGTGCGCATTGCCATTGCGCGCATGCGTATTGCCATTTTAACTTATCTAAACGGAATAGAGAAGCTGATGCATGCTCATGCATAGTTAATAGGCAATTTTGGCGTGTTTTGCGTTGTAAGTAATGCGCTGGGTACAATATTTTGCCAGTAGGACTGGATGACTCGACGCTTATGCAAAACATAGATGAAATAAGACTTGGCGGACTTGCATGCCGACTTTGCCAAGGAGTTACGTACCCAGAATTTATCTGGTGCGTCAACACGGAAATTTTGGATCAGCGGCACAAGCTGCCGTAAAATAGCTTATGTTCGGTCTGCTGAAAGAGTAAATAGGTAAATGGGGAAGAGAACTGAAAGACCTTGAACCGAGCTTTGCTGGAAATACAGACCACGGGCTCTAGGAGACTATTGTGCATTGGAAACGCCAAGACAGGGTCTTTTTGGTCTTTTTGGTGTTGTCCGAGGGCGCGTGATCAACGAAAAGAATTTTCCTTTAGCTTCCTTTGGTAGCAAGAACAAACGGTCATTTTCAGTGGTGAAAATCGAGAGCTCTGCTGAATTGATTGGGTACTAAAGTTAAGTTCCGACAACACGCTAAGCATTTGCAATTTGACAGTAACAACGCGGCGCATTTCCACTTTCTCTGAAATTCTTCAAGCGGTAGCGGTGCCGCACTGATTACAGTATATGGGTCCCTGGCGACCCGGCAGCCATTGCAGTAGAGTCTCATTTAGGCAAGGGTTCAAATAAACTGCTGATGTATATATGTGGTTTATTACCCCTTTAAATCGCTACATCAAAATTGAAATTGTTATTTGTGATCTCCTACACAATTGTTATAGGACGATTCTGTCCTTAATTCTCGTCATAAAATTCGATGCGGATCATTCCAAGGCTTATGGGGGTTAAAGGTATGGAAACGGATACGTTACCCGTCAGTCCCTTGCAATTATCGATGAAGGGAAGACTGTCTTGGTGAAGTTCAGTTGCAATGGCCTCGCGCGGGTTCTACGAGGAAACAAAAACAAGCTTGAAAAAAAAAAAAAAAAAAAAAAAAAAAAAAAAGAAAAAAAGAAAAAAAAAAACTCAGCCGGTACCGGCACCTTATACCAACTGAGCCCAGCACCCCGCACACCCGAGTGAATATCCTGTCATCCCCATGACAGTCAGTGAGGGAGAGATTTGTCGGCCCCTAAACCATTCGTGACAATCCCACTCCAAACGCGCAGCAAAGTACCGGTCCTACCTATCAAACTATGGATGAAAAATTTCTATTTAAACCTTATGTAATTTTTAGTCATTTTGTCATCCATGTGGTGCGCATTGCCATTGCGCGCATGCGTATTGCCATTTTAACTTATCTAAACGGAATAGAGAAGCTGATGCATGCTCATGCATAGTTAATAGGCAATTTTGGCGTGTTTTGCGTTGTAAGTAATGCGCTGGGTACAATATTTTGCCAGTAGGACTGGATGACTCGACGCTTATGCAAAACATAGATGAAATAAGACTTGGCGGACTTGCATGCCGACTTTGCCAAGGAGTTACGTACCCAGAATTTATCTGGTGCGTCAACACGGAAATTTTGGATCAGCGGCACAAGCTGCCGTAAAATAGCTTATGTTCGGTCTGCTGAAAGAGTAAATAGGTAAATGGGGAAGAGAACTGAAAGACCTTGAACCGAGCTTTGCTGGAAATACAGACCACGGGCTCTAGGAGACTATTGTGCATTGGAAACGCCAAGACAGGGTCTTTTTGGTCTTTTTGGTGTTGTCCGAGGGCGCGTGATCAACGAAAAGAATTTTCCTTTAGCTTCCTTTGGTAGCAAGAACAAACGGTCATTTTCAGTGGTGAAAATCGAGAGCTCTGCTGAATTGATTGGGTACTAAAGTTAAGTTCCGACAACACGCTAAGCATTTGCAATTTGACAGTAACAACGCGGCGCATTTCCACTTTCTCTGAAATTCTTCAAGCGGTAGCGGTGCCGCACTGATTACAGTATATGGGTCCCTGGCGACCCGGCAGCCATTGCAGTAGAGTCTCATTTAGGCAAGGGTTCAAATAAACTGCTGATGTATATATGTGGTTTATTACCCCTTTAAATCGCTACATCAAAATTGAAATTGTTATTTGTGATCTCCTACACAATTGTTATAGGACGATTCTGTCCTTAATTCTCGTCATAAAATTCGATGCGGATCATTCCAAGGCTTATGGGGGTTAAAGGTATGGAAACGGATACGTTACCCGTCAGTCCCTTGCAATTATCGATGAAGGGAAGACTGTCTTGGTGAAGTTCAGTTGCAATGGCCTCGCGCGGGTTCTACGAGGAAACAAAAACAAGCTTGAAAAAAAAAAAAAAAAAAAAAAAAAACTCAGCCGGTACCGGCACCTTATACCAACTGAGCCCAGCACCCCGCACACCCGAGTGAATATCCTGTCATCCCCATGACAGTCAGTGAGGGAGAGATTTGTCGGCCCCTAAACCATTCGTGACAATCCCACTCCAAACGCGCAGCAAAGTACCGGTCCTACCTATCAAACTATGGATGAAAAATTTCTATTTAAACCTTATGTAATTTTTAGTCATTTTGTCATCCATGTGGTGCGCATTGCCATTGCGCGCATGCGTATTGCCATTTTAACTTATCTAAACGGAATAGAGAAGCTGATGCATGCTCATGCATAGTTAATAGGCAATTTTGGCGTGTTTTGCGTTGTAAGTAATGCGCTGGGTACAATATTTTGCCAGTAGGACTGGATGACTCGACGCTTATGCAAAACATAGATGAAATAAGACTTGGCGGACTTGCATGCCGACTTTGCCAAGGAGTTACGTACCCAGAATTTATCTGGTGCGTCAACACGGAAATTTTGGATCAGCGGCACAAGCTGCCGTAAAATAGCTTATGTTCGGTCTGCTGAAAGAGTAAATAGGTAAATGGGGAAGAGAACTGAAAGACCTTGAACCGAGCTTTGCTGGAAATACAGACCACGGGCTCTAGGAGACTATTGTGCATTGGAAACGCCAAGACAGGGTCTTTTTGGTCTTTTTGGTGTTGTCCGAGGGCGCGTGATCAACGAAAAGAATTTTCCTTTAGCTTCCTTTGGTAGCAAGAACAAACGGTCATTTTCAGTGGTGAAAATCGAGAGCTCTGCTGAATTGATTGGGTACTAAAGTTAAGTTCCGACAACACGCTAAGCATTTGCAATTTGACAGTAACAACGCGGCGCATTTCCACTTTCTCTGAAATTCTTCAAGCGGTAGCGGTGCCGCACTGATTACAGTATATGGGTCCCTGGCGACCCGGCAGCCATTGCAGTAGAGTCTCATTTAGGCAAGGGTTCAAATAAACTGCTGATGTATATATGTGGTTTATTACCCCTTTAAATCGCTACATCAAAATTGAAATTGTTATTTGTGATCTCCTACACAATTGTTATAGGACGATTCTGTCCTTAATTCTCGTCATAAAATTCGATGCGGATCATTCCAAGGCTTATGGGGGTTAAAGGTATGGAAACGGATACGTTACCCGTCAGTCCCTTGCAATTATCGATGAAGGGAAGACTGTCTTGGTGAAGTTCAGTTGCAATGGCCTCGCGCGGGTTCTACGAGGAAACAAAAACAAGCTTGAAAAAAAAAAAAAAAAAAGAAAAAAAAAAAAAAGAAAAAAAGAAAAAAAAAAACTCAGCCGGTACCGGCACCTTATACCAACTGAGCCCAGCACCCCGCACACCCGATTGAATATCCTGTCATCCCCATGACAGTCAGTGAGGGAGAGATTTGTCGGCCCCTAAACCATTCGTGACAATCCCACTCCAAACGCGCAGCAAAGTACCGGTCCTACCTATCAAACTATGGATGAAAAATTTCTATTTAAACCTTATGTAATTTTTAGTCATTTTGTCATCCATGTGGTGCGCATTGCCATTGCGCGCATGCGTATTGCCATTTTAACTTATCTAAACGGAATAGAGAAGCTGATGCATGCTCATGCATAGTTAATAGGCAATTTTGGCGTGTTTTGCGTTGTAAGTAATGCGCTGGGTACAATATTTTGCCAGTAGGACTGGATGACTCGACGCTTATGCAAAACATAGATGAAATAAGACTTGGCGGACTTGCATGCCGACTTTGCCAAGGAGTTACGTACCCAGAATTTATCTGGTGCGTCAACACGGAAATTTTGGATCAGCGGCACAAGCTGCCGTAAAATAGCTTATGTTCGGTCTGCTGAAAGAGTAAATAGGTAAATGGGGAAGAGAACTGAAAGACCTTGAACCGAGCTTTGCTGGAAATACAGACCACGGGCTCTAGGAGACTATTGTGCATTGGAAACGCCAAGACAGGGTCTTTTTGGTCTTTTTGGTGTTGTCCGAGGGCGCGTGATCAACGAAAAGAATTTTCCTTTAGCTTCCTTTGGTAGCAAGAACAAACGGTCATTTTCAGTGGTGAAAATCGAGAGCTCTGCTGAATTGATTGGGTACTAAAGTTAAGTTCCGACAACACGCTAAGCATTTGCAATTTGACAGTAACAACGCGGCGCATTTCCACTTTCTCTGAAATTCTTCAAGCGGTAGCGGTGCCGCACTGATTACAGTATATGGGTCCCTGGCGACCCGGCAGCCATTGCAGTAGAGTCTCATTTAGGCAAGGGTTCAAATAAACTGCTGATGTATATATGTGGTTTATTACCCCTTTAAATCGCTACATCAAAATTGAAATTGTTATTTGTGATCTCCTACACAATTGTTATAGGACGATTCTGTCCTTAATTCTCGTCATAAAATTCGATGCGGATCATTCCAAGGCTTATGGGGGTTAAAGGTATGGAAACGGATACGTTACCCGTCAGTCCCTTGCAATTATCGATGAAGGGAAGACTGTCTTGGTGAAGTTCAGTTGCAATGGCCTCGCGCGGGTTCTACGAGGAAACAAAAACAAGCTTGAAAAAAAAAAAAAAAAAAAAAAAAAAAAAGGAAAAAAAGAAAACAAAAAACTCAGCCGGTACCGGCACCTTATACCAACTGAGCCCAGCACCCCGCACACCCGAGTGAATATCCTGTCATCCCCATGACAGTCAGTGAGGGAGAGATTTGTCGGCCCCTAAACCATTCGTGACAATCCCACTCCAAACGCGCAGCAAAGTACCGGTCCTACCTATCAAACTATGGATGAAAAATTTCTATTTAAACCTTATGTAATTTTTAGTCATTTTGTCATCCATGTGGTGCGCATTGCCATTGCGCGCATGCGTATTGCCATTTTAACTTATCTAAACGGAATAGAGAAGCTGATGCATGCTCATGCATAGTTAATAGGCAATTTTGGCGTGTTTTGCGTTGTAAGTAATGCGCTGGGTACAATATTTTGCCAGTAGGACTGGATGACTCGACGCTTATGCAAAACATAGATGAAATAAGACTTGGCGGACTTGCATGCCGACTTTGCCAAGGAGTTACGTACCCAGAATTTATCTGGTGCGTCAACACGGAAATTTTGGATCAGCGGCACAAGCTGCCGTAAAATAGCTTATGTTCGGTCTGCTGAAAGAGTAAATAGGTAAATGGGGAAGAGAACTGAAAGACCTTGAACCGAGCTTTGCTGGAAATACAGACCACGGGCTCTAGGAGACTATTGTGCATTGGAAACGCCAAGACAGGGTCTTTTTGGTCTTTTTGGTGTTGTCCGAGGGCGCGTGATCAACGAAAAGAATTTTCCTTTAGCTTCCTTTGGTAGCAAGAACAAACGGTCATTTTCAGTGGTGAAAATCGAGAGCTCTGCTGAATTGATTGGGTACTAAAGTTAAGTTCCGACAACACGCTAAGCATTTGCAATTTGACAGTAACAACGCGGCGCATTTCCACTTTCTCTGAAATTCTTCAAGCGGTAGCGGTGCCGCACTGATTACAGTATATGGGTCCCTGGCGACCCGGCAGCCATTGCAGTAGAGTCTCATTTAGGCAAGGGTTCAAATAAACTGCTGATGTATATATGTGGTTTATTACCCCTTTAAATCGCTACATCAAAATTGAAATTGTTATTTGTGATCTCCTACACAATTGTTATAGGACGATTCTGTCCTTAATTCTCGTCATAAAATTCGATGCGGATCATTCCAAGGCTTATGGGGGTTAAAGGTATGGAAACGGATACGTTACCCGTCAGTCCCTTGCAATTATCGATGAAGGGAAGACTGTCTTGGTGAAGTTCAGTTGCAATGGCCTCGCGCGGGTTCTACGAGGAAACAAAAACAAGCTTGAAAAAAAAAAAAAAAAAAAAAAAAAAAAAAAGAAAAAAAGAAAAAAAAAAACTCAGCCGGTACCGGCACCTTATACCAACTGAGCCCAGCACCCCGCACACCCGAGTGAATATCCTGTCATCCCCATGACAGTCAGTGAGGGAGAGATTTGTCGGCCCCTAAACCATTCGTGACAATCCCACTCCAAACGCGCAGCAAAGTACCGGTCCTACCTATCAAACTATGGATGAAAAATTTCTATTTAAACCTTATGTAATTTTTAGTCATTTTGTCATCCATGTGGTGCGCATTGCCATTGCGCGCATGCGTATTGCCATTTTAACTTATCTAAACGGAATAGAGAAGCTGATGCATGCTCATGCATAGTTAATAGGCAATTTTGGCGTGTTTTGCGTTGTAAGTAATGCGCTGGGTACAATATTTTGCCAGTAGGACTGGATGACTCGACGCTTATGCAAAACATAGATGAAATAAGACTTGGCGGACTTGCATGCCGACTTTGCCAAGGAGTTACGTACCCAGAATTTATCTGGTGCGTCAACACGGAAATTTTGGATCAGCGGCACAAGCTGCCGTAAAATAGCTTATGTTCGGTCTGCTGAAAGAGTAAATAGGTAAATGGGGAAGAGAACTGAAAGACCTTGAACCGAGCTTTGCTGGAAATACAGACCACGGGCTCTAGGAGACTATTGTGCATTGGAAACGCCAAGACAGGGTCTTTTTGGTCTTTTTGGTGTTGTCCGAGGGCGCGTGATCAACGAAAAGAATTTTCCTTTAGCTTCCTTTGGTAGCAAGAACAAACGGTCATTTTCAGTGGTGAAAATCGAGAGCTCTGCTGAATTGATTGGGTACTAAAGTTAAGTTCCGACAACACGCTAAGCATTTGCAATTTGACAGTAACAACGCGGCGCATTTCCACTTTCTCTGAAATTCTTCAAGCGGTAGCGGTGCCGCACTGATTACAGTATATGGGTCCCTGGCGACCCGGCAGCCATTGCAGTAGAGTCTCATTTAGGCAAGGGTTCAAATAAACTGCTGATGTATATATGTGGTTTATTACCCCTTTAAATCGCTACATCAAAATTGAAATTGTTATTTGTGATCTCCTACACAATTGTTATAGGACGATTCTGTCCTTAATTCTCGTCATAAAATTCGATGCGGATCATTCCAAGGCTTATGGGGGTTAAAGGTATGGAAACGGATACGTTACCCGTCAGTCCCTTGCAATTATCGATGAAGGGAAGACTGTCTTGGTGAAGTTCAGTTGCAATGGCCTCGCGCGGGTTCTACGAGGAAACAAAAACAAGCTTGAAAAAAAAAAAAAAAAAAAAAAAAAAAAAAAGAAAAAAAGAAAAAAAAAAACTCAGCCGGTACCGGCACCTTATACCAACTGAGCCCAGCACCCCGCACACCCGAGTGAATATCCTGTCATCCCCATGACAGTCAGTGAGGGAGAGATTTGTCGGCCCCTAAACCATTCGTGACAATCCCACTCCAAACGCGCAGCAAAGTACCGGTCCTACCTATCAAACTATGGATGAAAAATTTCTATTTAAACCTTATGTAATTTTTAGTCATTTTGTCATCCATGTGGTGCGCATTGCCATTGCGCGCATGCGTATTGCCATTTTAACTTATCTAAACGGAATAGAGAAGCTGATGCATGCTCATGCATAGTTAATAGGCAATTTTGGCGTGTTTTGCGTTGTAAGTAATGCGCTGGGTACAATATTTTGCCAGTAGGACTGGATGACTCGACGCTTATGCAAAACATAGATGAAATAAGACTTGGCGGACTTGCATGCCGACTTTGCCAAGGAGTTACGTACCCAGAATTTATCTGGTGCGTCAACACGGAAATTTTGGATCAGCGGCACAAGCTGCCGTAAAATAGCTTATGTTCGGTCTGCTGAAAGAGTAAATAGGTAAATGGGGAAGAGAACTGAAAGACCTTGAACCGAGCTTTGCTGGAAATACAGACCACGGGCTCTAGGAGACTATTGTGCATTGGAAACGCCAAGACAGGGTCTTTTTGGTCTTTTTGGTGTTGTCCGAGGGCGCGTGATCAACGAAAAGAATTTTCCTTTAGCTTCCTTTGGTAGCAAGAACAAACGGTCATTTTCAGTGGTGAAAATCGAGAGCTCTGCTGAATTGATTGGGTACTAAAGTTAAGTTCCGACAACACGCTAAGCATTTGCAATTTGACAGTAACAACGCGGCGCATTTCCACTTTCTCTGAAATTCTTCAAGCGGTAGCGGTGCCGCACTGATTACAGTATATGGGTCCCTGGCGACCCGGCAGCCATTGCAGTAGAGTCTCATTTAGGCAAGGGTTCAAATAAACTGCTGATGTATATATGTGGTTTATTACCCCTTTAAATCGCTACATCAAAATTGAAATTGTTATTTGTGATCTCCTACACAATTGTTATAGGACGATTCTGTCCTTAATTCTCGTCATAAAATTCGATGCGGATCATTCCAAGGCTTATGGGGGTTAAAGGTATGGAAACGGATACGTTACCCGTCAGTCCCTTGCAATTATCGATGAAGGGAAGACTGTCTTGGTGAAGTTCAGTTGCAATGGCCTCGCGCGGGTTCTACGAGGAAACAAAAACAAGCTTGAAAAAAAAAAAAAAAAAAAAAAAAAAAAAAAGAAAAAAAGAAAAAAAAAAACTCAGCCGGTACCGGCACCTTATACCAACTGAGCCCAGCACCCCGCACACCCGAGTGAATATCCTGTCATCCCCATGACAGTCAGTGAGGGAGAGATTTGTCGGCCCCTAAACCATTCGTGACAATCCCACTCCAAACGCGCAGCAAAGTACCGGTCCTACCTATCAAACTATGGATGAAAAATTTCTATTTAAACCTTATGTAATTTTTAGTCATTTTGTCATCCATGTGGTGCGCATTGCCATTGCGCGCATGCGTATTGCCATTTTAACTTATCTAAACGGAATAGAGAAGCTGATGCATGCTCATGCATAGTTAATAGGCAATTTTGGCGTGTTTTGCGTTGTAAGTAATGCGCTGGGTACAATATTTTGCCAGTAGGACTGGATGACTCGACGCTTATGCAAAACATAGATGAAATAAGACTTGGCGGACTTGCATGCCGACTTTGCCAAGGAGTTACGTACCCAGAATTTATCTGGTGCGTCAACACGGAAATTTTGGATCAGCGGCACAAGCTGCCGTAAAATAGCTTATGTTCGGTCTGCTGAAAGAGTAAATAGGTAAATGGGGAAGAGAACTGAAAGACCTTGAACCGAGCTTTGCTGGAAATACAGACCACGGGCTCTAGGAGACTATTGTGCATTGGAAACGCCAAGACAGGGTCTTTTTGGTCTTTTTGGTGTTGTCCGAGGGCGCGTGATCAACGAAAAGAATTTTCCTTTAGCTTCCTTTGGTAGCAAGAACAAACGGTCATTTTCAGTGGTGAAAATCGAGAGCTCTGCTGAATTGATTGGGTACTAAAGTTAAGTTCCGACAACACGCTAAGCATTTGCAATTTGACAGTAACAACGCGGCGCATTTCCACTTTCTCTGAAATTCTTCAAGCGGTAGCGGTGCCGCACTGATTACAGTATATGGGTCCCTGGCGACCCGGCAGCCATTGCAGTAGAGTCTCATTTAGGCAAGGGTTCAAATAAACTGCTGATGTATATATGTGGTTTATTACCCCTTTAAATCGCTACATCAAAATTGAAATTGTTATTTGTGATCTCCTACACAATTGTTATAGGACGATTCTGTCCTTAATTCTCGTCATAAAATTCGATGCGGATCATTCCAAGGCTTATGGGGGTTAAAGGTATGGAAACGGATACGTTACCCGTCAGTCCCTTGCAATTATCGATGAAGGGAAGACTGTCTTGGTGAAGTTCAGTTGCAATGGCCTCGCGCGGGTTCTACGAGGAAACAAAAACAAGCTTGAAAAAAAAAAAAAAAAAAAAAAAAAAAAAAAGAAAAAAAGAAAAAAAAAAACTCAGCCGGTACCGGCACCTTATACCAACTGAGCCCAGCACCCCGCACACCCGAGTGAATATCCTGTCATCCCCATGACAGTCAGTGAGGGAGAGATTTGTCGGCCCCCTAAACCATTCGTGACAATCCCACTCCAAACGCGCAGCAAAGTACCGGTCCTACCTATCAAACTATGGATGAAAAATTTCTATTTAAACCTTATGTAATTTTTAGTCATTTTGTCATCCATGTGGTGCGCATTGCCATTGCGCGCATGCGTATTGCCATTTTAACTTATCTAAACGGAATAGAGAAGCTGATGCATGCTCATGCATAGTTAATAGGCAATTTTGGCGTGTTTTGCGTTGTAAGTAATGCGCTGGGTACAATATTTTGCCAGTAGGACTGGATGACTCGACGCTTATGCAAAACATAGATGAAATAAGACTTGGCGGACTTGCATGCCGACTTTGCCAAGGAGTTACGTACCCAGAATTTATCTGGTGCGTCAACACGGAAATTTTGGATCAGCGGCACAAGCTGCCGTAAAATAGCTTATGTTCGGTCTGCTGAAAGAGTAAATAGGTAAATGGGGAAGAGAACTGAAAGACCTTGAACCGAGCTTTGCTGGAAATACAGACCACGGGCTCTAGGAGACTATTGTGCATTGGAAACGCCAAGACAGGGTCTTTTTGGTCTTTTTGGTGTTGTCCGAGGGCGCGTGATCAACGAAAAGAATTTTCCTTTAGCTTCCTTTGGTAGCAAGAACAAACGGTCATTTTCAGTGGTGAAAATCGAGAGCTCTGCTGAATTGATTGGGTACTAAAGTTAAGTTCCGACAACACGCTAAGCATTTGCAATTTGACAGTAACAACGCGGCGCATTTCCACTTTCTCTGAAATTCTTCAAGCGGTAGCGGTGCCGCACTGATTACAGTATATGGGTCCCTGGCGACCCGGCAGCCATTGCAGTAGAGTCTCATTTAGGCAAGGGTTCAAATAAACTGCTGATGTATATATGTGGTTTATTACCCCTTTAAATCGCTACATCAAAATTGAAATTGTTATTTGTGATCTCCTACACAATTGTTATAGGACGATTCTGTCCTTAATTCTCGTCATAAAATTCGATGCGGATCATTCCAAGGCTTATGGGGGTTAAAGGTATGGAAACGGATACGTTACCCGTCAGTCCCTTGCAATTATCGATGAAGGGAAGACTGTCTTGGTGAAGTTCAGTTGCAATGGCCTCGCGCGGGTTCTACGAGGAAACAAAAACAAGCTTGAAAAAAAAAAAAAAAAAAAAAAAAAGAAAAAAAGACAAAAAAAAAACTCAGCCGGTACCGGCACCTTATACCAACTGAGCCCAGCACCCCGCACACCCGAGTGAATATCCTGTCATCCCCATGACAGTCAGTGAGGGAGAGATTTGTCGGCCCCTAAACCATTCGTGACAATCCCACTCCAAACGCGCAGCAAAGTACCGGTCCTACCTATCAAACTATGGATGAAAAATTTCTATTTAAACCTTATGTAATTTTTAGTCATTTTGTCATCCATGTGGTGCGCATTGCCATTGCGCGCATGCGTATTGCCATTTTAACTTATCTAAACGGAATAGAGAAGCTGATGCATGCTCATGCATAGTTAATAGGCAATTTTGGCGTGTTTTGCGTTGTAAGTAATGCGCTGGGTACAATATTTTGCCAGTAGGACTGGATGACTCGACGCTTATGCAAAACATAGATGAAATAAGACTTGGCGGACTTGCATGCCGACTTTGCCAAGGAGTTACGTACCCAGAATTTATCTGGTGCGTCAACACGGAAATTTTGGATCAGCGGCACAAGCTGCCGTAAAATAGCTTATGTTCGGTCTGCTGAAAGAGTAAATAGGTAAATGGGGAAGAGAACTGAAAGACCTTGAACCGAGCTTTGCTGGAAATACAGACCACGGGCTCTAGGAGACTATTGTGCATTGGAAACGCCAAGACAGGGTCTTTTTGGTCTTTTTGGTGTTGTCCGAGGGCGCGTGATCAACGAAAAGAATTTTCCTTTAGCTTCCTTTGGTAGCAAGAACAAACGGTCATTTTCAGTGGTGAAAATCGAGAGCTCTGCTGAATTGATTGGGTACTAAAGTTAAGTTCCGACAACACGCTAAGCATTTGCAATTTGACAGTAACAACGCGGCGCATTTCCACTTTCTCTGAAATTCTTCAAGCGGTAGCGGTGCCGCACTGATTACAGTATATGGGTCCCTGGCGACCCGGCAGCCATTGCAGTAGAGTCTCATTTAGGCAAGGGTTCAAATAAACTGCTGATGTATATATGTGGTTTATTACCCCTTTAAATCGCTACATCAAAATTGAAATTGTTATTTGTGATCTCCTACACAATTGTTATAGGACGATTCTGTCCTTAATTCTCGTCATAAAATTCGATGCGGATCATTCCAAGGCTTATGGGGGTTAAAGGTATGGAAACGGATACGTTACCCGTCAGTCCCTTGCAATTATCGATGAAGGGAAGACTGTCTTGGTGAAGTTCAGTTGCAATGGCCTCGCGCGGGTTCTACGAGGAAACAAAAACAAGCTTGAAAAAAAAAAAAAAAAAAAAAAAAAAAAAAGAAAAAAAGAAAAAAAAAAAACTCAGCCGGTACCGGCACCTTATACCAACTGAGCCCAGCACCCCGCACACCCGAGTGAATATCCTGTCATCCCCATGACAGTCAGTGAGGGAGAGATTTGTCGGCCCCTAAACCATTCGTGACAATCCCACTCCAAACGCGCAGCAAAGTACCGGTCCTACCTATCAAACTATGGATGAAAAATTTCTATTTAAACCTTATGTAATTTTTAGTCATTTTGTCATCCATGTGGTGCGCATTGCCATTGCGCGCATGCGTATTGCCATTTTAACTTATCTAAACGGAATAGAGAAGCTGATGCATGCTCATGCATAGTTAATAGGCAATTTTGGCGTGTTTTGCGTTGTAAGTAATGCGCTGGGTACAATATTTTGCCAGTAGGACTGGATGACTCGACGCTTATGCAAAACATAGATGAAATAAGACTTGGCGGACTTGCATGCCGACTTTGCCAAGGAGTTACGTACCCAGAATTTATCTGGTGCGTCAACACGGAAATTTTGGATCAGCGGCACAAGCTGCCGTAAAATAGCTTATGTTCGGTCTGCTGAAAGAGTAAATAGGTAAATGGGGAAGAGAACTGAAAGACCTTGAACCGAGCTTTGCTGGAAATACAGACCACGGGCTCTAGGAGACTATTGTGCATTGGAAACGCCAAGACAGGGTCTTTTTGGTCTTTTTGGTGTTGTCCGAGGGCGCGTGATCAACGAAAAGAATTTTCCTTTAGCTTCCTTTGGTAGCAAGAACAAACGGTCATTTTCAGTGGTGAAAATCGAGAGCTCTGCTGAATTGATTGGGTACTAAAGTTAAGTTCCGACAACACGCTAAGCATTTGCAATTTGACAGTAACAACGCGGCGCATTTCCACTTTCTCTGAAATTCTTCAAGCGGTAGCGGTGCCGCACTGATTACAGTATATGGGTCCCTGGCGACCCGGCAGCCATTGCAGTAGAGTCTCATTTAGGCAAGGGTTCAAATAAACTGCTGATGTATATATGTGGTTTATTACCCCTTTAAATCGCTACATCAAAATTGAAATTGTTATTTGTGATCTCCTACACAATTGTTATAGGACGATTCTGTCCTTAATTCTCGTCATAAAATTCGATGCGGATCATTCCAAGGCTTATGGGGGTTAAAGGTATGGAAACGGATACGTTACCCGTCAGTCCCTTGCAATTATCGATGAAGGGAAGACTGTCTTGGTGAAGTTCAGTTGCAATGGCCTCGCGCGGGTTCTACGAGGAAACAAAAACAAGCTTGAAAAAAAAAAAAAAAAAAAAAAAAGAAAAAAAGAAAAAAAAAAAACTCAGCCGGTACCGGCACCTTATACCAACTGAGCCCAGCACCCCGCACACCCGAGTGAATATCCTGTCATCCCCATGACAGTCAGTGAGGGAGAGATTTGTCGGCCCCTAAACCATTCGTGACAATCCCACTCCAAACGCGCAGCAAAGTACCGGTCCTACCTATCAAACTATGGATGAAAAATTTCTATTTAAACCTTATGTAATTTTTAGTCATTTTGTCATCCATGTGGTGCGCATTGCCATTGCGCGCATGCGTATTGCCATTTTAACTTATCTAAACGGAATAGAGAAGCTGATGCATGCTCATGCATAGTTAATAGGCAATTTTGGCGTGTTTTGCGTTGTAAGTAATGCGCTGGGTACAATATTTTGCCAGTAGGACTGGATGACTCGACGCTTATGCAAAACATAGATGAAATAAGACTTGGCGGACTTGCATGCCGACTTTGCCAAGGAGTTACGTACCCAGAATTTATCTGGTGCGTCAACACGGAAATTTTGGATCAGCGGCACAAGCTGCCGTAAAATAGCTTATGTTCGGTCTGCTGAAAGAGTAAATAGGTAAATGGGGAAGAGAACTGAAAGACCTTGAACCGAGCTTTGCTGGAAATACAGACCACGGGCTCTAGGAGACTATTGTGCATTGGAAACGCCAAGACAGGGTCTTTTTGGTCTTTTTGGTGTTGTCCGAGGGCGCGTGATCAACGAAAAGAATTTTCCTTTAGCTTCCTTTGGTAGCAAGAACAAACGGTCATTTTCAGTGGTGAAAATCGAGAGCTCTGCTGAATTGATTGGGTACTAAAGTTAAGTTCCGACAACACGCTAAGCATTTGCAATTTGACAGTAACAACGCGGCGCATTTCCACTTTCTCTGAAATTCTTCAAGCGGTAGCGGTGCCGCACTGATTACAGTATATGGGTCCCTGGCGACCCGGCAGCCATTGCAGTAGAGTCTCATTTAGGCAAGGGTTCAAATAAACTGCTGATGTATATATGTGGTTTATTACCCCTTTAAATCGCTACATCAAAATTGAAATTGTTATTTGTGATCTCCTACACAATTGTTATAGGACGATTCTGTCCTTAATTCTCGTCATAAAATTCGATGCGGATCATTCCAAGGCTTATGGGGGTTAAAGGTATGGAAACGGATACGTTACCCGTCAGTCCCTTGCAATTATCGATGAAGGGAAGACTGTCTTGGTGAAGTTCAGTTGCAATGGCCTCGCGCGGGTTCTACGAGGAAACAAAAACAAGCTTGAAAAAAAAAAAAAAAAAAAAAAAAAAAAAAGAAAAAAAGAAAACAAAAAACTCAGCCGGTACCGGCACCTTATACCAACTGAGCCCAGCACCCCGCACACCCGAGTGAATATCCTGTCATCCCCATGACAGTCAGTGAGGGAGAGATTTGTCGGCCCCTAAACCATTCGTGACAATCCCACTCCAAACGCGCAGCAAAGTACCGGTCCTACCTATCAAACTATGGATGAAAAATTTCTATTTAAACCTTATGTAATTTTTAGTCATTTTGTCATCCATGTGGTGCGCATTGCCATTGCGCGCATGCGTATTGCCATTTTAACTTATCTAAACGGAATAGAGAAGCTGATGCATGCTCATGCATAGTTAATAGGCAATTTTGGCGTGTTTTGCGTTGTAAGTAATGCGCTGGGTACAATATTTTGCCAGTAGGACTGGATGACTCGACGCTTATGCAAAACATAGATGAAATAAGACTTGGCGGACTTGCATGCCGACTTTGCCAAGGAGTTACGTACCCAGAATTTATCTGGTGCGTCAACACGGAAATTTTGGATCAGCGGCACAAGCTGCCGTAAAATAGCTTATGTTCGGTCTGCTGAAAGAGTAAATAGGTAAATGGGGAAGAGAACTGAAAGACCTTGAACCGAGCTTTGCTGGAAATACAGACCACGGGCTCTAGGAGACTATTGTGCATTGGAAACGCCAAGACAGGGTCTTTTTGGTCTTTTTGGTGTTGTCCGAGGGCGCGTGATCAACGAAAAGAATTTTCCTTTAGCTTCCTTTGGTAGCAAGAACAAACGGTCATTTTCAGTGGTGAAAATCGAGAGCTCTGCTGAATTGATTGGGTACTAAAGTTAAGTTCCGACAACACGCTAAGCATTTGCAATTTGACAGTAACAACGCGGCGCATTTCCACTTTCTCTGAAATTCTTCAAGCGGTAGCGGTGCCGCACTGATTACAGTATATGGGTCCCTGGCGACCCGGCAGCCATTGCAGTAGAGTCTCATTTAGGCAAGGGTTCAAATAAACTGCTGATGTATATATGTGGTTTATTACCCCTTTAAATCGCTACATCAAAATTGAAATTGTTATTTGTGATCTCCTACACAATTGTTATAGGACGATTCTGTCCTTAATTCTCGTCATAAAATTCGATGCGGATCATTCCAAGGCTTATGGGGGTTAAAGGTATGGAAACGGATACGTTACCCGTCAGTCCCTTGCAATTATCGATGAAGGGAAGACTTTCTTGGTGAAGTTCAGTTGCAATGGCCTCGCGCGGGTTCTACGAGGAAACAAAAACAAGCTTGAAAAAAAAAAAAAAAAAAAAAAAAAAAAAAAGAAAAAAAGACAAAAAAAAAACTCAGCCGGTACCGGCACCTTATACCAACTGAGCCCAGCACCCCGCACACCCGAGTGAATATCCTGTCATCCCCATGACAGTCAGTGAGGGAGAGATTTGTCGGCCCCTAAACCATTCGTGACAATCCCACTCCAAACGCGCAGCAAAGTACCGGTCCTACCTATCAAACTATGGATGAAAAATTTCTATTTAAACCTTATGTAATTTTTAGTCATTTTGTCATCCATGTGGTGCGCATTGCCATTGCGCGCATGCGTATTGCCATTTTAACTTATCTAAACGGAATAGAGAAGCTGATGCATGCTCATGCATAGTTAATAGGCAATTTTGGCGTGTTTTGCGTTGTAAGTAATGCGCTGGGTACAATATTTTGCCAGTAGGACTGGATGACTCGACGCTTATGCAAAACATAGATGAAATAAGACTTGGCGGACTTGCATGCCGACTTTGCCAAGGAGTTACGTACCCAGAATTTATCTGGTGCGTCAACACGGAAATTTTGGATCAGCGGCACAAGCTGCCGTAAAATAGCTTATGTTCGGTCTGCTGAAAGAGTAAATAGGTAAATGGGGAAGAGAACTGAAAGACCTTGAACCGAGCTTTGCTGGAAATACAGACCACGGGCTCTAGGAGACTATTGTGCATTGGAAACGCCAAGACAGGGTCTTTTTGGTCTTTTTGGTGTTGTCCGAGGGCGCGTGATCAACGAAAAGAATTTTCCTTTAGCTTCCTTTGGTAGCAAGAACAAACGGTCATTTTCAGTGGTGAAAATCGAGAGCTCTGCTGAATTGATTGGGTACTAAAGTTAAGTTCCGACAACACGCTAAGCATTTGCAATTTGACAGTAACAACGCGGCGCATTTCCACTTTCTCTGAAATTCTTCAAGCGGTAGCGGTGCCGCACTGATTACAGTATATGGGTCCCTGGCGACCCGGCAGCCATTGCAGTAGAGTCTCATTTAGGCAAGGGTTCAAATAAACTGCTGATGTATATATGTGGTTTATTACCCCTTTAAATCGCTACATCAAAATTGAAATTGTTATTTGTGATCTCCTACACAATTGTTATAGGACGATTCTGTCCTTAATTCTCGTCATAAAATTCGATGCGGATCATTCCAAGGCTTATGGGGGTTAAAGGTATGGAAACGGATACGTTACCCGTCAGTCCCTTGCAATTATCGATGAAGGGAAGACTGTCTTGGTGAAGTTCAGTTGCAATGGCCTCGCGCGGGTTCTACGAGGAAACAAAAACAAGCTTGAAAAAAAAAAAAAAAAAAAAAAAAAAAAAAGAAAAAAAGAAAAAAAAAAACTCAGCCGGTACCGGCACCTTATACCAACTGAGCCCAGCACCCCGCACACCCGAGTGAATATCCTGTCATCCCCATGACAGTCAGTGAGGGAGAGATTTGTCGGCCCCTAAACCATTCGTGACAATCCCACTCCAAACGCGCAGCAAAGTACCGGTCCTACCTATCAAACTATGGATGAAAAATTTCTATTTAAACCTTATGTAATTTTTAGTCATTTTGTCATCCATGTGGTGCGCATTGCCATTGCGCGCATGCGTATTGCCATTTTAACTTATCTAAACGGAATAGAGAAGCTGATGCATGCTCATGCATAGTTAATAGGCAATTTTGGCGTGTTTTGCGTTGTAAGTAATGCGCTGGGTACAATATTTTGCCAGTAGGACTGGATGACTCGACGCTTATGCAAAACATAGATGAAATAAGACTTGGCGGACTTGCATGCCGACTTTGCCAAGGAGTTACGTACCCAGAATTTATCTGGTGCGTCAACACGGAAATTTTGGATCAGCGGCACAAGCTGCCGTAAAATAGCTTATGTTCGGTCTGCTGAAAGAGTAAATAGGTAAATGGGGAAGAGAACTGAAAGACCTTGAACCGAGCTTTGCTGGAAATACAGACCACGGGCTCTAGGAGACTATTGTGCATTGGAAACGCCAAGACAGGGTCTTTTTGGTCTTTTTGGTGTTGTCCGAGGGCGCGTGATCAACGAAAAGAATTTTCCTTTAGCTTCCTTTGGTAGCAAGAACAAACGGTCATTTTCAGTGGTGAAAATCGAGAGCTCTGCTGAATTGATTGGGTACTAAAGTTAAGTTCCGACAACACGCTAAGCATTTGCAATTTGACAGTAACAACGCGGCGCATTTCCACTTTCTCTGAAATTCTTCAAGCGGTAGCGGTGCCGCACTGATTACAGTATATGGGTCCCTGGCGACCCGGCAGCCATTGCAGTAGAGTCTCATTTAGGCAAGGGTTCAAATAAACTGCTGATGTATATATGTGGTTTATTACCCCTTTAAATCGCTACATCAAAATTGAAATTGTTATTTGTGATCTCCTACACAATTGTTATAGGACGATTCTGTCCTTAATTCTCGTCATAAAATTCGATGCGGATCATTCCAAGGCTTATGGGGGTTAAAGGTATGGAAACGGATACGTTACCCGTCAGTCCCTTGCAATTATCGATGAAGGGAAGACTGTCTTGGTGAAGTTCAGTTGCAATGGCCTCGCGCGGGTTCTACGAGGAAACAAAAACAAGCTTGAAAAAAAAAAAAAAAAAAAAAAAAAAAAAAAGAAAAAAAGAAAAAAAAAAGAACTCAGCCGGTACCGGCACCTTATACCAACTGAGCCCAGCACCCCGCACACCCGAGTGAATATCCTGTCATCCCCATGACAGTCAGTGAGGGAGAGATTTGTCGGCCCCTAAACCATTCGTGACAATCCCACTCCAAACGCGCAGCAAAGTACCGGTCCTACCTACCAAACTATGGATGAAAAATTTCTATTTAAACCTTATGTAATTTTTAGTCATTTTGTCATCCATGTGGTGCGCATTGCCATTGCGCGCATGCGTATTGCCATTTTAACTTATCTAAACGGAATAGAGAAGCTGATGCATGCTCATGCATAGTTAATAGGCAATTTTGGCGTGTTTTGCGTTGTAAGTAATGCGCTGGGTACAATATTTTGCCAGTAGGACTGGATGACTCGACGCTTATGCAAAACATAGATGAAATAAGACTTGGCGGACTTGCATGCCGACTTTGCCAAGGAGTTACGTACCCAGAATTTATCTGGTGCGTCAACACGGAAATTTTGGATCAGCGGCACAAGCTGCCGTAAAATAGCTTATGTTCGGTCTGCTGAAAGAGTAAATAGGTAAATGGGGAAGAGAACTGAAAGACCTTGAACCGAGCTTTGCTGGAAATACAGACCACGGGCTCTAGGAGACTATTGTGCATTGGAAACGCCAAGACAGGGTCTTTTTGGTCTTTTTGGTGTTGTCCGAGGGCGCGTGATCAACGAAAAGAATTTTCCTTTAGCTTCCTTTGGTAGCAAGAACAAACGGTCATTTTCAGTGGTGAAAATCGAGAGCTCTGCTGAATTGATTGGGTACTAAAGTTAAGTTCCGACAACACGCTAAGCATTTGCAATTTGACAGTAACAACGCGGCGCATTTCCACTTTCTCTGAAATTCTTCAAGCGGTAGCGGTGCCGCACTGATTACAGTATATGGGTCCCTGGCGACCCGGCAGCCATTGCAGTAGAGTCTCATTTAGGCAAGGGTTCAAATAAACTGCTGATGTATATATGTGGTTTATTACCCCTTTAAATCGCTACATCAAAATTGAAATTGTTATTTGTGATCTCCTACACAATTGTTATAGGACGATTCTGTCCTTAATTCTCGTCATAAAATTCGATGCGGATCATTCCAAGGCTTATGGGGGTTAAAGGTATGGAAACGGATACGTTACCCGTCAGTCCCTTGCAATTATCGATGAAGGGAAGACTGTCTTGGTGAAGTTCAGTTGCAATGGCCTCGCGCGGGTTCTACGAGGAAACAAAAACAAGCTTGAAAAAAAAAAAAAAAAAAAAAAAAAGAAAAAAAGAAAAAAAAAAAACTCAGCCGGTACCGGCACCTTATACCAACTGAGCCCAGCACCCCGCACACCCGAGTGAATATCCTGTCATCCCCATGACAGTCAGTGAGGGAGAGATTTGTCGGCCCCTAAACCATTCGTGACAATCCCACTCCAAACGCGCAGCAAAGTACCGGTCCTACCTATCAAACTATGGATGAAAAATTTCTATTTAAACCTTATGTAATTTTTAGTCATTTTGTCATCCATGTGGTGCGCATTGCCATTGCGCGCATGCGTATTGCCATTTTAACTTATCTAAACGGAATAGAGAAGCTGATGCATGCTCATGCATAGTTAATAGGCAATTTTGGCGTGTTTTGCGTTGTAAGTAATGCGCTGGGTACAATATTTTGCCAGTAGGACTGGATGACTCGACGCTTATGCAAAACATAGATGAAATAAGACTTGGCGGACTTGCATGCCGACTTTGCCAAGGAGTTACGTACCCAGAATTTATCTGGTGCGTCAACACGGAAATTTTGGATCAGCGGCACAAGCTGCCGTAAAATAGCTTATGTTCGGTCTGCTGAAAGAGTAAATAGGTAAATGGGGAAGAGAACTGAAAGACCTTGAACCGAGCTTTGCTGGAAATACAGACCACGGGCTCTAGGAGACTATTGTGCATTGGAAACGCCAAGACAGGGTCTTTTTGGTCTTTTTGGTGTTGTCCGAGGGCGCGTGATCAACGAAAAGAATTTTCCTTTAGCTTCCTTTGGTAGCAAGAACAAACGGTCATTTTCAGTGGTGAAAATCGAGAGCTCTGCTGAATTGATTGGGTACTAAAGTTAAGTTCCGACAACACGCTAAGCATTTGCAATTTGACAGTAACAACGCGGCGCATTTCCACTTTCTCTGAAATTCTTCAAGCGGTAGCGGTGCCGCACTGATTACAGTATATGGGTCCCTGGCGACCCGGCAGCCATTGCAGTAGAGTCTCATTTAGGCAAGGGTTCAAATAAACTGCTGATGTATATATGTGGTTTATTACCCCTTTAAATCGCTACATCAAAATTGAAATTGTTATTTGTGATCTCCTACACAATTGTTATAGGACGATTCTGTCCTTAATTCTCGTCATAAAATTCGATGCGGATCATTCCAAGGCTTATGGGGGTTAAAGGTATGGAAACGGATACGTTACCCGTCAGTCCCTTGCAATTATCGATGAAGGGAAGACTGTCTTGGTGAAGTTCAGTTGCAATGGCCTCGCGCGGGTTCTACGAGGAAACAAAAACAAGCTTGAAAAAAAAAAAAAAAAAAAAAAAGAAAAAAGAAAAAAAGAAAAAAAAAAACTCAGCCGGTACCGGCACCTTATACCAACTGAGCCCAGCACCCCGCACACCCGAGTGAATATCCTGTCATCCCCATGACAGTCAGTGAGGGAGAGATTTGTCGGCCCCTAAACCATTCGTGACAATCCCACTCCAAACGCGCAGCAAAGTACCGGTCCTACCTATCAAACTTTTTTTTTTTTAATTAGACGAACGGGCAGCCCCCCATTAGGGTGAGTGCAATGGCTCCCGGACCTGGACATCTAATCCCACCAGAAGGGTGGGTTCGTCTAACTTTGAGGGGCACCAGGCCGCCAAACATCGCCGGGGAGTCGAACCCCGCCTCCTCATACTTTAAGGCACATAACAGACACAAACATAAAAAACGTTACAAGGGATCACCAAAACCAGGAGTACAACCAATAAAGGAGACCCCTAGGTGAAAGTGACGCCCTACACAAAGACAAGACTAGTGAGAGACAACTTGGTGCCCTCCACAAGAGGGCACCTCGAAGTCAATCACTCACACAACTTTATGCGACGGCGAGATGCTCGTCAGCATTTTCACATAGTCCTCCGCAGTCCAATCATACGCCTCCAAGAGGGCAGTGAAGTCCTGCGGAGACATGGTGGTGGCACCAGAGGCAGGAGACAGGGCAGAAAGCCTCTGATCCAAAAGCCCACAAGGCGGGGGTGGAAGAACCGCAGTAGGCTTAGGAAGAGAGGCCTCTGCAGAGGACTGATACAACGGAGGCGCAGATAACTCCGGAGAGGGCTGCTGGTCACACTGCTGCTGGTCCGGGGACGAGACAGGCGACTCAACCTCCAAAACCATGGTCTTTGGTGTGGGTGATTCGTCACCCGATGACTGAGGCGCCGGGGTTGGCTTCCTCTTCCTATTGTTCCTCGAGGAGCGCGGAGCGTCAATAACCACTGCCGAAGCAGCGGCAATGACCTCCTCATCCCCGGAACACAAATCACCGGAAACCCCAACAGCCGACCCCGAAAGAGACACATCCCCGGGCGAACCGGAATCAGTGACCTCCGAGGCAACTGAGGGGCTCTCGACAACCTCCATTGCGGAAGCATCTCCAGGGTGACTGGAGTTAGCAACCTCAACAGGAGCCGTAGGGCCTGGGGGCCGGGGGCTCGGCCGGAGCCTGAGCCCGACAACGGGGCCTGTTCGGAGTAGGACCGCCCCAAGCCTGCCTACACTCACGTGCGACATGCCCGGGCTGGCGACAACGACGGCAAACCCCATTCATCGGGCACTCACGGGCGCGGTGGCCAGGAGTCCGGCAGATGGGGCACCACTGAGGCTGGCGACGGTACCACGTACGGCAGTCGTAACCAGCGATCCGAAACACCGGGGGGATATCCCTCGCCAAGGACATCTTGACGACTAGAGAGCCGTCAAAGAGTCCCGGGAAACCCCGGTGTTCTGACCTGGTGATGGAATGGACCTCACCAAAAACTGCAAGGGCGGCCCGCACAGTGCCATCCGGAACCTCACTAGGAAGATCACGGACGTAGACCAATTTGGACCGCTGGTCGATTGGAGTCAAACGGATGTTGTGGCCATCGAACGTAAGACCCTCCAACAGGACCCGGTCGCAAGACACGGAGTCCTTAAAGGTCAAACGAACGGTGCCATGACGTAGGAACTGAACAGCAACAAGATTAGGTCGACCCAAGATCTCCAGGAGACGAGGGAGGACGGCATCCGAACCATGGTGGTGGTAGACTTCAGGCGGGAAAAACGCCACCAAACTGTTTGGACACTCAACAGGCATGTTAAGACCTGATGAGCGCGATCGACAACTGGATGAGTGTCACTGACGCACAAGGCCCGGAGTCCAACAAGGGAAACAAGGCCCAACGACAGCGACAAGAAAAGGCGTACCACAAGCGTCAAAAGGCGTACCCAAACGGAACAGGGGCCAAGTCTCTCGACTTTTAACGGCCCGGACCCATATCAAACTATGGATGAAAAATTTCTATTTAAACCTTATGTAATTTTTAGTCATTTTGTCATCCATGTGGTACGCATTGCCATTGCGCGCATGCGTATTGCCATTTTAACTTATCTAAACGGAATAGAGAAGCTGATGCATGCTCATGCATAGTTAATAGGCAATTTTGGCGTGTTTTGCGTTGTAAGTAATGCGCTGGGTACAATATTTTGCCAGTAGGACTGGATGACTCGACGCTTATGCAAAACATAGATGAAATAAGACTTAGCGGACTTGCATGCCGACTTTGCCAAGGAGTTACGTACCCAGAATTTATCTGGTGCGTCAACACGGAAATTTTGGATCAGCGGCACAAGCTGCCGTAAAATAGCTTATGTTCGGTCTGCTGAAAGAGTAAATAGGTAAATGGGGAAGAGAACTGAAAGACCTTGAACCGAGCTTTGCTGGAAATACAGACCACGGGCTCTAGGAGACTATTGTGCATTGGAAACGCCAAGACAGGGTCTTTTTGGTCTTTTTGGTGTTGTCCGAGGGCGCGTGATCAACGAAAAGAATTTTCCTTTGGTAGCAAGAACAAACGGTCATTTTCAGTGGTGAAAATCGAGAGCTCTGCTGAATTGATTGGGTACTAAAGTTAAGTTCCGACAACACGCTAAGCATTTGCAATTTGACAGTAACAACGCGGCGCATTTCCACTTTCTCTGAAATTCTTCAAGCGGTAGCGGTGCCGCACTGATTACAGTATATGGGTCCCTGGCGACCCGGCAGCCATTGCAGTAGAGTCTCGTTTAGGCAAGGGTTCAAATAAACTGCTGATGTATATATGTGGTTTATTACCCCTTTAAATCGCTACATCAAAATTGAAATTGTTATTTGTGATCTCCTACACAATTGCTATAGGACGATTCTGTCCTTAATTCTCGTCATAAAATTCGATGCGGATCATTCCAAGGCTTATGGGGGTTAAAGGTATGGAAACGGATACGTTACCCGTCAGTCCCTTGCAATTATCGATGAAGGGAAGACTGTCTTGGTGAAGTTCAGTTGCAATGGCCTCGCGCGGGTTCTACGAGGAAACAAAAACAAGCTTGAAAAAAAAAAAAAAGAAAAAGAAAAAAGAAAAAAAAACTCAGCCGGTACCGGCACCTTATACCAACTGAGCCCAGCACCCCGCACACCCGAGTGAATATCCTGTCATCCCCATGACAGTCAGTGAGGGAGAGATTTGTCGGCCCCTAAACCATTCGTGACAATCCCACTCCAAACGCGCAGCAAAGTACCGGTCCTACCTATCAAACTATGGATGAAAAATTTCTATTTAAACCTTATGTAATTTTTAGTCATTTTGTCATCCATGTGGTACGCATTGCCATTGCGCGCATGCGTATTGCCATTTTAACTTATCTAAACGGAATAGAGAAGCTGATGCATGCTCATGCATAGTTAATAGGCAATTTTGGCGTGTTTTGCGTTGTAAGTAATGCGCTGGGTACAATATTTTGCCAGTAGGACTGGATGACTCGACGCTTATGCAAAACATAGATGAAATAAGACTTGGCGGACTTGCATGCCGACTTTGCCAAGGAGTTACGTACCCAGAATTTATCTGGTGCGTCAACACGGAAATTTTGGATCAGCGGCACAAGCTGCCGTAAAATAGCTTATGTTCGGTCTGCTGAAAGAGTAAATAGGTAAATGGGGAAGAGAACTGAAAGACCTTGAACCGAGCTTTGCTGGAAATACAGACCACGGGCTCTAGGAGACTATTGTGCATTGGAAACGCCAAGACAGGGTCTTTTTGGTCTTTTTGGTGTTGTCCGAGGGCGCGTGATCAACGAAAAGAATTTTCCTTTGGTAGCAAGAACAAACGGTCATTTTCAGTGGTGAAAATCGAGAGCTCTGCTGAATTGATTGGGTACTAAAGTTAAGTTCCGACAACACGCTAAGCATTTGCAATTTGACAGTAACAACGCGGCGCATTTCCACTTTCTCTGAAATTCTTCAAGCGGTAGCGGTGCCGCACTGATTACAGTATATGGGTCCCTGGCGACCCGGCAGCCATTGCAGTAGAGTCTCATTTAGGCAAGGGTTCAAATAAACTGCTGATGTATATATGTGGTTTATTACCCCTTTAAATCGCTACATCAAAATTGAAATTGTTATTTGTGATCCCCTACACAATTGTTATAGATGTATGGGGAGAAGTGTTTAAAATATTAAACAAATTAATCTTTTCTGATGCTGTCCTAAATTCTTGTGACCACTGTTTTTTTTTTTATAAATATTACAAGGAGAAATTCGATGCTTATCATTCCTAGAGTTTAAAGGGTTGAAGGCCGACGGGTGACTTTTTAATGGGTAACGTCAAGAGTGATGTTTCAGAGTCTTCTCAAATGAAGACCATTGGTCATTTTACTTAAAGATCCTGCTTTAAAAACCGTAAATGAGTTGACATGTGAACTGCAACAACAAGCCACAAAACGAAGGAAACTGAACTCCCGGCCTCGTCGTTCGTCTCGTATGATCCTAAAGCCGGGCGATTTAATGATGGGTGGCTCTTGAATCAAAGTGAAATTTTGAAATCGCTTCAAATAAGGCCATTTCTCATTTCAACTCGGCTTATCTTCGTGAATGTAAGTATTTGACAGGAACTCTGATTATAGCTAATCGGAGACAGAAAGATGCGAAAGGAATGAAATTGGATTATTGGCTGGGTACAGATTCTGGCTGAGTGGAATTGCTTGACTGAGTGCAATTATGCCGTCGTTTTCTACTGTACTTCTCATTATAGGCTACCATTACAAGACTCCCAGTGGTTTCTCATATTGCCTAGTTGGCCGACGTCTGATTGGGTATCTTGTTTTCTACTGTACTCTTCTTTATAGGCTACCATTACAAGACTCCCAGTGTTATGGCATATGACTTTGTTGGCCGACTTCTGATTGGGTGGCTCGGTCGAGTGGTCTGGTGACGGTGGCATCCTTTTCCAGCCTGTGTTATTACAGGCAGTCCATCGTGCTAGACTACCAGCGTATTCGTAAGGACCCAAGACGAGGGGGGCGTGGTACGCACCCCTCATGAACGCTGTAATCGCAGGCTTCTTCCGTATTGCGGAGTAATAGTACGGGGAGACGTTAGTAAGGTGCTGCATAAGAGGAAAGTGACAAATTTAAGGAAGACCCAAAAGACAATGAATGAAATAGAAGAGGAGGAAAAAAAATAGCATCTTTGTTATTTGACCTCGTATTTTGGGGCCCCACAAAGGGCTCGTGCTGATGATTATTCCCTAAGAAATCGTACTGAAAGTGCATTTGAGAAATAAATTTCAGGCGAAACTGCCGAATATGGGCACGTGCTAGCTCATGTTCTGCGTTAACCTTGGGCAGAAAGAAAGGCTCCAGAGAATTCAGTTTGGAAATACAGTAAACGTGGTGTCTGAAAAGCAATCTATAATTATTGTGCGGTACAAGAGAAAACAGTAAGCAGAAGGGTAGCGCAAAAAACTCGAAAATAAGTGGCAACATAACCTACGACGATTCTTAGCAGTTTACATGACGTGAATTTTGGCACGCGATGCTCTACGCAGCCAAGCCTGCACAGTACAGATCACGGTCACCAAGCCGTAGCGTGGTTTGTGAAATCAACGAGGAAAGTACGCTGTTGATAAGTTTTGAGAATGGGTCGAAGGAGGTCTAAACGCAAACCAGCACCGAAAAGAAGACAGGATCCCTTGGACAAGCAGTTTAACTGTCCCTTCTGTAACCACGAGAAGTCTTGTGAAGTGAAAATGTAAGATCATAAGGTTATATCACGTGCGTGGTTCTAGTCACGTCAAAACATGGCATGCTGCTCTTGCAAATTCGTGTTCTTGTACAAATGGAGAATCTAGATCTGTCTAATTTTGATACCATTAAACTAGTGGCTGTGACGTTTCTTCTTTTGAATAGCAGCATTCGAAAACGGTCCATTTTGGAGTGGATATGCATCGAAACAGCTGTTCAACAAAAATTCACAACAATGCAATTTGTGTAAGTTTGGAATATGGTCGAAAGCACAAAAACGTTTGAAATTACATCAGACTCTTAAAAATTCTGATCCTGACGTGGTGTGCAAGAATCTGATTCATTTGACCTACAGTTGTAGGTCATGAGTCTTTACCAAAATTTTCAAGTGTAAATGAGTGACCCTTAAAATTACTAATAATATAAGCAACCCCTCTTGTACTGTGTGTAGAAAATAGATTTTTTGTCTTCTTTTTCAGGGATCGGGTCAGGAACACAGGACACATCTCATGTAGAGTATGTCTGGAGGATTACCAGACTCCTATTACATGTATCCTCTTCAAGTATTCTATTGCAACTATAACAAAGTTCTCACACCTGATTGGCTATCACCAGCTATGGTTTTCACTCTGATAGGACAGTGTAATTGGACAGTTTAAGTAATTGAATTTGTATGTGCCATCGCGCACACACTGGAAGGGGGCAGTTGCAGTTTCATATCAGGGTGAAAACTATTTTTTTCCTGAAAAGTTTTTCTCTTATTCCTTTTTTGAATTTTGTTATAGATACAATTAATTGGTAAATAATAGGACTTTCTGTTGTGCAATTCAATCTGTAATCATACAAGTGATAAACAAAATTGGATGATGACCACTACACATGGTCCTATTACCATTATAAATAATTATTATTATGTTACTTGGCATATTGAGAGATCAGCATATGAGTATTTAGGACTGGTGCTGAAAGTGACAAAAGAAAATAATACTGAGTGATGTTGTTTTTGAGTGGTAGTGTCAGAAATGTCTCATTTCTGTTGCAATTAAAGTAAACGAGAGATAAAAACCTGGAATATGCAAAGATTGTGTTCTGGTCAATGATTCATTCAAGGGAAAGTGCACTTTGGAGGGAAATTTTGTTTAATTTTTTTTATTTATTAGTAGAAAATACTCTGTTAGGTAAATAACATGATCTGTCTTTGTTATAAGTTCTTTAACAAGTGTCAGATCTTTCAGAACCTGTTGATGTGTATAGTGATTGGATTGATGCATGTGAATCAGCCAACCAGTAGCCCACCTTGGATACAAAATTTGCCTTCTTTTCAAGAGTTTGTGATGGGTGCAGTGGCAAGAAGCATGGAAGGATCATGGCAAACTGACCAGAGAAGAGGATGCTGGCCAAATGCAAATCACAAAAAAAAAATCTTTTGTACGCTGTACATAGAACTTAACCTATTTAAATTTTCCTTCATTGTAAATGTTACAAAAGATTTTGAATGTTTGTAAGTCTGAAATTCAGGCAACACTTCCCTAATGTTAGTCAGTTTTTTTTACAGAGATAAATATACATGTATGTAAAGGATATGTATTGTGTTATGTGATGACTTGTATTCTTGTCTCGTGGTGTGGTAAATCACAGTGCTTGCAAGCAGTTGTTCCTATGAGTGGGTAGCAATATCCAGTGGATAAATAAAGATCCTGCTGATAACATGTTTTAATATATTAGAGTTTTTTTTTCATGGGATGGTACTATATCCATTGTAAATAAATTGTCCTCAAGCCTGCATTTTATAGTATTCTTGTTAGGCAATGACCTGATTCAGGATTACCATGGTCAGGGAAAATCAAGGAAAAGACACATCTTGAGCATCAGGTTGGGTCAGTCAGGGGAAGTCTAAATTCAAACTGAAAGTTTGAGAATAATCAGAAAGTTTTACTTTTGACTCACTAGCCAGGAGATTCCTTGTTAGTTAAGGTAATATTATTTCAAGGAATTTCTGCAAAGAAATTTATTTTCATGATCAGTGGTCCCAGTGACTGGCAACCCTGTGAACTGACAGCAAACCATATAAAGAAAAAAAAAACTATAACACTAAGCACTTTGATGAAATGCAAAATGTCTTTCAGAGTAACGGCAGAATAGCTGACCACTTCATTTACATGTACTTGAGGCTTTTTATTTGAAGAACAAGGCATATTACAATGGATGCTACTGTTATTCATGATCATAGGTATATATAAAATGGAGTGGCAGGGTACACTGCAGTTAAGCTGCAGTGTCTTGCAGTTAAGACATTTGACACCTTGAATGAGTGAATTTTGAAGCAATCAGAATTATGGGTGTGGATTCTAGAGGTTGCCAATGGATAGTACCCTTCCATAGTAAAAAAAAAGCCTGTCAGGGAGGTACTGGGTACTCTTTTTTTTTCTCATATATGGGTCCTGCCGTACACACGTTTTCCTTTGTTATAGAAACTCTTCTTTGTAAGTCATATTCCAAAGAAAATGAACTGGGGATTTGAAATTGGGAAGAGAAGGATATGCTCGCCTTACAAGCGCAGTTTCACCATTCCCCTCTACCCTTCCACCCCCGAAATAGAATCTAAACTGATCACGTGACTCTTCAACGTGGAAAACTTAAAGAGGTCGCTTGCTGGCGGAGAAATCGTCTGCGAAAACTTCGAATAAAAGAAAGAGTAACAGTGGTAGTCTGTCCGCTATGGAGGCGGCTTCAGATGGAGGCCTTAGTTCTGCAACTCCTCCAGAAGCGGCTGTTGTAGATGTGAAGAATTTTACGAGTTATTTGCGTCGCGTTGTGCCGC